>CM054932.1:23483856-23519324 GCA_029168755.2 Tillandsia fasciculata
AAACTCCGGAGGACTTGTTGTTTTCGGAGATGGTCGGTCTTCCAAAATTGTTGGAAAGGGAACGGTAGCTATTCCAGATGGCCCGGTTCTAGATAATGTGTTATTTGTTCATGGCCTTAAGACTAACCTCATAAGCATAAGTCAACTTTGTGATAGTGGTTATTCAGTTAATTTTTCATCTGATAAATGCACTGTAACTGACATGAACCATGCTTTCTTTTTAAAGGGGGTTAGATCAGAAAACAATTGTTATGTAGTTCCTTCTAAGATTTCTGAAAAATGTAACCTAGCATCTTTGAAAAATGAAACACTTTGGCATGAAAGGCTAGGTCACATAAACTTTAAGGAACTTGCTAGAATTTCAAATAAAGATGTGGTCAAGGGGGTTCCAAAACTTTCTTTTGAACAAAACCTTGTGTGTGGCGGTTGCCAAAAGGGAAAACAGTCTAGGACTGCACACAAGAATTTGAACCACATAGGTACAAAACGGCCTTTGGAACTTTTGCATATGGACTTAATGGGGCCAACTCGTCAACCATCTCTGGGAGGTAAATGGTATATTTTCTTATTGGTTGATGACTTTTCTAGATATACTTGGGTAGCATTCTTAAAAGAAAAAGCTGATACCTTTGATTCTTTTCTCGAAATCTGCAATCGTATTATGATAGAAAAGAATGATAGGATTACTCGAGTTAGGAGTGATAGAGGTGGGGAATTCATAAATTCCAAATTCATTGATTTTTGCACTTCTAATGGCATTAAACATGAATTCTCCGCACCTTACACACCTCAACAAAATGGTGTAGTCGAGCGCAAAAACAGGGTCGTACAGGAAATGGCACGTGTTATGCTTCACAGCCGGAACTTACCTTTTTATTTTTGGGCTGAAGCGGTGAACACTGCTGTTTATGTTATCAATCGCGTGTATTTGCGCCCGGGGACATTGAATACACCATATGAACTTTGGTTTTGTAGAAAACCTAACATCAAATATTTTCGTATCTTTGGGAGTCGGTGTTTTATTTTACGTGATCGTGAGAATCTTGGAAAATTTGACTCTCGAAGTGACGAAGGGATTTTCTTAGGTTATTCTACAAACAGCAGAGCATATCGAGTTTTTAACTTAGAATCTAAGACGATCGTAGAATCGATAAATGTTAAGGTAGATGAAGCTTTTCATTTTGAATCTGAAAAATCTACCCTCGATATCTCTCCTGATGATGATACACCTGCTAATGCATCTTCTTCTAACAATTCTTTCGATGATAATGATGCATCTAACGGTTCTTCAAGCTTATCTGATGTGCAGGAATCATCTCGTGTACCTCCGCCTACTCCTCTACCTCAAACGTTACGCATCTCCAAGGATCACCCTGAATCGAACATCATTGGAGATCCACAAGAAGGAGTTAGAACACGGAGACAATTGGTTTGCGGATTTGCATGCTATGTATCTCAAATCGAACCAAAGAATGTTGATGAAGCTCTCCAAGATGATTACTGGATTAAAGCAATGCAGGAAGAGCTCCATCAATTCGAGCGAAACAAAGTCTGGGAATTGACGAAGCCTCCGAAGCAACACAATGTGATAGGTACCAAATGGATCTTCAAGAACAAGAAAAACGAAGAAGGTACTATTATCAGGAACAAAGCAAGGTTAGTTGCTCAAGGCTACTCTCAAGTAGAAGGTATAGACTTTGATGAAACTTTCGCCCCTGTAGCTAGACTCGAGTCCATTCGTATATTGTTTGCGATCGCTTGTCATTTTAAAATCAGATTATTTCAAATGGACGTTAAGAGCGCCTTTTTAAATGGTTTTTAAATGAGGAAGTTTATGTAGCTCAACCGAAAGGTTTTGTGGATCATAAACTACCTAACCATGTTTTTCGTTGAAAAAGGCTCTTTACGGTCTGAAACAAGCACCGCGAGCATGGTACGAAAGGTTGACAAAGCACCTTTTGGAAAAGGGCTACACTCGAGGGGGAGCTGACAGGACTCTCTTTGTGAAGCATTATCAAAACAATTTCATAGTTGCTCAAATCTATGTCGATGACATTGTTTTTGGAGCAACGAGAGATAATGATGCTTCTAAATTCGCGGAGACCATGGAAAGCGAATTTGAGATGTCCATGATGGGCGAATTGAATTATTTTCTTGGATTACAAGTTAAACAAAACGATGAAGGAATTCACTTGTGTCAATCCAAGTATGCACTGGAGTTGGTCAAAAAGTTTGATCTTGAAAATTCTAAGGATTTTCCGACTCCAATGGGAACTAGCCATAAGGGACTTGGAAGTGAATCACAAGTGAGAATGTAGACGAGAAACTGTACCGCAGTATGATTGGAAGTCTACTATATCTCACGGCTAGTCGCCCGGATATATCCTTCAGTGTTGGGATTTGTGCGAGATATCAATCAGCACCGAAGGAGGTTCACCTGAAAGCGGTGAAACGGATCATCCGGTATATCAAAGGTACAATCAATTTCGGAATTTGGTATCCTATGGGAACGACTTTGGATATTGTTGGATACTCAGATGCCGATTGGGCTGGATCGGTGGATGACCGGAAAAGCACGAGTGGTGCATGCTTCTATCTTGGCCATTGCCTTGTTGCATGGCACAGTAAAAAGCAGAACTGCATAGCACTCTCGACTGCCGAAGCGGAGTACATTTCTGCAGGAAGTTGCTCAACCCAATTAATTTGGATGAAGAGCGTGTTGAGTGATTTCCGGATTTCAACATCTTCGGTAACCATTTTATGTGACAACACTAGTGCTATTAACATTTCTAAAAACCCTGTGTTGCACTCTAGAACAAAACATATTGAACTTAGATATCATTTTCTTAGAGAGCTAGTTGAATCAAACATTCTTCAACTGTCATATATTTCAACTGAGGATCAATTAGCCGATATCTTAACAAAACCTTTGGATCAAAAACGTTTTATTCATTTGCGTAAAGCAATTGGCATGCTTTCTTTGAAATAACCGTTTTGAAACCTTTGCTTAGGTTAGGTTTTGTTTTTGTTTTTGTTTTGTTCTTTATCTATGTTTTGTACATAGGACATTAATTGAACATATATTCTAATTGACTTTAATTGCATCCTTTTATGCGTTTAGAAATTTATTATGCATTTGATGTCATAATATTTCAATGTTGCAATGATCATTTACGTTAATTAAACCATCTTGTTAGTGATCAAAGTCAATTTCTCTCTCAATGATCTCTTGGTATAGTCATTATCATATTTGATTGCTTAGTCGAGTATGAATTCGAGATCAATGGTTTGGTTGAATACCTTATATATTAAATAATTGATAGCCAATTGAGGGGGAGTCAATGAAATGTAAAATGCTCAAAAGATGTGGAAAGAGTTACATCCCAATGAGGAGTGTGAAAACTACCACCACATGGAGAAAATAAAAGAAAAAGACACTCCATGAATGAAAAGCAAATTTTGTTTCGAAAATTGTTGATGAAACTCATATTGAAATATTTGACTCAGTCATATTTCATGGTTGGTATAAGGTGGGATTTTTAATAAAAGATGCTCAAAGAGCCACTCCTTCAACAGATTGTCTAGATATATTATCTAACTTATCTGGGATTTCAAACATCTATTGATCTTGGTATTTCATTTTCTTTACTAAAATTGATGATTTAATAATGGCATTACACATAGGATCAGGATAGATGTCATTGAATTTGTTCAACTTTAAGTGTTTTAACTTTCGTAAATTTTCGTTTCATGTTTGGGTATTTTTGATAGATTTTTCATAATCTATTTCTTGTTGTATGAAACGATGTCTTTTGTTTAAAGTTGACATGATAAAGTGCTTACATACTTTTTCTGGGTTTTATGAATTTTTTTTAAAATTTTTCTGTGAAAAAGTTGCAGCCGATCCGGATCGGGGCAAGTGATCCGGATCCCGAACGCAGGATTTTGCCTGCGGATGGCCGATCCGGATCACATTCTCGAGCCGATCCGGATCACGGCTAGGGTTTTTATAAGAACAAAGCGGATTTGATTTTCTTTTATCCTAATCTTTTGTTCTAAAATCTCTAGAGCTTCTCTCTCTAGATTTCTTGCACTGTGAAGCTTCAAAACTCAAGGTTCTTCGGATTCAAGTAAGTTTTATTGATCAAAACTCGGTTTTCTCAGTTTTTCATCAAACGTGGGTTGAAAAATCGGAACTTTTTCGTTTGTAGATGGTTTTTGATCAAATTTCTTTTGAAATAAGGACTCTGGGTCAATTAGTTTTACTTTTATGCTGGGATTTCACCTGATTAACGAGTTTTTAGCCTTCGATTTCTAAAAATTCTGTTTTAGGGCATAAAAGAGGAATTTTTGTAAATCATGGAATTGATCTATTTTTAAAATTCTTTTTGGAAAACTAATTTGATTCTTGGCTTCTCTACATGATTATGATTGTCTAGGTACAATGTTTTCAAATTTTTCAAAATTGACGATTTTTTTTTTGTCCTTGAGTTGGTTTTGCACAGGATAATTTTTCAAAACTCATAGCACTCACAGCAATGGTGATCACTTGGATCATTTTCCTACTTGCTGCAATGGTCCATGTTAAGGACACTGCCAGACCTAAGAAAGCCAAGAGAACCAAGCGAGCTGAAAATGATTCCGACACGGATTCGGAAACCGACTCTATTGACTGGGATAATCTAGAGATTGAGGAAGATGTCCCTGTTGTATCCAAGGGAAAAGCACCTGCAGACACCCCCAAGACAAAGGTTCCTCCTACTGCCGCAGAAAAGGGAAAAGCTCCCATGGAACCAAGTCAAATCAGAACAAGAACAAAAACGGCTTTCAGATGAGCAGGAACGTATATCTGCGGAGTTCACAGAAATGAGAGGAGACATTCAAGTTATGAAAAATGAGATGGAAATTCTCACAGCTTCACAAATCACTCTAACTAAGTCGGTCTCATCTGTGAAGAAATTGGTAAAGAAGATGTTTGCCAAAATGGGATGCACGACATCCGATGATTCTGACTCTGAGGAATGAGTGTTTGTTCTGATCTTATCTTTTGCAGGTCTTGATTTTTTTTTTTTGTTTTCTTTCTAACCTTCCTTTGGCTTGTAATTATTTAACTTTGTTTTGTGACAAAAAGGGGGAGAGAGTTAGAGAGAACTCTGAACAATGAACAATGATTGTGAATATCAAGGTAAGTATCTTCAACTCAACTTTGGTGTTTCTCTTGTGAACTGTGACATGCTTCTACACTAACTATTCGACTAACTATTTGGGCATGTAATATGACTAACAAGTTGATGTTGAACTAACATGGTTGACATTTGGTTTTTGAATGCTTAGAAGATATGTTGGTGTTAACTATGATTCTTTTACATATCTGAATTTTCAAATGTCATGATTGAGAATAAACTCTATTTCTGTATTTGGATTTGTATGATTCAATTCTTGAGGTATCTAACGATTTCTTTTGTCAAGAATGTTTTCTGTGTGCAGAGATAACAGATGTCTAAGTCTAGAGTCTGTCTTAGGAGTTTATCTCATGTTTCTAATTTTTGGAACTCTTTTGTAAATTTTTGTTGTATGGTGATATCAACAAAAATATCTTTTTGAATTTTCTTTGTGGATTTGTGTTTTGTCACGAAACCGCCAAAGGGGGAGATTGTTACGGAATTTGAGTTGGCGTATTTCGTGATTGTATTAAGTCTTGAAGATTGAAGATGAAGAAACTTCGGAACGTATACCTCAATCTCAAGAAAGAAGAATTCAAAAGGATCAGGTACGTTTAACTAAAGAATTTTGATGATCCGAATACTTCTTATAGTGTAGAAACACCTGGAAGAGGTTTTAACTGCTTAAACATCAAAAACTGGACATGGGACATGTTCAGGATCCGGATCGTGGCTTTGCAATCCGGATCCCGAAGGGTGTTTTGTTCATACACTAGTTCAATCCGGATCGCAGCACTTTCTGATCCGGATCCCGAACACTTGTTTTACCTATGTGCTTTCTCGATCCGGATCAGGAATTGCAATCCGGATCCCGAACATGATGTTTTGGTAAAACTGTATGAACGATCCGGATCGGAGATCACGATCCGGATCCCGAACATCAATTTTTCTGGAAACCGCATTTTATGCTTCTGCAATCCGGATCGCCTAATCTGATCCGGATCGCCGTCGGGATTTCTTTCCAGAAAAGTTTGTTTTTGATCCGAATATTCTTCCTAGGGTTTCTAACCTATAAATAGCCCTTTCTTTTCATGTCTAGGGCAATCCGTAATATATCGGCTATAGGGATTCATATCGTGATAATAGAAAAACATAGCCGAAAAGAAAAATCCACATATATAGAGAAGAACGGAAATCATTAGATCTATTCAATGGTTCTTCATCTATATTGATTAGTTTGATTCTAGGTTTTCATACTCACATCTTGAGTTGAATCAAACTAATGAATACTTAGATGGTATTTCCGATCTACTCTTGATCTAAGTATTCGGCGGATCATCACCACCCAAACAAACAACGATTTACCCCAAAATCGGCGCGTGGACTCGCGTGGCCTTGTGGATTCAAGGTGCTACCGCTCTCGTGGATTCGGAGCGAGGTGCGTTCGTGGATTCGAAGCGTGCCATTGGGTGAAGACCGTGGATTCGGTTGGACGTCGTGGACTCGACGTTGGACGCTGTGGACTCAGCGTTGGGCGCGGATCGTGGATTCGAGAAGCGTCGTGGAGCGAGCGGGAAGATCTACTAGGAGCGTATGAAAAAGGTTGAGTCGTCTGTGAGTACGGTATATCACCTTGTACGTGTGTTAATTCTAGTGGATTTCGCCGTGTTATCGGTCCCGTGGTTTTTTACTCCGGTTTGGAGTTTTTCCACGTAAAAATCTTGCGTGTTCATTTATTTTTCCGCATTGGGTTTTATAGCGCAACGATTTTTGAGTGTTTATTGTTTACACCTATTCACCCCCCCTCTAGGTGTTTTTTCCCCTATTTAGATCCTATTACATATAACCCAACAGGTGGCTAGGGCAAACAACAACCACAGGGGGTCCAGGTACCCTCCCAAGTTCGATGCCGGCGGCCAGGTGTAGTGGTTGGCCGGAGAGAAGGTTGCACTTGCACCTAGTCTTGGCTCGGCCAAGCTTGAGATCCGGCCGTACACATGCAAGGGTACCCAGGGATTGGTCTCGACGTGGGGGAGTCCGCTGGGTGCCTTGCCAGCGATGAGAAGTGGCCGCGGCGGAGCTCTGCCAAGCCTAAAGTGCAGGAAATGTAGATTTCCTCCCATGGTTTCTTGGCTAGACGGGGGCGACTGAGACTTGTTGGGAGGCTTCCTAAGGGCCAGCAGAATCCCACCCAGCACCTCAGACACAAGCAGATGCGGCGGTGGAGGAGGAGCTCGAACCTGGTTGGCCCTAACTAGGGTTTTCGGTGCAGTTTCTTACTTCGGCGGCCACGGGCACTTCTCCGGCGGTGGCGCGACATAGGGGAAACCTCTAGAGACTGTAGGTGATGGTGGGAAGTTTCATGTAAAGTTTAGTGGTGGATGGTGGCTTGGGCTCCCTCCAAAACAGAGAACACAAGGAAGAAAGAAGGATAAGTCCTTCTCCGACGATCCAGTGGCGGCGATAGGGCTTGAGGAGGGTGCAGAGAGAAGGGAGGAAGGCGCGGAGTGCAATGGGGCTCAGGTTTTGTGCGGCTAGGGTTTCCCAAGAGGAAACCCTAGTGGTCCATATATAGAGGATAGGAAAGTTGCAAATAAATCCTTTTTTTTTTTTTGAATTTTCATATGGGTCCCTGCCAGTAGGTGAAATATGCAGAGAGACCCCTCCACGTGCGATTTTGTGTAATTCGACGCATAAAATATATGCCTTTTTGCAAAAATACACTATAAACATAGTGTTTTATACGTTTTTTTCGTGGTTTCGGCTCGCTGAATTCAAAATCGAACGTTGTTGTGTCGTTCAGCTCGACATGATGACGAGACCATTTAGGTAGCGATTTTGTTTTATCGCGATTGGGATTCGATAGGTCGGGTTAGTCATTTTTTTAAAAATACCTTCGAAATTTAAAATTTTGAAATATAAAAATTCTAAAAAATTAATTTTAAATTTAAATTTTAAAATTTAAATTTCACAAGTATTACATGTTAGAAAAATAAATCGCACTAAATCTGATTGTGATTAAATTATCTAATTATTTTTATGATTAAATTTGAATAACAGAACTTACCTTTAATCGCTATGAAAATTTCAGAAATTGTAGTAGAAAAAAGCCGAAATAAATTAATCTGGAAGCGTGAGAGGCACTGTTCTAAGGTGTATTTTCGTCCTTCGTGCGGATTAATCGAAAATACCACCCCAAGGTACGACCGGAACTCTCCTTCCTACGAGCACGACCGCGAAAGAAGTTGATGAAGTTTCTTTCAACACCCAATAAAAAAATAAAAACGAAGCAAAAGAGAATATAGGTGCAGTAAATATATTTCTCAATACTTCTCTCTTGTATTCTTTGTTTTGTTTTATATGTATATATGCTGCTGTAAACAGTAAGCAATATATACAGAGAGGTGGCAATAAATGTCCAACGGTACTATTGCAACGTTGCTATTGCAATGTTCAATCTAGAGAGAGAGAGTTACACTTTTGCTTTAAAAGCATTCAAAACAGTATTAAAGAGAATTAAAACTTATTAAATAATAATAAATAAGAATAAATAAATAAATTAATTAAATCATATATTATTATTGGAGATTTTGAATTTCATTCTATCAATCCTCCACAAATTCAAAATTTTAAAATAATAAAAAAAAATTAAAATCAACAATTAAAAATTCAAATAAAATAAAAGTGTCGGGTGTTTATACTATGCAATAGGTAAGGTGTCTTTAAGAGACTTAACATCACTTAGTGTAAGCAATTTTCATCAGAAGGAATCGGAGTGAACCAGGTCTTGAACTATGTTCCTTTGAACCTGACTTCAACTGCCACACACACAGTACAGAATTTTCTGTCGCGAGTCTGTGCATTAAAGGCCATGCATAGTATCTTGATTTTTCATAAGAATTTCTATGGATAGCCCACATCTCATAGTCGCGGCCTTATACGAATATTCTTATATAGGTGGTCTCCTCCAGGGATGTGTGTAGAGTCACATCTCGCAAAAATCATCGCCTCGGATTCCATTAAGAGCCATAAGCTCAACTTCAACCACTACACAGAGCACAACTCACCATAGGGATGGAATTAGAACTAAGTTCTTCTGAATAAACTGTAGAAAGTGCTATTTGGCCAACCTGACAGCTTGTTTTTACCACATTGAACCTTCTTCAAGGGATCTCTTATCACAATGGTTGGGTTCCCATTGTAGGAAGGCCCTTTATGGGCAAAGTCCCATCCCCCTCGATTACTCTAGAACCTTAGTCCTATTCAGGACTTTCGTCAAGCAGTCTACAAGATTCTGTTCAGATATGATAAAACTTAAAGAAACAACATCATGAGAAGTTAGCCATCTAACAGACTTTTGTCGCAATTTAATATGTCGACTAGCCTTAGAATTTATTAATTTCTTTTTACGAAAATCAACTGCAGCTCGAGAATCACACCGAATAGAAATAGGTGGAATAGGAGTAGAAATTAATGGAATTGATGACAAAAGGTTCTTGAGCCACTCGGCTTCAAGACAAGTAGTGTCAAGGGCAACCAACTCAGCCTCCATAGTGCTTCTGGCTATTATAGTCTGTTTGGTGGATTGCCAAGAAACTGCACTGCCACCAAGAATAAAAATATAGCCAGAAGTAGATTTAATATCCAAAGAATCAGAAATTCAATTGACATCGTTGTATCCCTCAATTACAGCAGGATAGCCAATAAATTTAAGAGCAAAAGAAAGAGTATCTTTAAGATAACGAAATACTCTTTCCAGAGCAATCCAATGAATCATACTAGGACTACTAGTATATCTACTCAATCTTGATATGGCATAGGCAATGTCAGGTCTAATTCTATTGGTTAGGTACATCAGAGAACCAATGATCTGGGTAAATTTTTCCTGATTTACTGGATTACCAGTGCTCTTTACAAGTTGAACACTGGGATAAAAAGAAGTAGAAACAGGAGAATAATCAGAATATCCAAATTTATTAAGTACCATTTGGGTGTAATGAGATTGGGTCAGGATAATTGAATAAGATGATTTAAGAATTTTCATTCTTAAAATCACATATGCTTCACCAAGATCTTTCATATCAAAATGGTATGATAAAAAGAATTTAACTTGGTTAATCAGATCAAGATCAGGAGCAAGAATCAGGATGTCATCAACATAGAGGCAAAGAAGGACACAACGATCATCAAATCTCTTGAATTAGAGACAGTTGTCATAATCGTTGGAGAAATCCATATGAAGCTATAACACTGTCAAATTTCTCGTGCCACTGTTTAGGTGCTTGTTTTAGTCCGTATAAAGAGCGAACTAATTTACACATCTTATTTTCTTGACCAGGCACAGAGAAACCTTCAGGCTGAGCCATGTAGATTTCTTCTTCAAGATCACCATGAAGAAAAGCGGTCTTGACATCCATCTGATGAATCAAAAGTTTATGAGTGGATGCTAATGCAAGAAGAATTCAGATAGTAGCAATGCGAGCAACAGGCGCATATGTGTCAAAGTAGTCAATTTCAGCTTTTTGCCAAAAATCTTGAGCAACAAGACGTGCCTTGTACTTCTCTACTGATCCGTCAGTCCTAAGTTTTTTCTAAAGATCCACTTACATTCTAGGGGTTTACTACCAGGAGGTAAATCAGTGAGAATCCAAGTGTTATTACTAATAATTGATTCTATCTCACTTTTTATAGCCTCCTTCCAAAAAGAAGCTCCAGGAGAACTCATTGCTTTCTTATAAGACGAATGTGTACTTTCAATTAAGAAAGTAAAGAAGTCTTCACCAAAGTTTTTCTCAAAGTGAGTTCTCTTACTTCTTCTTATTTCAGGAATAGGATCAGGTTCTACAGGATCTAAACTATAATGCAAATCAGATGCAAGTACATGATCAGAAATAGATGCATGATCAAAAGTAGACTGTTAATCAGGAGCAGATCTAGATATGCGGGTTTTGAAAGGAAAAATATTTTCAAAGAAAGTTGCATATCTAGATTCAATTAAAGTATCATTGGAAATTTCAGAAATCTCAGAGTTAATCACAAGAAATCTATAGGTATTGCTATCTAAAGAATATCCAATACAGATAACATCTACAGTTTTAGGTCCAATCTTCTTTCTTTTGGGTTCAGAAATAGATACCTTAGCCAAGCACCCCCACACTCGGAAGTAACTCAACCTAGGTGCTCTTCCTTTTCAAAGTTCATAAGGTATCTGGGTTCTATCCTTAGAGGGAATCCTATTGAGGATATAACAAGCTGATAAAAGAGCCTCCCCCCACAAGTTCTGAGGTACACCAGAACTTAAAATCATGGCATTAACCATGTCTAATAGGATTCGGTTCTTTCTTTTAACTACACCATTAGATTGAGGTGAGTATGGAGCAGTTACTTCATGAATTATTCCATGTTCCTCGTAGAATAGGTTTAATTCATTTGAAGTATACTCGCCTCCTCTATCAGACCTTAGAATTTTAATCCTTTTATCTAATTGGTTTTCAGCCTCAGCTTTAAAGACTTTAAACTTATAGAGGACTTTATCTTTGGTCTTCAAGAGATAGGTGTAACAATACTTGGAGTAGTCGTCTATAAAAGTCACAAAGTAGCGACCGCCTCCACGGGTAGGTACTCTATTAGAATCACAGACATCACTATAAATCAGTTCAAAAATCTGGGTATCCCTATAAGGAACAGATTTAAAAGATTTCCTAGGCTGCTTAGCCTGGGTACAAATCTCATATTTAGATTTGGAATTAATCTTGAGTTTGGGTAAAAGATTAAGATTGATCAATTTCAGAATAGATTTAAGGTTCGCATGCCCTAATCTGTCATGCCATACATCACAAGATTCAGTATTTAACACGATAGAAGAAGAAGTAGAAACTGAAGGAGAATTTTTATTATCAACAAAAGAAAGTACATTCAATTTGAATAAACCCTCAGATACAAAATCTTTTCCAATAAACATTTCCTCTTTAGAGATTACAACTTTATTAGATTTAAGTACAATCTTATAACCTAATTGCACTAATAGAGATCCACTAATCAGGTTCTGTCAGATCTCGGGAACATGCTGCACATTATGAATGATCAAAGTCTTTTCAGAAGTTAACTTCAGTTTGACTGTTCCGATCCCCAGCACATTGACAGCTTTTCTGTCTCCAATAGTCACACATCCTCCACCTGAGTCCTGATAGGAGGAGAATAGGGACCTATTAGTACAAACATGGACATTGGCTCCTGAATCTAACCACCAATCTAAATCATGATAGGTGAGGTTAACATTAGGTATAAAGGAGACTGACCTAAAAGTGGAGTTCGAAGGTTCACCCTCAATCATGTTGACTTGAGGTTTAGGATAATTGTTATGACTGTTTTGGCCATTCTTGTAGACAAACTTTTCTTTCTTCCGATAAAAATATTTTGAAGCAAAATGATTGTCCCGGCCACAGACAAAACAAAATCCATCATTCTTCTTATTCCCACTAGATTGGTTGGTGTTCGGTTTATTGGTATAGTTTTGATTTTGGTTTGGGTTCTTATCCTTAAAGCCTTTACCTTAGGTTTAAAATCTTTACCTTTGGGTTTAGACTCATGGTTTTGGTTCAAAATGTCAAGTTTAAGTTTGATCTGTTGTTGGTCGGTTTAACCTCTGTAAGTCGATATTGGACTTCTATTCTAATAGCTTGAATTACAGATCTAGATTGAAGAGTTCCCTGAGTTCTTCTAAGTTCATGGGCAAATTTTGACCAGGAAGGGAGTAATTTGTCCAATAGGCTGGTAGCTTGATAGGTATCATCTAAAGTTAAACCATTTCTGTTAATCTCTTGGACAAAATTCTGAAATTGGTGAATTTGATCGTTTATAGGAATGTTCTCTACCATTCTAAAATTGTTAAAATCAGTAATGGTGAGTTTAGCAGCGCATTCATTATCTCTAATGTAAGTATCTTCTAGAGCACACCATAAATCTTTGGCAGTTAGGTATTTTCTATATGTTTCATATAGTTCATAGGATAGACAACTTAGTATTCTAAATCTACAGTGAAATTCAATTTCCTCGGGGGATCTGTCCGATACAGGTTCAGTAACTAAGATAGTAGCAGATTTAGAAGAATCAGTAGGAGTAGCAGCAGAAACTTTAGAAGTAGAATAAGGAGGTGCTTTGCCAATTGCAGTTATAAGGCCTAATGTAATTAACCAAGCCTCTAACTGTTCTTGCCACCTAAAAAATCCTACCCCCTCTAAATTTTTCTGGCTTAAGGCTAGAAGAATCATCATAAGTCATTTTAGACAATCTAGTTGAGGGAATAATAAAATTCAAAATGATAAGAATGAGCTGCAAAAAATGTTCAAATTTTTTTTTTAGAAAAACATACAAGTTGATTAAGGTTTCTACCCTAGTCATCCAAAATTTTTCGGATTATATGTAACATGCAATATTTATTTTTCGGATTAGCACTCGTTAGATCTTTAATCACAATCAAATCGAATTACACCTTAGACTGTTAGAAAAATAAATCGCACTAAATCTGATTGTGATTAAATTATCTAACTATTTTTATGATTAAATTTGAATAACAGAACTTATCTTTAATCACTATGAAAATTTTAAGAATTGTAGTAGAAAAAAGCCGAAATAAATTAATCCGGAAGCGTGAGAGGCACTGCCCTAAGGTGTATTTTCGTCATTTGTGCGGATTAATCGAAAATACCATCCCAAAGTACGATCGGAACTCTCCTTCCTACGAGCATGACCGTGAAAAAAGTTGACGAAGTTTCTTTCAACACCTAATAAAAAAATAAAAACGAAGCAAAAGAGAATATAGATGAAGTAAATATATTTCTCAATCCTTCTCTCTTGTATTCTTTGTTTTGTTTTATATGTATATATGCTGCTGTAAACAGTAAGTAATATATACAGAGAGGTGGCAATAAATGTCCAACGGTATTATTGCAACGTTGCTATTGCAATGTTCAATCCAGAGAGAAAGAGAGTTACACTTTTGTTTTAAAAGCATTTAAAACAGTATTAAAGAAAATTAAAACTTATTAAATAATAATAAATAAAAATAAATAAATAAATAAATAAATTAAATTATATATTATTATTGGAGATTTTGAATTTCATTCTATCGTTACAAAAGTGCATAGAGTTCTAGAATTAATTCCATAGTTGCAGTTTGTTTATTGGAAGGGTAAATTGCACATTTGAAGCTTTCATAATCAAATTTTAATCTGTTGTAATTTTTGTTAGAATTTGGTTAGATTTGTAGCTGAATTTTAGTTGGATTAGAATAAATATTTAAATCTGTTAAAGATAAATTAATTAAAATTTAAATATTAATTAGAGTAAAAATTTAATTGACCTAGAATTATTGCTCCTTTTAGTGAAACTTTATATATTGCTCTATGTATGCAATTGTGGAAGTAGTCCGGGTGCATAGTACGACCAATCATAGTTGTCCGATTCATGTTGGAGAGAGACTTTTGGCCATGGTTGTATGCACCTAGTTCAAGGGTTCGCCCAAAGAGAATTTTTTTTAGATTTATAGAAGATGAGAGAATAGGGAGAGATTTAGAAAGAGAAGGGAGCTTGGATTAAAATTATTTTGTGTAGAAGGGGAGTCATGTATAATTTTTTTTTTTGGTTATTGAATTTTATTTCACCTATATAAATTTTGTTTGGTTTTTTTTTTTTTTTTTTCCTATTTTGTTGTTGTATCAGTCTTTTATTGAGAAGACGAGTTTATGGTAAAAATTTGATTTGACGCTTTCATTGCGAAATCTAAATAATTGGTACCGAAGCAAGTATTGGGTCAACAGTAATCGGTTCAGGAGCAATTTGTCGATTCACAGTATTAGATAGGGCGAGTACCAGATTTTCAACAATTGGTATCGGAGCTTAAGGTTACCAATTTTCGGAAAAAAATCGACGGAGATGTCTATGAAGTTCAAAATCGAGAAGTTTGACGGAAAGAACAATTTTGGCTCGTGGCAGATTAAAGTACGAGCAATTCTTGTACAATAAGATTTGGACCAAACATTGAACGGGAAAGAGGCAAAGCCCACGGATGTGGTATGGAAAAAGATGGAGTGGAAGGCGCTAAGTACGCTTCATCTATTGTTAGCAGGTGAGGTTCTTTACAATGTAGTCAGTGAGTCAATACCGTCGAAATTGTGGAAGAAATTAGAAGGCATGCTATGACCAAACCTTTGATGAGCAAGTTATATTTGAAGCATCGGATGTTCACGTTGCGGATGCAGAAAACGGCTAGCTTACATGAGCATCTGAACGAGTTCAACAAAGTGGTGGCCCAGTTGATCAGTATTGAAGTCAATCTGGATGATGAAGACAAGACGCTGATTTTACTTTTTTCATTACTGACGGTATATGAGAATCTGGTGACCACGTTGCTTTATGACAAAGAGATCGTAAGAGTGAGGCGGTCATGACGATGCTTCTCTTGAATGAGATGCGGAAGATGACTCAAGAGTCCGACTTGTAGAGTCGTGATATAGCTCTGGTGGTAAGAGTGAAGGAGGCAAAAATATCGGCGATTGGAGGTAGACAGAAGAAGTCGATATTCGAGATGTAAGTGCTTTTACTGTCACAGGAAAAGTCACATTAAGCGCAACTGTCATAAGCTTAAAGTTAATTTGAAGGAGCTAAAGCGGTAAAAAGGGAAAACTATTGCAGATCAGGATAATGAGACGTCAGCGATGGGACAGGCGGCAGAATCAGTGATCGATTCTGATGTGCTATATCTAGCAACTAGTGGTGCTAAAATTTTGAATGATGTGTAGGTGTTCGATTCGGCATATTTCTTTCACGTCTGTTGGGAGAAAGAGTTTTTTGCCATCTATAAGGCAATTAAGGGTGGAAAGGTTCTGATGGGGAATGGGACGACGTGCAAAGTTTTGGGAGTTGGCACTGTGAAGATTCGGATGTACAATAGGGTCGTGAGGACGCTGACAGGTGTGCAACATGTTCCTGGTCTGTAGCGGAATTTGATCTCGCAAGGTGCGTTGGACTCGAAGAATTGCAAATTTTCAGCTTCAGGTGGACCTATGAGGGTTCAAAAGTGAGATTGGATCATGTGCGAAGCAAACAAGCATGGAAACTTGTATGTTTTGAATGGGAGTACAGCTAGAACGGAAGTGAAAATAGTTTGGGTTCCAAAAGTTCGTAGAGGTGTAGTCGCTCAAGGTGTAGCGGTAGATGCGGCGACATTGAACGGAGGAAATAAGTTTAAAGTGGAGTTTGCGTGGTGAGCTCGCTGCAGCGGTTGAAAACTACAAATCAAACCAAGATGAAAATTATTAGGATTTAGTTAGATTTGTAGTTGAATTTTAGTTGGATTAGAATAAATATTTAAATATGTTAAAGATAAATTAATTTATATTTAAATATTAATTAGAGTAAAAATAATATGTTTTAGTGGAGCTTTTTATATAGCTCCATGTATGCAATTGCTGAAGTAGCCTAGGTGCATAGCACTACGACCAATCCTAGGTGTTTGTACCAAGTTGGAGAGAGAGAGTCGATCTTGGCCATGCTTATATGCACCTAGTGCACGGGTGGGTGCAAAGAAAGAAATTTTCTGGGTTTATAGAAGACGAGAGAAGAGTGAAAAATTCAGAAATAGAATTCGATCGAGTTAAGTTATTCTGTATAGAAGAGGAGCGAGATGTAATTCTTTTCTTGATTAGTAAATCATATTTTACATGTATATTTTTTGTTTGATTTTTTCTCTTATGTGGTTGTATCAGTTTTTTGTTGAGGAGACGGGTTTATGATAAAAACTCGATTTGATGCTTTCGTTGTGGAATTCCAACAAGTCCTGAAATGAGTATCAGGTCAACAACAATTGGTATAAGAGCGAGTTACAGATTCAAGGACGAGTACCAGATTTTCAATAATTTTTAACTCACAATATAATTTGATAGACCAGATATTGACGCATTATTGAGGTAAAAGTGATGTTACATTTTAATTATTAGTGCATTGTCAATGACAATACTGTTATATCATTTTTTTTTTTATTAGTGATATATCAAAATTTAGACAAATAGATTGTGTAATAGAATTTGATTGCAATAATTTTAATTTTTTATTTTAAAAAAAATTATAGCAAATTAAAATCTTAGAATCAAAAGATCAGGCACCTTATAGTTTGAGGACTAAGCATGCAAGTTACCTTTTATTGGAAGGAAAATATTTTTTGTACACCCGAAATTATGTGTATATTTTATATCTCATCTATTTTGGGGCGGATGAATTTTACTGGTCATTTCGAAATGACCAGTAAAAGAATCTTCATTTCAAGATGAATAAAATGTACCTCGTACATTTTTATTGGAAAGTGAAAAAAAAAACAAAAAGGATAGGCATTCTGATCATAAACTATGGCTTCTCCTTTCTAGCCTATGTATGAAAGTAAAACAAACATCTTATTCTTTTGGATGAATGAATATTTCTTTCGGCATATCTCTTTTTTAATACTCTTTTTGTTTGCTTAAAGGGCAGGGTATGTAGTAATTGATCAATGCGAAGGGCGCATAGTTATCTACAATGGTGCATTTTTTTTGGAATAAAATAAATTATGTCATAGGTGGAATATGCTTATTTAAATAAAACATATAAATCAATATGAGACTAAAAGTGAGCTCAGAGATTTCAGTTGCAAAAGAAAATTTTTATAATGCACCAATTATCATTGAAGAATTTGTTTTGACATTTAGATCCTCCCTTTTAAAATACATATGCTAACTCTTCAGTGTTTTACTCCATTTTCTTATGAGGCTCTCAAGCGGCAATCATTTTACCAGGCTATAAATTGTAATTTTTCAGAATGCAGATTGGATGATCCGATAGGCTTTTGTTTAGTTTTCGTTAAAATAGATCCAATTAAAATAATGAGAAAAGATTACGAAAGTAATTGCAATAATTAGAAAGTTAATCCTAAGTAATTTTCCCTATAAAGAATACATAGAGACAAATATATAGAAGAAACGTACAACAACATAAGCTAAAATAGGGGAAGTCAATAGATGTAACATGGTACAAACTAACATGGAGCTTCCTAACTAAGTTGTTGTCAGAGATCAAATGGCATAGGCACACCTGGAATTCTCTTTGTACCAACTGAGTTGTGTTTTTTTTTTTTTTTTTCCCCTCTTCGGTGGGTTGAGATTTAGTTGTCTCAGTTTGTATCTAAGTTCATTCTTCAAATGAATGAAATGGTAGCATGTTATTTTATTCTCAAAAAAAAAAACATGAGCTTCCTAATTAAGTCACTAGCAAGTGACTGCTGGTATCATTTTGCAGGAGCGATAATTCGATTATAGAAAACATTTAATCCACTATGACGGCTCGCTCAAAACTCGCTTAGAGACCTCTTCTGCCGTAATATCTTATGTGTCGAAATTTTTTTATTTAGCTCTCTAGCTCCACATCATCCAGCAGAAAAGCACTAAGAACATATCGAACTTATTCCTTCCTAATTTGTTCAAAAGGGATCGTTTATCAACCCAAACTATCTCAATGTTAGAGAGTCTTAATCTTGTTGCACAGTATATCCAGGCATCATCAGTGAACTTATAACATGCCAAAGTGTGATTAGCTGTTCCAGGCTCTTGGTTACATAACATGCATGATTGTATAATAGATGGAGGGGCTTTAGTCTCCACAAGTCGGAATTCATGACAACACTAAAACTCAACTGTTATAGACAGCTATTGGTATATACAGGCAATTTCTAGTCCATCTCCAATGAGATAGATTAATGATCGTGTAGTGTTGTACATTAATTGTAAGTAAACTTATGAGAGATTGATTATGCTTTATTCAGAACTTTCTGCGAATTACGAAATCTAGGAATTATTCATTACGGCATGTGCAATTGTGAGCGAGTTGCACGAATGTCAATTGTATAGGGTATTAAAGTGATTGGCTAATATAGACTCCTTCAATCATCTGTAAGATCAAAATGAGCTAGCTCGACAAGCCATTACTTACAGATCAAGTCAGCATAGCATGCCCACGTTAGATCGAAGCTATATATCCTCTCCAACATGCCACTTTTATTCAGTTTCTCTGTCCAAGTCCCCTATAGATAGAAATTGCTTGTATTTGTATTGTGTTATAAGAGTTCCTTGTATTGTATTTTGGTAAGTTTTCGTAAAGTATACAACGGATGTAAATCTATCCAGAATATGAAAAACCAGTTAGTGTAGATGCAAATGTTTTGACAAAATGACACATTATTATCAATAATATTTTCTTACAGAATCGTCTCAAAAAAATATTTTCTTACAGAATAGTTTCATGAGACATTACCGTATATCATACGTCATACATTATATAACATAACAACATACAAAGCACGCGATTGAAAAAACTAAATTGAAACAGAAAGTACATACGATAATATCGTCAGAGTTTATAGAAACAATATAGCAAACAAACAAATAATTATGCAACGTAAAACAAATAATGGCATGGGCGACAAACATTGAGCAGCATATGGTGGCTTGAAACCGTGGAGAGGATGACCTGAATCTTCAAAAAAATAAAAAAAGAAATAAATTGACAAGTACAAATTGAAAAATTAACACCAAATTTCACATGCACAAAATAAATAGGTGAACAAGAAAGAAGACTATGGTGATAGTTCCAATTATAAAGTAAATTTTATATGTATTACCAAAGAAATAAAAAGTGAGGTGTCTGCAATATAAAGGACCAACGAGGAAAGTGATGGCCAATGAAGAAAAATCACTTCTATGATGCATGTTTTTACACCTAAAAGTTTGCGAGTTGTAGATTCTGAAATTTGATCAGGTCTTAAATCTGTGCTATATATAAAACATCGAATAAAAATTTTGGATATGTCAAATTAAAAGTCTTTAAAATTATTTTTTACTTTATTTTTTTATTTTTTACTTTCTTTTTTTTTGTGTGCAAAGTGTGCATTACATGTGCTCTTTAGCTAGTGTATATATAAATCTTGGGTCTGTCAAATTTTCTTTTGAAAATACCCCTCAATTTTCAAAATACATTTATATTTGAAATACCCTTATAAATTTTCATTTGATTTTATTCTCTAATACGTTTTTGGCGTATTGACCGGCATGATTTAACTTTTAAATTAATTAAATTTTAGTAGATAAACCAAATTTGACTAAATCTAGTATAATTATTCCTATTTTTCTATCAGATTAGATAATTATAATCGGTTAAAATTTATTAAATTTTTAATATTTATACAAGTAAAATTATTTGAATATTTATTCAAGTAAAACTATCTCCTTAATTATTTTTTTTCTTTATTTTTGTGCAAAGCGTGCGTTGCATGCACACTTTCACTAGTATAGAATTTTTTTTTTTCAAATTCAATTTATGATAAGGAAACATGTGATGGAAAAAAAAAATAATGGATAAATGCTTAATACATTTGTACAGTTAATTGCACTGGTAATTTTATTACTTAAATTATATAGTAAGAAAACAAGTTGGTACAATAAAAATATAATTTGTGAATTTCAATAAATTGGCAAAACCTCTCTGTAGGACTTCAACGAATATATATATTTGGTTTATTTTAATTTCTCTGTAGTAGCAATTTGTATATATTGTTGACTGAATAGATTTGAGATTAGAACTATTGTATTGAAGTTTATAAAAATATATGGAATTTAAGTTCATAAAAATATATTAATCGTATACTTGTAGGTCCAAATGAGATGAAATAAACAAAAATCAAATCAAAGGAGAGAAAATCAATAAATTAGACATAAGAAGATACTAACATAGGTTATGTGCTGTATTTAGTTTTGGGTTAAACATGAAAACTCAGTGAAATTTGTAAATGAATGCGTGGGTATGACATGTAAAAACTTACTTGTGAGTGAATCCAGATGAAAGGAAGGCTCGCTTCAAGTGCTTTCTAGTTGGTGTATATGGATGGAGCTGATGTGTCCAAGCTTATCTCTATTGTGTTCTAAGCTACTAGTCAACTGAGGATCCAGATCAATCAAAAATAGCTCCTGCAACGATGTGAGGAATTCAATGCCTTCTGGGACCTCTGCTAGGTTTCTTAGGCTTCCCAGATATAGAATTTTTAAGTTTGACATGGCTGTCTTCTCTATCTTCACTCGTTGGAGTTGCGGCAGGTCAATCAAATAGAGCGCGTGCAAGTTAGGGAAACAATCGGCACGAAAGCACAACTCTTCTCCATTATATGCTCTCTGAAGATATAAGGAAGTGAGGTTTGATAACTGATCAGCGAGCGACTGAAGAGGATCCTCAGCTAGCTGAGACCAAGATAGACCTAATCGTCGGAGATTTTTCCTGTGATCTTGTAACAAAGGAGACATCATCGTTTCTGCTGCCAATCTACCTCTTAGATTTAGCTTTTTAAGATTCGGGGGAGGGGGAGTTAGGCCTTCCAAATTGAGAAACTCATTTTCATCACTTGCATTAATGGTTAAGAAGGATAGACTAGGCATCTGTGATAATGATGCACACAGTTGTGCAGAGTAGATTTCCTTTACGTTCCATATTCTAAAGCTTCTAAGGTTGGTCAAATTTCCCAGTCGCCCAACCAACTCACTACTTGCTTCAACCGCCTGCAATGTTTGCAATTCTTTTAAATTCCACAAACCCTTTGGTGCTTGTATACCACAACGATAGCGAAAGGTTTTTCCGGTTGGATCATTTACCCTCTCAACAAACAAGTGTCGCAACTTCTTAAGATTTGTGATCCCAGGAGGCAGCTTGATTATAGCAGATCGACAGAGGTCCAAGATCAACAAGTTGGAAAGCTTCCCAATGGATTTTGGTAGTAATTTTACCTTTGTATCTCTTAAACCCAAATATCGCAAACTAGTTAAATCTCCAATAGCATCAGGTATCTCCTCAATAGGCAAGCCTTGCAGTTCAAGAATTACAATAAACCTTGATTTGGATCGAAACACGGATAATATTGAGGATGATGGCATAGTAGTGTCAAATGCTACAAAGGTTCGTAGCTGCAGTAGATCAATGTTAAATCCAATATCATTGCTGCATTTGAGAACAGACAGGCGATGTGCATTAGCATCCACCATCCTTTCCGACCCATTATCCTCATAAATAATGTGGAACTTCTCATTTTCAGATAAAGAGACGGCCAATTCGCGCATGAGGTCATGCATCCGACAATGCTTTACCCTACCAAATTCGTTCCTCTTTACCAGTTGCAGCATGCTCCGTTGGATAAGCTCCACGAGATATCCTTCTGCAACATCCTCAGCATTGCTTGATCTCCTTTCTTCCACAAAACCCTCTGCTATCCATAGCCTAATAAGCAGTTTTCTGCTAAGAAGATGATCCTCTGGGAACATGCTACAAGATAAGAAGCAATTCTTTAGATGTCTTGGAAGAGAGTTGTAGCTTAAATTCAAAATGTTTCTAACGCGATCGAGACCTGGGTTGTTTGTAAGCTCCCAATTAAGCTGATCATAAACTCGCTTCCATTCTGTCTCACTATTCTCTTTTAAGGACAGGAGACTGCCTAGTGATACAATAGCTAGTGGCAACCCTTCGCACTTGGCCACAATATCTCTTGCACTTTTTTCTAACTCCGGAGGGCATTCTTGATTTTCATAATTCCGAAATGCTCCCCTGCAGAAAAGTTTCCATGCATCAAGATCGGATAAAGGTTTGAGTTCAAGCTTACAGTTTTTGTTTGCAAGTAATGCCACTTCTTCATTTCTGGTTGTAATAAATATTCTACTTCCTAGCTGATTATTAACAAGAGAATCACCCAATACATGAAAGTCTTGTGGGGACCATACGTCATCTAGTACAATAAGATACTTTTTTTGCCCCAAGAATTCCCTCAGTGTCTCTATCAACTTTCGAACATCCATGGTGGGAACGTCAGTTGGAACTATCTTTTGGTCGCCGAAAAGTTCAGTAATCATTTTTCGGAGAATATCTTCAACTTTAAAAGTTTGAGATACAGAAATCCAGGCATGGCAGTCAAAGTTTTTACTCTCTCTTTTATAAACATTGGTGACTAAAGTAGTTTTTCCAAGCCCACCCATACCGCGCACTGTTATTATGCAGCGTTCTAATTTCTCAGGCCTCAACCAATCAGTTAATATCTGTCGGTTTTTATCAATCCCTACGAGCTGTTCCTCATCCATGAAAAGAGAAGAGATTCCCATAAGATGTTGTGTCCATTTGCTCACATTATTTGAGCTACTACTATGCTGAAAACTTCCTGATTGAATGTATCGATCTTTTAAGCGTGAGAGGTGGTCAAGATCTTTCTCTACTTGTTCTAGTTCAGAGGCAATACGACACAAAACACCAAACGATTCTGGCTGCTTCAACACTTTTTTCACGTAACGAACTAGCCAACTTTGTTGTTGCTGATATGGAGGAACTATAAGACGGATATACTCCTCCACAATATCCTCAATAGTATATGCGACTTTTCGCACTTCTTCTATCCATTCTTCTAGGACTTGATTTTTGCTACCTACCTTATCGTTGTCAAGTAGGAATTTGTGCATTACACGGAGTTCACGCCTTATGCGTTCCATACTACTAGGGAGCTCTGCCAGTGATGCTAATTGTCGGGAAAATAGAGAGGTAGCTTGGTTCAGTACTTCTCCGCCTAATGCAAGACCGAGCTTTCCAATAGCTGAAAGTATTACATCCTCGGCCATTGTAGTTTCTAGGCGGTGAATGTTCTTAAATATTTTAGTGCTATGAAATTCCGTACATTGATCTCCTCGCGCATCTAATCTGCCAAAAGAAAAACAAAATATTAGTGCACAAATAAAACAACTTCAAAATAACATTTATTTTTTTTTTTTTTTTTTTTTTTTTTTTGTGAGAGAGAGAGAGACAGCATGCTACCCGCCGAAATGTGAAGCAAGTAGGCTTTGAAGTAAAAGCTTTGAAAATTAGTAATCACCTTGTATACAAATAAGTAAATGTTAAAAATTTATGAAAAACTTTGAACATATGCTTAATTTGACTATGCAAATAATGATTTTTTAGTCCGAAAAAATACAAATCAGGTGCATCAATAATGATAATTTTAAGAAAAAGAGCAAATTGCACTTTTGGTTCCCAAACTATGAGGTGTGTGACAATTTTGATTCTCAAATTTTTATTTGTTGGAATATTTTGGCTT
Source organism: Tillandsia fasciculata (assembly GCA_029168755.2). Classification (NCBI taxonomy): domain Eukaryota; kingdom Viridiplantae; phylum Streptophyta; class Magnoliopsida; order Poales; family Bromeliaceae; genus Tillandsia; species Tillandsia fasciculata. The sequence goes on from CM054932.1 coordinate 23,508,208, forward strand.
GAACTTTCAAAATTATTGCAATCTAGTCCCACAATCCAATTTACTTGACTAAATATTAATGCATTGTTGATATAAAAGTGATATAGCATCTTAACTATTGATGTATCATCAATCATAAAGAGAGCAGGAAGTGTGGGGTGAGACTTGAATGCGACGAGGCGAATTCTTTTAGCCTTTGTTTGGTTCGAGTACAAAGGGGGATATCCCCCCCTTTGTACCCAAACACTTTGGAACAGGGGGGGAATTCGAATCCCCCCCTTTTCCTTTTGTCCTGGTACAAGCAGGACGAGATCCCCCACCCGAATAACTCCAACTTTCTCTCTCCTCTTACCCTTGCACACTTTTCCCCACTCCTTTTCTCCCATCTCATCTCTCCTCTTCTCCCATCACCTCCCTCCTCTTCTCCCATCTCCTTCCCCAAACGAGGTGATGCGCTTCCACTGCGGCGGCGGCGGCGGCGCGGCCGAGGGGATCTACGACGCGAGGGTGGCGACGTGCGCGGTGGCGGCGGGGAGGGGGCGGAGCGGTTCCGGACCTTCGCGGGGAGCGGCCGCGCCCACGAGAGCGTCGTCGGCTGTGGCGGCGCGGGGCGGAGGGCGATGCTCTCCCTTGCTTCCTAATTATCTACAAGCTTAATAATTAGTCACCAAAAAGAAAAAAAAAAAAAAATTATATTATAACCCACAAAATTACACTTCTAATTAATATCCCCTTCGTTTTTCTTTTTTTTTCCATTTTCTAACTCGTTTATGTGACTAAATCCTAATTTTTGTGTGGTGTGTGGTGTGGTGTGTTCTTAATTTTGGTGTGTTGTGGTGTGGTGTATGTGCAGTAGACCCAAAAGAATAGATTTTTTTTTGTGGTTGGTAGGGTAAAATGTGATGTAAAAGATGCTCTCTTTTTTATGGTATTGTTTGGTAAACACTAATTAACACTAATTATTGCTTTTTAAAAATTTTTTATCTTACCAGGAACAATTATTATAATTTTTAGATAATATTAATCAATTTTTAAATATAAATAAGTAACACTAATTTTATATACCATTTAATTTATTAATTAATAGATATTACAATAATTATTTAAAAAAAATAAATTAAATAATAAATAATTATTATTATCGTCGTCGCCGCCGCCTCTCGGCCTTTCCTGTAGCTCTTCGTCGCCGCCGGCTAAAAAACCTCTCCCCCGTACCGCATTCTCGTTCCCAACGCAAAATAAATAATTAATAAAAATTTTAGACGAAAAAATAATTAACACTAATTTTAACACTAATTAACACTAATAATTGATTTTTAAAAATTATATATCTTACTAGAAAAAATTTATTTAAATTTTATATAATATTAATCATTTTTTACATATAAATAATTAACACTAATTTTATATATTATATAATTAATTACATAATATATATTACAATTATTATATTTAAAAAGTTATAATACAATATTTATTTATCATTTTTTAATACATATAAAAAGGTAAGGGCATTTTCGTCTTTTTACTCAAAAGTCAACTATTTATTCCTCTTATTCTTCAATCCCAACCAAACACTATTTTTCTTATACTGGTACTAACTTATATCCCAACCAAACACTATTTTCATTTATCCTATCTTATACTCAACTTTATACTTATACCTGGTACTACTAATTCTCACTAATTCCCGAACCAAACGATACCTTAATGAATTCATGGTACTTAAGTATTAGTATGGGTTCCGGTGAGGGTTGGGTGGCGGGGGTACATGTGGGGACCTTTTGGGGATTATGTTGTGTATGGGGTGGGTGCGGTTCTTTTGGAGGGCGGCGCTGGCTGGGTTCTGTTGAGATAAAAAAAAATTTGAAATTCAAAGCTAAAAAAGAAAAAGAAAAGAAAAGGAATATGAAAATGGATGAAGAAAATCAATTAAATGTTAATTGATTGATACTTGTCCTAGATAACCCATAGTCAAGAAAGAAAAAAAAAAAAAAAAAAAAAGAAGGGAATGAGATATAGAAAAAAAGGAAAAAGATAAGAAAGAAAAAAGGGAAAAGAAATAAAAATATATCATTACTTTATATTTTAAAATCTTTTGAATTGTTTTCCAAAACGAAGAGGTCCTAAAATCACAATAAATTGGGCCATTGAATTCAAACGAAAAAAAAAGAAAAAAAAAGAGGGGAGATGTTTAAAAAAAGAAGAAGAAGAAAAAAAAAAAAAAAAGTGAATGCACGACGGTGACGGCGACGACGGCCATGATGACGATGACGATGTACGAGGAGGTCTTATGGCCTCTTTTTCTTTCTTCGACGGTGGCAATAATGGTGGCCACAAAACTATCTCACCACCAAGATGACGGCAGTCGGGTCGGTGTATGCGCACAAACGACACATTGGCGACCTTTTTGTCGATTTGATTGTGCGGCCATCTTCGTGATAGGCTCGACCGATCAAATCCGGCATTGGATTGTTGCAATGTCGTGCATGTATATTCACTAAACATCCGTCTCCTCAAAACGTGCGCCGAACAACACGATGACGGTTCTTCGACCGATTTGATTGTGCGACCATTTTCGTGATAGGTTCGACACACAAATCTCTATTTCAAACCAAACCATTCGTTTTGGTACGATCGAGTGGCCATCTTTGTGATAGGCTTGACAAGATCAAACCCGCTGAAAAAAAAAAAAAAAAAAAAAAATTACAAAAATAAATCAACTCGATCAAACCACCATCTTCGTGATAGGCCCCGGTCGAGCCAATCGCCATCTTCGTGATTGGCATGGCTCGACTCGATCAAACCGCCATCTTCGTGATAGGAACCTATCGAGCCAATCGCCAACTTCGTGATAGGTATGACTCGACTCAATCAAACCGCCATCTTCGTGATAGGCACCGATCGAGCCAATCGTCATCTTCGTGATAGGCATGACTCGATTCGATCAATCGCCATCTTCGTGATAGGCACTGGTCGAGCCAATCGCCATCTTCGTGATAGGCACGGCTCTACTTGATTAAACCGTTATCTTCGTGATACGCCCGGTTTGACTCAATTCGATTTAAACTGGATTGCTAACTAAACCCTATGGACATAATTCGAATATGATCGAGATAAATAGTGAAACAAACTATATAGGATTCAACGCGAATTAAAATCGGTTCATCCCAAACAGAACCACAGGAGGACAAAGCCGAGCCGAACCAAATTACAAGTCGGCTCAACTTGAACGGAATCACAGGAGAACAAACTATATAGGATTCAACGCGAATTAAAATCGGTTCATCCCAAACAGAACCACAGGAGGCCAAAGCCGAGCCGAACCAAGTTACAAGTCACCTACAATGAGGTGGGTTATCTTCGGTCCGGACTTTATCTTTTCGGCCCTCTGGTTGCTTTAGTCCAGTCGGACACTTGTTTTTGATTTCAGTCCTGATTATGCCTATATGTTCTTGTTCCTAAATAATAGGAGTTCTAGTCTCAGTTCCTGGCATGATTGCATTAGTATCGATATCCCAGTGGGGATTTCCTCGGCTTCTCGCCGTCTGTCCGGTCTACCGACCGTGGACTGAGATTTAGCATTATGATTGCTATGGAGTCTATACCTGCTCTTATTACTTGCTTGCATATCATGCTTATATTCCAGCAGTTGCTTGATTACTCTACTGAGACATATCATGCTTATATTCCAGCAGTTGCTTGATTATCCTACTGAGACATATCATGCTTATATTCTAGCAGTTGCTTGTTTATCATGTTGAGTTATATCATGATTTCTTCAGCAGTTGATATGCATTTTCTGGACACATGCCATGCTTGATTGGTCACTAGCATAGTTCTATACCTGTCTCTATTCTTCACTGCATGTTTAGAATAGGTGAGATTCTTTCAGTACTTGGCATGTTATACTTGTATCCAAGTGGGGATTTTCCTCGGCTTCTTGCCGTCTATTTGGTCAGTGGACCATGGTTTGAGCATCAGTATTATGATCGCCGTGTCGAGCCAGCTTTTAGTCACGCACACCGACGGTTTGGCCACCGTCACGGTGTTCTTTACCGGTAGAGAGGTTGATTGACCCGTGAGCCCAGTGGGGTTATGATAGCTTGTTGGGTGTCCAAAAGGGGCTTTAGCCTGAGGGCCCAATGACCAAAAGGGGCTTTTGCCTGAGGTCCATATGCTCCATGGCAGTTTAGCCTGAGGCCCTTGTGGCCAACAGTGGCATTTGATTGGGTATATTCGTGGTACTACCTTTGATGCACCTTCTTGATATTCCTGCTTGTTTGATTACCTGCATTTCCATATCTGTTATAGATTTATCATGCATAGTATGATTGTGTTATATATGCATACTCTGTTCTATTGATCCATATTTGATCTTACTTGGCTTAGACTGTATATCTGCACTGTTGATTAATCCCTGGTAAGGGGACTCTGCTTAGATTATATATGTGCATTTTACCTTTCAGTTCTCACAATACACATTGCTTATCAGTGGATTCGTTGCTTGATTATTTAGCTTCTACTCAGTATACTCTGCTTATCTATAGATCTGCTATCGCTTATTCAGCCTTTATCCACTGACCTGTTACTATCCGCAGATTATTATATCCAGTAGGTACGATTAGCTATTTCTCGGCTCGTCGTGCCCACTGGGATACACTTATGTGTGTCTCACACCCTCGGGTGACTGTTTTTCAGGACTGTTGGGTGATGAGATGTCGGGACGGTCTGGTGAGGTGATCACGATAGAGCTGTTTCCCTGTGGATCTGACCTTTGGGATATGATCAGATACGGTATTTTATTAGTTCAGCTATTAGTTACGTTCTTAGTTAAGTTATCTGTACTTGAACTCTGAATGTATTATGTACTTGCCTAGCCGTGCATGTATAGGGGAGTTTCTGTCTGGATAGAGGAGTTCCCTATGCATGTGGCGGTCTGTTACGCCCGATTTCTGATAACTCTGATTTAAAAAAAAAAAAAAAAAATTTAGACCGTTTTTTTTTAACTCGGGACGTGACAGGCAGTTAGGTATTTTCTATATGTTTCATATAGTTCATCGAATAGACAACTTAGTATTCTAAATCTACAGTGAAATTCAATTTTCTCGGTGGATCTATCCGATACAGGTTCAGTAACTAACGTAGTAGCAGATTTAGAAGAATCAGTAGGAGTAGCAGCAGAAACTTTAGAAGTAGGATAAGAAGGTGCTTTGCTAATTACAGTTATAAGGCCTAATGTAATTAACCAAGCCTCTAACTGTTCTTGCCACCTAAAAAATCCTACCCCCTCTAAATTTTTCTGGCTTAAGGCTAGAAGAATCATCATAAGCCATTTTAGATAATCTAGTTGAGGGAATAATAAAATTCAAAATGATAAGAATGAGCTGCAAAAAAGGTTTAAATTTTTTTTTTTTTAGAAAAACATACAAGTTGATTAAGGTTTCTACCCTAGTCATCCAAAATTTTTTAAGTGTTCATATTTTTTAATATTAATCTTCTATCTCAGTTGGTTCAATAGCAAACAGATGACCAAACAATTAAAAGTTTGAATTTGATTTAAATATTTTTAGATATAAATGCAATCAAATAAAATATGTAAGTTGCAGGAAAAGATATAGGATATATTGAACTAAAAAAAAAGTAAAAGTAGTTTTTGTGCTTATTAGTTATGTGTCTTTATGTTAACACTATGGTTGTCGATTCAAATCCTACTTAAAACAACTTTTTTTACAAAAAAATTACTATAGATAAAACTATATATATTTATATGTTTTTTTTTTTTCTGTAGCTAAAAATAGTAAATAATTTATTATTATAATTATTATTATTATTTTACTGTAGCTAAAAATAGTAAATACTTTTTATTTTTATTTTTATTTTTTTTACTGTAGCTAAAAAGTAAAAACAGTAAAAAAAAATTGTTTTATATATATATTTACTGTAGCCAAAAACAGTAAATAAAAGTATTTTATAATAATTTTCAAGTCAAGAGAGCAAATAAATTACAATAATTTATATGCAATTAAAATTTTGAAATGCTAATTCCAGTTTGTTTAAGTTTAAATATCAATCAAACAAACAAGTTGACAACATAATTATATGTAACATGCAATATTTATTTTTCGGATTAGCACACGTTAGATCTTTAATCACAATCAAATCGAATTACACCTTAGACTGTTAGAAAAATAAATCATACTAAATCTGATTGTGATTAAATTATCTAACTATTTTATGATTAAATTTGAATAACAGAACTTATCTTTAATCACTATGAAAATTTCAGAAATTGTAGTAGAAAAAAGCCGAAATAAATTAATCCGGAAGCGTGAGAGGCACTGCCCTAAGGTGTATTTTCGTCATTCGTGCGGATTAATCGAAAATACCACCCCAAAGTACGACCGGAACTCTCCTTCCTACGAGCATGACCGTGGAAGAAGTTGACGAAGTTTCTTTCAACACCCAATAAAAAAATAAAAACGAAGCAAAAGAGAATATAGATGAAGTAAATATATTTCTCAATCCTTCTCTCTTGTATTCTTTGTTTTGTTTTATATGTATACATGCTGCTGTAAACAGTAAGCAATATACAGAGAGAGGTGGCAATAAATATTCAACGGTATTATTGCAACGTTGCTATTGCAATGTTCAATCCAGAGAAAGAGAGTTACACTTTTGTTTAAAAGCATTTAAAACAGTATTAAAGAAAATTAAAACTTATTAAATAATAATAAATAAGAATAAATAAATAATTAAATAAATTAAATTATATATTATTATTGGAGATTTTGAATTTCATTCTATCGTTACAAAAGTGCATAGAGTTCTAGAATTAATTCCATAGTTGCAGTTTGTTTATTGGAAGGGTAAATTGCACATTTGAAGCTTTCATAATCAAATTTTAATCTGTTGTAATTTTTGTTAGAATTTGGTTAGATTTGTAGCTGAATTTTAGTTGGATTAGAATAAATATTTAAATCTATTAAAGATAAATTAATTAAAATTTAAATATTAATTAGAGTAAAAATTTAATTGAACTAGAATTATTGTTCCTTTTAGTGAAACTTTATATATTGCTCTATGTATGCAATTGTGGAAGTAGTCCGGGTGCATAGTACGACCAATCCTAGTTGTCCGATTCATGTTGGGGAGAGACTTTTGGCCATGGTTGTATGCACCTAGTTCAAGGGTGCGCCCAAAGAGAATTTTTTTTAGATTTATAAAAGATGAGAGAATAGGGAGAGATTTAGAAAGAGAAGAGAGCTTGGATTAAAATTATTTTGTGTAGAAGGGGAGTGATGTATAATTTTTTTTTTGGTTATTGAATTTTATTTCACCTATATAAACTTTTTTTTTTTTTTTTTTTTTTTTGTATCAGTCTTTTATTGAGAAGACGAGTTTATGGTAAAAATTTGATTTGACGCTTTCGTTGCGAAATCTAAATAATTGGTACCGAAGCAAGTATTGGGTCAACAGTAATCGGTTCAGGAGCAATTTGTGGATTCACAGTATTAGATAGGGCGAGTACCAGATTTTCAACAATTGGTATCGGAGCTTAAGGTTACCAATTTTCGGAAAAAAATCGACGGATATGTCTATGAAGTTCAAAATTGAGAAGTTCGACGGAAAGAACAATTTCGGCTCGTGGCAGATTAAAGTACGAGCAATTCTTGTACAATAAGATTTGGACCAAACATTGAACGGGAAAGAGGCAAAGCCCACGGATGTGGTATGGAAAAAGATGGAGTGGAAGGCGCTAAGTACGCTTTATCTATTGTTAGCAGGTGAGGTTCTTTACAATGTAGTGAGTGAGTCAATACCGTCGAAATTGTGGAAGAAATTAGAAGGCATGTTATGACCAAACCTTTGATGAGCAAGTTATATTTGAAGCATCGGATGTTCACGTTGCGGATGCAGAAAACGACTAGCTTACATGAGCATCTGAACGAGTTCAACAAAGTGGTGGCCCAGTTGATCAGTATTGGAGTCAATCTGGATGATGAAGACAAGACGCTGATTTTACTTTTTTCATTACTGACGGTATATGAGAATTTGGTGACCACGTTGCTTTATGACAAAGAGATCATAAGAGTGGAGGCGGTTATGACGATGCTTCTCTTGAATGAGATGCGGAAGATGACTCAAGAGTCCGACTTGTAGAGTCGTGATATAGCTCTGGTGGTAAAAGTGAAAGAGGTGAAAATATCGACGATTGGAGGTAGACAGAAGAAGTCGATATTCGAGATGTAAGTGCTTCTACTGTCATAGGAAAAGTCACATTAAGCGCAACTGTCATAAGCTTAAAGTTAATTTGAATGAGCTAAAGCGGTAAAAAGGGAAAACTATTGCAGATCAGGACAATGAGACGTCAGCGATAGGACAGGCGGCAGAATCAGTGATCAATTCTGATGTGCTATATCTGGCAACTAGTGGTGCTAAAATTTTGAATGATGTGTAGGTGTTCAATTCGGCGTGTTTCTTTCATGTCTGTTGGGAGAAAGAGTTTTTTGCCATCTATAAGGCAATTAAGGGTGGAAAGGTTCTGATGGGGAAAGGGTCGTGAGGACGTTGACAGGTGTGCAACATGTTCTTGGTCTGAAGCGGAATTTGATCTCGTAAGGTGCGTTGGACTCGAAGGATTGCAAATTTTCAGCTTCAAGTCGATCTATGAGGGTTCAAAAGTGAGATTGGATCATGTGCGAAGTAAACAAGCATGGAAACTTGTCTGTTTTGAATGGGAGTACAGCTAGAACGGAAGTGAAAATAGTTTGGGTTCCAAAAGTTTTTAGAGGTGTAGTCGCTCAAGATGGAGCGGTAGATGCGGCGACATTGAGCGGAGGAAATAAGTTTAAAGTGGAGTTTGTGTGGTGAGCTCGATGCAGCGGTTGAAAACTACAAATTAAACCAAGATGAAAATTGTTAGGATTTAGTTAGATTTGTAGTTGAATTTTAGTTGGATTAGAATAAATATTTAAATATGTTAAAGATAAATTAATTTATATTTAAATATTAATTAGAGTAAAAATAATATGTTTTAGTGGAGCTTTTTATATAGCTCGTATGCAATTGCTGAAGTAGCCTAGGTGCCAATCCTAGGTGTTTGTACCAAGTTGGAGAGAGAGAGTCTTGGCCATGCTTATATGCACCTAGTGCACGGGTTGGTGCAAAGAAAGAAATTTTCTGGGTTTATAGAAGACGAGAGAAGAGTGAAAGATTCAGAAAAAGAGTTCGAGTTAAGTTATTTTGTATAGAAGAGGAGCGAGATGTAATTCTTTTCTTGATTAGCAAATTTTATTTTACATGTATATTTTTTGTTTGATTTTTTCTCTTATGTGGTTGTATCAGTTTTTTGTTGAAGAGACGGGTTTATGATAAAAACTCGATTTGATGCTTTCGTTGTGGAATTCCAACAAGTCCTGAAATAAGTATCAGGTCAACAACAATTGGTACAAAAGTGAATTACGTATTCAGGACGAGTACCAGATTTTCAATAATTTTTAACTCACAATCTAATTTGATAGACTAGATATTGACGCATCATTGATGTAAAAGTGATGTTACATTTTAATTATTAGTGCATTGTCAATGACAATACTGTTATATTAATTTTTTTTTTATTAGTGATATATCAAAATTTAGACAAATAAATTGTGTAAAAGAATTTGATTGCAATAATTTTAATTTTTTTTAAAAAAAATTATAGCAAATTAAAATCTTAGAATCAAAAGATCAGGCACCTTATAGTTTGAGGACTAAACATGCAAGTTACCTTTCATTGGAAGGAAAATATTTTTTGTACACCCGAAATTATGTGTACATTTTATATCTCATCTATTTTGGGGCGGATGAATTTTACTGGTCATTTCGAAGTGACCAGTAAAAAAGTCTTCATTTCAAGATGAATAAAATGTACATCGTATATTTTTATTGGAAAGTGAAAAAAAAACAGAAAGGATAGGCATTCTGATCATAAACTATGGCTTCTCCTTTCTAGCCTATGTATGAAAGTAAAACAAACATCTTATTCTTTTGGATGAATGAATATTTCTTTTGGGCACATCTCTTTTTTAACACTCTTTTTGTTTGCTTAAAGGGCAGGGTATGTAGTAATTGATCAATGCGAAGGGCGCATAGTTATCTACAATGGTGCATTTTTTTTTTGAATAAAATAAATTATGTCATAGGTGGAATACGCTTATTTAAATAAAACATATAAATCAATATGAGACTAAAAGTGAGCCCAAAGATTTCAGTTGCAAAAGAAATTTTTTATAATGCACCAATTATCATTGAAGAATTTGTTTTGACATTTAGATCCTCCCTTTTAAAATACATATGCTAACTCTTCAGTGTTTTACTCCATTTTCTTATGAGGCTCTCAAGTGGCGATCATTTTACCACGTTATAAATTGTAATTTTTCAGAATGCAGATTGGATGATCCGATAGGCTTTTGTTTAGTTCTCATTTAAAATAAATCCAATTAAAATAATGAGACCTCTTCTGCCTTAATATCTTATCTTATGTGTCGAAAATTCTTTATTTAGCTCTCTAGCTCCACATCATCCAGCAGAAAAGCACTAATTAAGAACATGTCAAGCTTTTTCCTTCCCAATTTGTTCAAAAGGAATCGTTTATCAACCCAAACTATCTCAATGTTAGAGAGTCTTAATCTTGTTGCACAGTATATCCAGGCATCATCAGTGAACTTATAACATGCCAAAGTGTGATTAGCAGTTCCAGGCTCTTGGTTAAACAACATGCATGATTGTATAGATGGAGGGGCTTTAATTAGTCTCCACCAGTCGGAATTCATGACAACACTAAAACTCAACTGTTATAGACAGCTATTGGTATATACATGCAATTTCAAGTCCATCTCCAATGAGATAGATTAATGATCGTGTAGTTTTACATTAATTGTAAGTAAACTTATGAGAGATTATGCTTTATTCAGAACTTTCTGCGAATTACGAAATCTAGGAATTATTCATTACGGCATGTGCAACTGTGAGCGAGTTGCACGAATGTCAATTGTATAGGGTATATATGTGCAACTGTGAGCGAGTTGCACGAATGTCAATTGTATAGGGTATATATCATGATTGGCTAATTATATAGACTCAACCACCTGTAA
>CM054932.1:23519424-23573105 GCA_029168755.2 Tillandsia fasciculata
TTTTACCTGTGGCTTGAACGATCCGGATCGGGGAGTTTCTCAATCCGGATCCCGAACACATTGTTCTGGTAAAACTGTATGAACGATCCGGATCGTAGATTATGATCCGGATCCCGAACAGGCGGTTTTCTGGAAATTGCTCTCTACGCGTAAGCGATCCGGATCGTGACTTGCGCAGTCCGGATCGTCGCCCGTAAAACTTTCCAGAAAAGTTTGTTTTTGATCCGAATATTCTTCCTAGGGTTTCTAACCTATAAATAGCCCTTCCTTTTCATTTCTAGGGCAATCCACATATCGGAAAAAAGAGCCGTCATTTTCAATATCATTTTATACGGCCTTAGATCCACATATAGAGAAGAACGGAAATCATTAGATCTATTTAATGGTTCTTCATCTATATTGATTAGTTTGATTCTAGGATTTTCATACTCATATCTTGAGTTGAATCAAACTAATGAATACTTAGATGGTATTTCCGATCTACTCTTGATCTAAGTATTCGGCGGATCATCACCACCCAAACAAACAACGATTTATCCAAAATCGGCGCGTGGACTCGCGTGGCCTTGTGGATTCAAGGTGTTATCGCTGTTCGTGGATTCGGAGCGAGGTGCGTTCGTGGATTCGAAGCGTACCATTGGGTGAAGACCGTGGATTCGGTCGGACGTCGTGGATTCGACGTTGGACGCTGTGGATTCAGCGTTGGCGGCGCAAATCGTGGATTCGAGAAGCGTCGAGGAGCGAGCGGAGAAGATCGACTAGGGGCGTATGGTAAAAGGTTGAGTCGTCTGTGAGTACGTTATATCACCTTGTACGTGTGTTAACTCTAGTGGATTTCGCCGTGTTATCGGTCCCGTGGTTTTTTACTCCGGTTTGGAGTTTTTCCACGTAAAAATCTTGTGTGTTCTTTTATTTTTCCGCATTGGGTTTTATCGCACAATGATTTTTGAGTGTTTATTGTTTACACCTATTCACCCCCCTCTAGGTGTTTTTTCCCCTATTTAGATCCTTATTAACCTAAACCCAACAAGTGGTATCAGAGCGGGAATAGGGTTGTAAACAATGGTTGAAGGTGGAAACATCAATCGACCCCCTTTCTTTGATGGAACAAATTATGCGTACTGGAAAGTACGGATGAAAGCTTTTTAATTTCCATCGACGAAAGGGTGTGGCAATCAATTGAATTAGGATGGTCTAATCCAACTGAAATTTTAGATGATGTTCGCACCTTAAAACCTAGGTCGAAATGGACCAAGGAAGAGATAGACTTATCTTCTTACAATGGCAAAGGGATTAATGCTCTATTTAATGCTTTGTCACAAACTGAGTTCTCTCGCGTCTCGGCATGTGAGACTGCGAAAGAAATCTGGGATGTTCTTCAAGTTACGCATGAGGGAACTAACCTAGTGAAGATTCAGAAACTGCAAATGCTTACGAGCAAGTTTGACTCTATCTCTATGGCAGAGAATGAATCCTTCACTGACTATTACACACGATTGCAAGACATCGTGAACTCATGTGCTAACTTGGGAGAGAAGATTCCAGAATTTAAAGTTGTAAGAAAAATTCTAAGAACTCTTCCTGAACGATTTCGCCCGAAGGTTGCAGCCATTGAAACAATTAAACACCCGGACGAAATGCGTGTAGAAGAATTAGTAGGTGCTTTACAAACTTATGAAATGACTTTTCCTACTAACTATTCTTCTGGAAAGGCATCCTCTTCTAAGTCTTCAGGTTACGCATTGAAATCAACTAAAGAAGAAGACGCGGATTCATCCTCCTCGGACGACGACGAGAACATTTCTATGGAGGACTTTGAGAAGCAGCTCGCTCTCTTGACAAGGAAGTTTCGCCGCAACTTTCGAAGGGGAAATTCAAGCAAAACTCCATCCTTCGGAAAGTCGAAGAAAGGCAAGGGTTCTTCAAGCTACAAGTCAAGAAGCCAAGAGAACTTCTCAAAGGATAAGAAAAGTTCTGAGGGACAAGTTCAGTGTTTCAAATGTCGAGGCTACGGCCACATAGCAACGGAATGTCCCAACAAGAATCCGGCTAAGAAGAAAGCGATGCAAGCAGTCACTTGGGATGACAACTCCACGTCAAATGAGTCATCGTCAAGTGATGAAGAAGACAACGCGACAGCTTTCCACGCGTCCACCAAATCTTCATCCTTCATGTGCTTAATGGCAAGTACATCCGACTCACTGTCCAACTCCACTGTGGAAAAGATTGCAACGGACGATGAATCAGATAATTCGGAAGGTGAAGATTTTGTTTTAGCCTACCATAAACTTTTGAGGGATTCAAAGAAACTGGCTAAACAAAACAAGGGGTTGAAAGAGAGATTACAGGATCTTGAAGATGAAGTAAAAAGAGTAACCTCTATCTCAACCGATCTTGAAGTGGAAAGGGACAATCTGATTAAGACAAATGTTTCCCTTCAAGAGTCCAATGAGCATTTCGAGAAGAATTATATAGACATGGTGAACAAAGCGAATTACTTCTTGAAGCTCTACGGCGAGGCTCGACAGGAAAAATTGAAATGACAGAGACCATACGCCAACTAAAGGATGACTTACAGAGATTTTCTTCTGGAAGGAGTAAGTTGGACAGACTTCTTGGTCTCGGTCAAAGAAACAAGTTCGGCCTCGGATACACTCAAACTGGAGACATTCCAAGTTCGAGTGGTACAGTATTTGTGCCTCAGTCGGTATCTCCTCCTCCGACACCGGTGTTCACGACAAGCAACGACAACGAACCTACTACATCCTCTTCGGAATCGACAAGAACCAAGGTATGTTTTCGTTGTGGCATTTCAGGGCACATAAGAGAAATTGCAAGACTGGAGCCAAACGCACACCTCAAGAACATCTTGCAATGACTACCAAAAGGGCTATTCCTCGGAAAACAACTCCAATCAAATTGAAGGAAAAGAGCCTTGGTAGTACACCGCTCAAGACGACATCATCAAGGAGCAGCAATTCTTCAAGCAAGACGCCTCACCTAGGAAATCAACTTCACGACCATTACCGACGCATACCAAAAAGGTTTGGGTGCGCAAAGGTGAAATCTTTCCCTGTCTTGCTACCAATGTTTCCTTGCATGCATATGATAGTTCGTCTTGGTATCTGGATAGCGGGTGTTCCCGTCATATGACCGGCGATAAAAACTGTTTTCAAACTTTTGAGAAAAACTCCGGAGGACTTGTTGTTTTCGGAGATGGTCGGTCTTCCAAAATTGTTGGAAAGGGAACAGTAGCTATTCCAGATGGCCCGGTTCTAGATAATGTATTATTTGTTCATGGCCTTAAGACTAACCTCATAAGCATAAGTCAACTGTGTGATAGTGGTTATTCAGTTAATTTTTCATCTGATAAATGCACTGTAACTGACTTGAACCATGCTTTCTTTTTAAAGGGGGTTAGATCAGAAAACAATTGTTATGTAGTTCCTTCTAAAATTTCTGAAAAATGTAACCTAGCATCTTTGAAAAATGAAACACTTTGGCATGAAAGGCTAGGTCACATAAACTTTAAGGAACTTGCTAGAATTTCAAATAAAGATGTGGTCAAGGGGGTTCCGAAACTTTCTTTTGAACAAAACCTTGTGTGTGGCGGTTGCCAAAAGGGAAAACAGTCTAGGACTGCACACAAGAATTTGAACCACATAGGTACAAAACGGCCTTTGGAACTTTTGCATATGGACTTAATGGGGCCAACTCGTCAACCATCTCTGGGAGGTAAATGGTATATTTTTTTGTTGGTTGATGACTTTTCTAGATATACTTGGGTAGCCTTTCTAAAAGAAAAAGCTGATACCTTTGATTCTTTTCTCGAAATCTGCAATCGTATTATGATAGAAAAGAATGAAAGGATTACTCGAGTTAGGAGTGATAGAGGTGGTGAATTCATAAATTCCAAATTCATTGATTTTTGTGTTTCTAATGGCATTAAACATGAATTCTCCGCACCTTACACACCTCAACAAAATGGTGTAGTCGAGCGCAAAAACAGGGTCGTACAGGAGATGGCACGTGTTATGCTTCATAGCCGGAACTTCCTTTATATTTTTGGGCTGAAGCGGTGAACACTGCTGTCTATGTTATCAATCGAGTGTATTTGCGCCCGGGGACTTTGAATACACCATATGAACTTTGGTTTTGTAGAAAACCTAACATCAAATATTTTCGCATCTTTGGGAGTCGGTGTTTTATTTTACGTGATCGTGAAAATCTTGGAAAATTTGACTCTCGAAGTGACGAAGGGATTTTCTTAGGTTATTCTACAAACAGCAGAGCATATCGAGTTTTTAACTTAGAATCTAAGACGATCGTAGAATCGATAAATGTTAAGGTAGATGAAGCTTTTCACTTTGAATCTGAAAAATCTACCCTCGATATCTCTCTTGATGATGATACACCTGCTAATGCATCTTCTTCTAACAATTCTTTCGATAATAATGTTGATGCATCTAACGGTTCTTCAAGCTTATCTGATGTGCAGGAATCATCTCGTGTACCTCCGCCTACTCCTCTACCTCAAACGTTACGCATCTCCAAGGATCACCCTGAATCGAACATAATTGGAGATCCACAAGAAGGAGTTAGAACACGGAGACAATTGGTTTGCGGATTTGCATGCTATGTATCTCAAATCGAACCAAAGAATGTTGATGAAGCTCTCCAAGATGATTATTGGATTAAAGCAATGCAGGAAGAGCTCCATCAATTCGAGCGAAACAAAGTCTGGGAACTGACGAAGCCTCCGAAGCAACACAATGTGATAGGTACCAAATGGATCTTCAAGAACAAGAAAAACGAAGAAGGTACTATCATCAGGAACAAAGCAAGGTTAGTTGCTCAAGGCTATTCTCAAGTAGAAGGTATAGACTTTGATGAAACCTTCGCCCCTGTAGCTAGACTCGAGTCCATTCGTATACTGTTTGCGATTGCTTGTCATTTTAAAATCAAATTATTTCAAATGGACGTTAAGAGCGCCTTTTTAAATGGATTTTTAAATGAGGAAGTTTATGTAGCTCAACCGAAAGGTTTTGTGGATCATAAACTACCTAACCATGTTTTTCGACTGAAAAAGGCTCTTTACGGTCTGAAACAAGCACCGCGAGCATGGTACGAAAGGTTGACAAAGCACCTTTTGGAAAAGGGCTACACTCGAGGGGGAGCTGACAGGACTCTCTTTGTGAAGCATTATCAAAACAATTTCATAGTTGCTCAAATCTATGTCGATGACATTGTTTTTGGAGCAACGAGAGATAATGATGCTTCTAAATTCGCGGAGACCATGGAAAGCGAATTTGAGATGTCCATGATGGGCGAGTTGAATTATTTTCTTGGATTACAAGTTAAGCAGAACGATGAAGGAATTCACTTGTGTCAATCCAAGTATGCACTGGAGTTGGTCAAAAAGTTTGATCTTGAAAATTCTAAAGATTTTCCAACTCCAATGGGAACTAGCCATAAGGGACTTGGAAGTGAATCACAATGTGAGAATGTAGACGAGAAACTGTACCGCAGTATGATTGGAAGTCTACTATATCTCACGGCTAGTCGCCCGGATATATCCTTCAGTGTTGGGATTTGTGCGAGATATCAATCAGCACCGAAGGAGGTTCACCTGAAAGCGGTGAAACGGATCATCCGGTATATCAAAGGTACAATCAATTTCGGAATTTGGTATCCTATGGGAACGACTTTGGATATTGTTGGATACTCAGATGCCGATTGGGCTGGATCAGTGGATGACCGGAAAAGCACGAGTGGTGCATGCTTCTATCTTGGCCACTGCCTTGTTGCATGGCACAGTAAAAACAGAACTGCATAGCACTCTCGACTGCCGAAGCGGAGTACATTTCTGCAGGAAGTTGTTCAACCCAATTGATTTGGATGAAGAGCGTGTTGAGCGATTTCCGAATTTCAACATCTTCGGTAACCATTTTATGTGACAACACTAGTGCTATTAACATTTCTAAAAACCCTGTGTTGCACTCTAGAACAAAACATATTGAACTTAGATATCATTTTCTTAGAGAGCTAGTTGAATCAAACATTCTTCAACTGTCATATATTTCAACTGAGGATCAATTAGCTGACATCTTAACAAAACCTTTGGATCAAAAACGTTTTATTCACTTGCGTAAAGCAATTGGCATGCTTTCCTTGAAATAACCTCTTTTGAAACCTTTGCTTAGATTAGGTTTTGTTTTTGTTCTTTGTTTTGTTTTGTTCTTTATCTATGTTTTGTACATAGCACACTAATTGAGCATATTTCATAATTGACTTTAATTGCATCCTTTTATGCATTTAGAAATTTATTATGTTTTGATGTCATAATATTTCAATGTTGCAATGATCATTTACGTTAATTAAACCATCTTTAAGTGATCAAAGTCAATTTCTCTCTCAATGATCTCTTGGTATAGTCATTATCATATTTGATTGCTTAGTCGAGTATGAATTCGAGATCAATGGTTTGGTTGAATACCTTATATATTAAATAATTGATAGCCAATTGAGGGGGAGTCAATGAAATGTGAAATGCTCAAAAGATGTGGAAAGAGTTACATCCCAATGAGGAGTGTGAAAACTACCACCACATGGAGAAAATGAAAGAAAAAGAAACTCCATGAATGAAAAGCAAATTTTTGTTTTGAAAATTGTTGATGAAACTCATATTGAAATACTTGACTCAGTCGTATTTCATGGTTGGTATAAGGTGGGATTTTTAGTAAAAGATGCTCAAAGAGCCACTCCTTCAACAGATTGTCTAGATATATTATCTAACTTATCTGGGATTTCAAACATCTATTGATCTTGGTACTTCATTTTCTTTACTGAAATTGATGATTTGATAAAGACATTACACATAGGATCAAGATAGATGTAATTGAAGTTGTTCAACTTTAAGTGTTTTAACTTTCGTAAATCTTCGTTTCATTTTTGGATATTTTTGATAGATTTTGCATAATCTATTTCTTGTTGTATGAAACGATGCTATTTGTTTAAAGTTGACATGATAAAGTGCTTACATACTTTTTCTGGATTTTATTGTATTTTTCTTAACTTTTCTGGAGAAAAAGGTGTAGCCGATCCGGATCGTGGCAAAGTGATCCGGATCCCGAACGCAGGATTCTTCCTGCGTATAGCCGATCCGGATCCAAGTGATCCGGATCATCAGGATTCTGTATGGCCGATCCGGATCTCATTCACGACCGATCCGGATCGCGGCTAGGGTTCTTATAGAAACCTTCAGATTCAAGATTTCTTTACCAAAATTTCTGATTTCCAAGCTTCTAGAGTTTCTCTCTCTAGATCTCTTGCTTCCTGGTGCTTCAAAACTCAAGTTCTTCGGATTCAAGTAAGTTTTCATGATCAAAACTCGGTTTTTCACAGTTTTTAGGTTTTTTCATCAAACGTGAGCAGAAAAGATGGATTTTCTTCGTTTGTGAATGGTTTTTGATCAAATTTCTTTTGAAATAAGAACTCTGGATCTATTAGTTTTGCTTTTATGCTGGGTTTTTGCATGATTAACGAGTTTTTAGGCTTCGATTTCTAAAAATTCGGTTTTAGGGCATAAAAGAGGAATTTGTGTAAAACATGAAATTGATCTATTTTTAAAATTCTTTTTGGAAAACTAATTTGATTCTTAGCTTCTCTATATGATTATGATTGTCTAGGTACAATGTGTTAAGATTTTTCAAAATTGACAATTTTTCATATGTTCTTGAGTTGGTTTTCACAGGACATTCTCTTTAAAACTCAAAGCACTAGAATCAATGGCATTCTCGTGGTTGATCATCTTTCTGGTCGCAATGCTGCCTGGGGGTTCATCGGTTAAAGAAGAACCAGGCGTCTCAACTGGAGACAAACCGGAAGGAGCCAATGAAGACAGCTCGGATTACAATAGTGAAGAATGGGACGATTTCTTTAAGGATGTTCAGCGAAAAATTGATGAAGAAGAAAGGAAGTTCACCAAAGGGAAGAGACTTATGAAATCTGCCTCCACGACCGTACAGTATACAAGAAGGAAAAGCGTTCAAAGAAATACAAGCCAGCAGAGTGGGCCTCTAACCAGAGCACGCTCACTTTCAGGATCCTTGCAAACTGGATCACCGTGGACTGCTGGACCTGATGCACCATCTGCATCTAGACAGCGTTCATCTTTTCCAAGGACGCAAACAACAGAGACAGAAACTTTGGAATCGATTCGTCGAGAACAACAGAGGGTCTCGGTTACACATGAAAGGATATTGAGAGAACTTCAAGAAATCTCTGCTGAACACAAGAAACTCAAGAGGAAATACTCAAATCTTAAGAGCTTGATTAAAGGATTTTTAAGCAAGCTGAGCTCTTCTAGCTCTGGCTCGTCAGACTGAAAAACAGAGTTGGACACTTTTGTTTGGTTTTTAGATTTCAGGACATTACTTTTCTTTACTCATCTCTCAGTTTGTGCATATTCTTAGGTTAATTCTCTTTTTGTGCATATTGTTAGAAACTTATGAACTTTTTGTTTACTCTCCTTACATATTGTAGCTCATGCTACATTTTTGGCTTTATTTGTGACAAAAAGGGAGAGAATGAGAGTGAGAGAGTTGAAGAGTTATAAACTCTGAACAATGAAAAACAATGAACTCTGAACAATGACTGTGAATGAATCAAGGAATGAATCAAGGTAAGTATGAATCTCAACTCAACTTGGGTTTTTCTTTTGTGGAATGTGACATGCTGATACTAACTATTTGACTAACTATTTGGGCATGTAATATGACTAACAAGTTGATGTTGGACTAACATACTTTGACATTTGGTTTTCAATTGCTTAGAAGATATGTTGGTTTTAACTATGTTCTTTCACATATCTGATTCTTTCAAATGTCATGATGAGATCAAACTCTATCTCTGCATTTGGTTTTCAATGTTTCAATTCTTGAGGTATCTAACGATTTTGTTTGTCAAGAATGTTTTCTGTGTGCAGAAGTTACAGATGTCTAAGTCTAGAGTCTGTTCTAGGAGTTTATCTCATGTTTTTATTTTTCATGGAACTCTTTTGTAAATTTTTGTTGTATGGTGATAGCAACAAAAATATCCTTTTTGAATTTTCTTTGTGGATCTGTGTTTTGTCACGAAACCGCCAAAGGGGGAGATTGTTACGGAATTTGAGTTGGCGTATTTCGTGAATAGTTTAAGTCTTGAAGATTGAAGATGAAGAAACTTTGGATCAATACCTCAATCTCAAGAAAGAAGAATTCAAAAGGATCAGGTACGTTTAACTAAATAATTTGTGATGATCCGAATACTTCTTATAGTGTAGAAACACCTGGAAGAGGTTTTAATTGCATATTCATCAAAAACTGGACATGGGACATGTTCAGGATCCGGATCATGTCGTTTCAATCCGGATCCCGAAGGGTGTTCGTTCATACACTAGTTCAATCCGGATCATGGCATTTGATGATCCGGATCCCGAACATGAGTTTTACCTGTTGGCTTGAACGATCCGGATCGTGGAATCTCAATCCGGATCCCGAACACATTGTTCTGGTAAAACTGTATGAACGATCCGGATCGTAGATTATGATCCGGATCCCGAACAGGCGGTTTTCTGGAAATTGCTCTCTACGCGTAAGCGATCCGGATCGTGACTTGCGCAGTCCGGATCGCCGTCCGTAAAACTTTCCAGAAAAGTTTGTTTTTGATCCGAATATTCTTCCTAGGGTTTCTAACCTATAAATAGCCCTTCCTTTTCATTTCTAGGGCAATCCACATATCGGAAAAAGAGCCGTCATTTTCAAATATCATTTTATACGGCCTTAGATCCACATATAGAGAAGAACGGAAATCATTAGATCTATTTAATGGTTCTTCATCTATATTGATTAGTTTGATTCTAGGTTTTCATACTCATATCTTGAGTTGAATCAAACTAATGAATACTTAGATGGTATTTCCGATCTACTCTTGATCTAAGTATTCGGCGGATCATCACCACCCAAACAAACAACGATTTACCCCAAAATCGGCGCGTGGACTCGCGTGGCCTTGTGGATTCAAGGTGTTATCGCTCTCGTGGATTCGGAGCGAGGTGCGTTCGTGGATTCGAAGCGTGCCATTGGGTGAAGACCGTGGATTCGGTCGGACGTCGTGGATTCGACGTTGGACGCTGTGGATTCAGCGTTGGCGGCGCAAATCGTGGATTCGAGAAGCGTTGCGGAGCGAGCGGAGAAGATCGACTAGGGGCGTATGGTAAAAGGTTGAGTCGTCTGTGAGTACGTTATATCACCTTGTACGTGTGTTAACTCTAGTGGATTTCGCCGTGTTATCGGTCCCGTGGTTTTTTACTCCGGTTTGGAGTTTTCCACGTAAAAATCTTGTGTGTTCTTTTATTTTTCCGCATTGGGTTTTATCGCACAAAGATTTTTGAGTGTTTATTGTTTACACCTATTCACCCCCCTCTAGGTGTTTTTTCCCCTATTAGATCCTTATTAACCTAAACCCTACAGTTATTATGCAGCGTTCTAATTTCTCAGGCCTCAACCAATCAGTTAATATCTGTCGGTTTTTATCAATCCCTACGAGCTGTTCCTCATCCATGAAAAGAGAAGAGATTCCCATAAGATGTTGTGTCCATTTGCTCACATTATTTGAGCTACTACTATGCTGAAAACTTCCTGATTGAATGTATCGATCTTTTAAGCGTGAGAGGTGGTCAAGATCTTTCTCTACTTGTTCTAGTTCAGAGGCAATACGACACAAAACACCAAACGATTCTGGCTGCTTCAACACTTTTTTCACGTAACGAACTAGCCAACTTTGTTGTTGCTGATATGGAGGAACTATAAGACGGATATACTCCTCCACAATATCCTCAATAGTATATGCGACTTTTCGCACTTCTTCTATCCATTCTTCTAGGACTTGATTTTTGCTACCTACCTTATCGTTGTCAAGTAGGAATTTGTGCATTACACGGAGTTCACGCCTTATGCGTTCCATACTACTAGGGAGCTCTGCCAGTGATGTTAATTGTCGGGAAAATAGAGAGGTAGCTTGGTTCAGTACTTCTCCGCCTAATGCAAGACCGAGCTTTCCAATAGCTGAAAGTATTACAGCCTCGGCCATTGTAGTTTCTAGGCGGTGAATGTTCTTAAATATTTTAGTGCTATGAAATTCCGTACATTGATCTCCTCGCGCATCTAATCTGCCAAAAGAAAAACAAAATGTTAGTGCACAAATAAAACAACTTCAAAATAACATTTATTTTATTTTTATTTTTATTTTTTTATTTTTTTTTGTGAGAGAGAGAGAGACAGCATGCTACCCGCCGGAAATGTGAAGCAAGTAGGCTTTGAAGTAAAAGCTTTGAAAATTAGTAATCACCTTGTATACAAATAAGTAAATGTTAAAAATTTATGAAAAACTTTGAACATATGCTTAATTTGACTATGCAAATAATGATTTTTTAGTCCGAAAAAATACAAATCAGGTGCATCAATAATGATAATTTTAAGAAAAAGAGCAAATTGCACTTTTGGTTCCCAAACTATGAGGTGTGTGACAATTTTGATTCTCAAATTTTTATTTGTTGGAATATTTTGGCTTGAACTTTCAAAATTATTGCAATCTAGTCCCACAATCCAATTTACTTGACTAAATATTAATGCATTGTTGATATAAAAGTGATATAGCATCTTAACTATTGATGTATCATCAATCATAAAGAGAGCAGGAAGTGTGGGGTGAGACTTGAATGCGACGAGGCGAATTCTTTTAATGAATTCATGGTACTTAAGTATTAGTATGGGTTCCGGTGAGGGTTGGGTGGCGGGGGTACATGTGGGGACCTTTTGGGGATTATGTTGTGTATGGGGTGGGTGCGGTTCTTTTGGAGGGCGGCGCTGGCTGGGTTCTGTTGAGATAAAAAAAAATTTGAAATTCAAAGCTAAAAAAGAAAAAGAAAAGAAAAGGAATATGAAAATGGATGAAGAAAATCAATTAAATGTTAATTGATTGATACTTGTCCTAGATAACCCATAGTCAAGAAAGAAAAAAAAAAAAAAAAAAAAAAGAAGGGAATGAGATATAGAAAAAAAGGAAAAAGATAAGAAAGAAAAAAGGGAAAAGAAATAAAAATATATCATTACTTTATATTTTAAAATCTTTTGAATTGTTTTCCAAAACGAAGAGGTCCTAAAATCACAATAAATTGGGCCATTGAATTCAAACGAAAAAAAAAGAAAAAAAAAGAGGGGAGATGTTTAAAAAAAGAAGAAGAAGAAAAAAAAAAAAAAGTGAATGCACGACGGTGACGGCGACGACGGCCATGATGACGATGACGATGTACGAGGAGGTCTTATGGCCTCTTTTTCTTTCTTCGACGGTGGCAATAATGGTGGCCACAAAACTATCTCACCACCAAGATGACGGCAGTCGGGTCGGTGTATGCGCACAAACGACACATTGGCGACCTTTTTGTCGATTTGATTGTGCGGCCATCTTCGTGATAGGCTCGACCGATCAAATCCGGCATTGGATTGTTGCAATGTCGTGCATGTATATTCACTAAACATCCGTCTCCTCAAAACGTGCGCCGAACAACACGATGACGGTTCTTCGACCGATTTGATTGTGCGACCATTTTCGTGATAGGTTCGACACACAAATCTCTATTTCAAACCAAACCATTCGTTTTGGTACGATCGAGTGGCCATCTTTGTGATAGGCTTGACAAGATCAAACCCGCTGAAAAAAAAAAAAAAAAAAAAAAATTACAAAAATAAATCAACTCGATCAAACCACCATCTTCGTGATAGGCCCCGGTCGAGCCAATCGCCATCTTCGTGATTGGCATGGCTCGACTCGATCAAACCGCCATCTTCGTGATAGGAACCTATCGAGCCAATCGCCAACTTCGTGATAGGTATGACTCGACTCAATCAAACCGCCATCTTCGTGATAGGCACCGATCGAGCCAATCGTCATCTTCGTGATAGGCATGACTCGATTCGATCAAATCGCCATCTTCGTGATAGGCACTGGTCGAGCCAATCGCCATCTTCGTGATAGGCACGGCTCTACTTGATTAAACCGTTATCTTCGTGATACGCCCGGTTTGACTCAATTCGATTTAAACTGGATTGCTAACTAAACCCTATGGACATAATTCGAATATGATCGAGATAAATAGTGAAACAAACTATATAGGATTCAACGCGAATTAAAATCGGTTCATCCCAAACAGAACCACAGGAGGACAAAGCCGAGCCGAACCAAATTACAAGTCGGCTCAACTTGAACGGAATCACAGGAGAACAAACTATATAGGATTCAACGCGAATTAAAATCGGTTCATCCCAAACAGAACCACAGGAGGCCAAAGCCGAGCCGAACCAAGTTACAAGTCACCTACAATGAGGTGGGTTATCTTCGGTCCGGACTTTATCTTTTCGGCCCTCTGGTTGCTTTAGTCCAGTCGGACACTTGTTTTTGATTTCAGTCCTGATTATGCCTATATGTTCTTGTTCCTAAATAATAGGAGTTCTAGTCTCAGTTCCTGGCATGATTGCATTAGTATCGATATCCCAGTGGGGATTTCCTCGGCTTCTCGCCGTCTGTCCGGTCTACCGACCGTGGACTGAGATTTAGCATTATGATTGCTATGGAGTCTATACCTGCTCTTATTACTTGCTTGCATATCATGCTTATATTCCAGCAGTTGCTTGATTACTCTACTGAGACATATCATGCTTATATTCCAGCAGTTGCTTGATTATCCTACTGAGACATATCATGCTTATATTCTAGCAGTTGCTTGTTTATCATGTTGAGTTATATCATGATTTCTTCAGCAGTTGATATGCATTTTCTGGACACATGCCATGCTTGATTGGTCACTAGCATAGTTCTATACCTGTCTCTATTCTTCACTGCATGTTTAGAATAGGTGAGATTCTTTCAGTACTTGGCATGTTATACTTGTATCCAAGTGGGGATTTTCCTCGGCTTCTTGCCGTCTATTTGGTCAGTGGACCATGGTTTGAGCATCAGTATTATGATCGCCGTGTCGAGCCAGCTTTTAGTCACGCACACCGACGGTTTGGCCACCGTCACGGTGTTCTTTACCGGTAGAGAGGTTTGATTGACCCGTGAGCCCAGTGGGGTTATGATAGCTTGTTGGGTGTCCAAAAGGGGCTTTAGCCTGAGGGCCCAATGACCAAAAGGGGCTTTTGCCTGAGGTCCATATGCTCCATGGCAGTTTAGCCTGAGGCCCTTGTGGCCAACAGTGGCATTTGATTGGGTATATTCGTGGTACTACCTTTGATGCACCTTCTTGATATTCCTGCTTGTTTGATTACCTGCATTTCCATATCTGTTATAGATTTATCATGCATAGTATGATTGTGTTATATATGCATACTCTGTTCTATTGATCCATATTTGATCTTACTTGGCTTAGACTGTATATCTGCACTGTTGATTAATCCCTGGTAAGGGGACTCTGCTTAGATTATATATGTGCATTTTACCTTTCAGTTCTCACAATACACATTGCTTATCAGTGGATTCGTTGCTTGATTATTTAGCTTCTACTCAGTATACTCTGCTTATCTATAGATCTGCTATCGCTTATTCAGCCTTTATCCACTGACCTGTTACTATCCGCAGATTATTATATCCAGTAGGTACGATTAGCTATTTCTCGGCTCGTCGTGCCCACTGGGATACACTTATGTGTGTCTCACACCCTCGGGTGACTGTTTTTCAGGACTGTTGGGTGATGAGATGTCGGGACGGTCTGGTGAGGTGATCACGATAGAGCTGTTTCCCTGTGGATCTGACCTTTGGGATATGATCAGATACGGTATTTTATTAGTTCAGCTATTAGTTACGTTCTTAGTTAAGTTATCTGTACTTGAACTCTGAATGTATTATGTACTTGCCTAGCCGTGCATGTATAGGGGAGTTTCTGTCTGGATAGAGGAGTTCCCTATGCATGTGGCGGTCTGTTACGCCCGATTTCTGATAACTCTGATTTAAAAAAAAAAAAAAAAAATTTAGACCGTTTTTTTTTAACTCGGGACGTGACAGGCAGTTAGGTATTTTCTATATGTTTCATATAGTTCATCGAATAGACAACTTAGTATTCTAAATCTACAGTGAAATTCAATTTTCTCGGTGGATCTATCCGATACAGGTTCAGTAACTAACGTAGTAGCAGATTTAGAAGAATCAGTAGGAGTAGCAGCAGAAACTTTAGAAGTAGGATAAGAAGGTGCTTTGCTAATTACAGTTATAAGGCCTAATGTAATTAACCAAGCCTCTAACTGTTCTTGCCACCTAAAAAATCCTACCCCCTCTAAATTTTTCTGGCTTAAGGCTAGAAGAATCATCATAAGCCATTTTAGATAATCTAGTTGAGGGAATAATAAAATTCAAAATGATAAGAATGAGCTGCAAAAAAGGTTTAAATTTTTTTTTTTTTAGAAAAACATACAAGTTGATTAAGGTTTCTACCCTAGTCATCCAAAATTTTTTAAGTGTTCATATTTTTTAATATTAATCTTCTATCTCAGTTGGTTCAATAGCAAACAGATGACCAAACAATTAAAAGTTTGAATTTGATTTAAATATTTTTAGATATAAATGCAATCAAATAAAATATGTAAGTTGCAGGAAAAGATATAGGATATATTGAACTAAAAAAAAGTAAAAGTAGTTTTTGTGCTTATTAGTTATGTGTCTTTATGTTAACACTATGGTTGTCGATTCAAATCCTACTTAAAACAACTTTTTTTACAAAAAAATTACTATAGATAAAACTATATATATTTATATGTTTTTTTTTTTCTGTAGCTAAAAATAGTAAATAATTTATTATTATAATTATTATTATTATTTTACTGTAGCTAAAAATAGTAAATACTTTTTATTTTTATTTTTATTTTTTTTACTGTAGCTAAAAAGTAAAAACAGTAAAAAAAAATTGTTTTATATATATATTTACTGTAGCCAAAAACAGTAAATAAAAGTATTTTATAATAATTTTCAAGTCAAGAGAGCAAATAAATTACAATAATTTATATGCAATTAAAATTTTGAAATGCTAATTCCAGTTTGTTTAAGTTTAAATATCAATCAAACAAACAAGTTGACAACATAATTATATGTAACATGCAATATTTATTTTTCGGATTAGCACACGTTAGATCTTTAATCACAATCAAATCGAATTACACCTTAGACTGTTAGAAAAATAAATCATACTAAATCTGATTGTGATTAAATTATCTAACTATTTTATGATTAAATTTGAATAACAGAACTTATCTTTAATCACTATGAAAATTTCAGAAATTGTAGTAGAAAAAAGCCGAAATAAATTAATCCGGAAGCGTGAGAGGCACTGCCCTAAGGTGTATTTTCGTCATTCGTGCGGATTAATCGAAAATACCACCCCAAAGTACGACCGGAACTCTCCTTCCTACGAGCATGACCGTGGAAGAAGTTGACGAAGTTTCTTTCAACACCCAATAAAAAAATAAAAACGAAGCAAAAGAGAATATAGATGAAGTAAATATATTTCTCAATCCTTCTCTCTTGTATTCTTTGTTTTGTTTTATATGTATACATGCTGCTGTAAACAGTAAGCAATATACAGAGAGAGGTGGCAATAAATATTCAACGGTATTATTGCAACGTTGCTATTGCAATGTTCAATCCAGAGAAAGAGAGTTACACTTTTGTTTTAAAAGCATTTAAAACAGTATTAAAGAAAATTAAAACTTATTAAATAATAATAAATAAGAATAAATAAATAATTAAATAAATTAAATTATATATTATTATTGGAGATTTTGAATTTCATTCTATCGTTACAAAAGTGCATAGAGTTCTAGAATTAATTCCATAGTTGCAGTTTGTTTATTGGAAGGGTAAATTGCACATTTGAAGCTTTCATAATCAAATTTTAATCTGTTGTAATTTTTGTTAGAATTTGGTTAGATTTGTAGCTGAATTTTAGTTGGATTAGAATAAATATTTAAATCTATTAAAGATAAATTAATTAAAATTTAAATATTAATTAGAGTAAAAATTTAATTGAACTAGAATTATTGTTCCTTTTAGTGAAACTTTATATATTGCTCTATGTATGCAATTGTGGAAGTAGTCCGGGTGCATAGTACGACCAATCCTAGTTGTCCGATTCATGTTGGGGAGAGACTTTTGGCCATGGTTGTATGCACCTAGTTCAAGGGTGCGCCCAAAGAGAATTTTTTTTAGATTTATAAAAGATGAGAGAATAGGGAGAGATTTAGAAAGAGAAGAGAGCTTGGATTAAAATTATTTTGTGTAGAAGGGGAGTGATGTATAATTTTTTTTTTGGTTATTGAATTTTATTTCACCTATATAAACTTTTTTTTTTTTTTTTTTTTTTTTTGTATCAGTCTTTTATTGAGAAGACGAGTTTATGGTAAAAATTTGATTTGACGCTTTCGTTGCGAAATCTAAATAATTGGTACCGAAGCAAGTATTGGGTCAACAGTAATCGGTTCAGGAGCAATTTGTGGATTCACAGTATTAGATAGGGCGAGTACCAGATTTTCAACAATTGGTATCGGAGCTTAAGGTTACCAATTTTCGGAAAAAAATCGACGGATATGTCTATGAAGTTCAAAATTGAGAAGTTCGACGGAAAGAACAATTTCGGCTCGTGGCAGATTAAAGTACGAGCAATTCTTGTACAATAAGATTTGGACCAAACATTGAACGGGAAAGAGGCAAAGCCCACGGATGTGGTATGGAAAAAGATGGAGTGGAAGGCGCTAAGTACGCTTCATCTATTGTTAGCAGGTGAGGTTCTTTACAATGTAGTGAGTGAGTCAATACCGTCGAAATTGTGGAAGAAATTAGAAGGCATGTTATGACCAAACCTTTGATGAGCAAGTTATATTTGAAGCATCGGATGTTCACGTTGCGGATGCAGAAAACGACTAGCTTACATGAGCATCTGAACGAGTTCAACAAAGTGGTGGCCCAGTTGATCAGTATTGGAGTCAATCTGGATGATGAAGACAAGACGCTGATTTTACTTTTTTCATTACTGACGGTATATGAGAATCTGGTGACCACGTTGCTTTATGACAAAGAGATCATAAGAGTGGAGGCGGTCATGACGATGCTTCTCTTGAATGAGATGCGGAAGATGACTCAAGAGTCCTGCTTGTAGAGTCGTGATATAGCTCTGGTGGTAAGAGTGAAAGAGGTGAAAATATCGACGATTGGAGGTAGACAGAAGAAGTCGATATTCGAGATGTAAGTGCTTCTACTGTCACAGAAAAAGTCACATTAAGCGCAACTGTCATAAGCTTAAAGTTAATTTGAAGGAGCTAAAGCGGTAAAAAGGGAAAACTATTGCAGATCAGGATAATGAGACGTCAGTGACGGGACAGGCGGCAGAATCAGTGATCGATTCTGATGTGCTATATTTGGCAACTAGTGGTGCTAAAATTTTGAATGATGTGTAGGTGTTCGATTCGGCGTGTTTCTTTCATGTCTGTTGGGAGAAAGAGTTTTTTGCCATCTATAAGGCAATTAAGGGTGGAAAGGTTCTGATGGGGAAAGGGTCGTGAGGACGTTGACAGGTGTGCAACATGTTCTTGGTCTGAAGCGGAATTTGATCTCGTAAGGTGCGTTGGACTCGAAGGATTGCAAATTTTCAGCTTCAGGTGGATTTATGAGGGTTCAAAAGTGAGATTGGATCATGTGCGAAGCAAACAAGCATGGAAACTTGTATGTTTTGAATGGGAGTACAGCTAGAACGGAAGTGAAAATAGTTTGGGTTCCAAAAGTTTTTAGAGGTGTAGTCGCTCAAGGTGGAGCGGTAGATGCAGCGACATTGAGCGGAGGAAATAAGTTTAAAGTGGAGTTTGCGTGGTGAGCTCGATGCAGCGGTTGAAAACTACAAATCAAATCAAGATGGAAATTGTTAGAATTTAGTTAGATTTGTAGTTGAATTTTAGTTGGATTAGAATAAATATTTAAATATGTTAAAGATAAATTAATTTATATTTAAATATTAATTAGAGTAAAAACAATATGTTTTAGTGGAGCTTTTTATATAGCTCGTATGCAATTGCTGAAGTAGCCTAGGTGCATAGCAATCCTAGGTGTTTGTACCAAGTTGGAGAGAGAGTCTCTTGGCCATGCTTATATGCACCTAGTGCACGGGTGGGTGCAAAAAAAGAAATTTTCTGGGTTTATAGAAGACGAGAGAAGAGTGAAAGATTCAGAAAGAGAGTTCGAGTTAAGTTATTCTGTATAGAAGAGGAGCGAGATGAAATTCTTTTCTTGATTAGTAAATCTTATTTTACATTTATATTTTTTGTTTGATTTTTTCTCTTATGTGGTTGTATCAGTTTTTTATTGAGAAGACGAATTTATGATAAAAACTCGATTTGATGCTTTCGTTGTGGAATTCCAACAAGTCCTGAAATAAGTATCAGGTCAACAACAATTGGTACAAGAGCGAGTTACGAATTTAAGGACGAGTACCAGATTTTTAATAATTTTTAACTCACAATCTAATTTGGTAGACTAGATATTGACGCATCATTGAGGTAAAAGTGATGTTACATTTTAATTATTAGTTCATTGTCAATGACAATACTGTTATATCATTTTTTTTTTTATTAGTGATATATCAAAATTTAGACAAATAGATTGTGTAATAGAATTTGATTGCAATAATTTTAATTTTTTTTAAAAAAAATTATAGCAAATTAAAATCTTAGAATCAAAAGATCAGGCACCTTATAGTTTGAGGACTAAACATGCAAGTTACCTTTCATTGGAAGGAAAATATTTTTTGTACACCCGAAATTATGTGTATATTTTATATCTCATCTATTTTGGGGCGACTAAATTTTACTGGTCATTTCGAAGTGACCAGTAAAAAAGTCCCCATTTCAAGATGAATAAAATGTATATCGTACATTTTTATTGGAAAGTGAAAAAAAAACAAGAAAGGATAGGCATTCTGATCATAAACTATGGCTTCTCCTTTCTAGCCTATGTATGAAAGTAAAACAAACATCTTATTCTTTTGGATGAATGAATATTTCTTTGGGCACATCTCTTTTTTAACACTCTTTTTGTTTGCTTAAAGGGCAGGGTATGTAGTAATTGATCAATGCGAAGGGCGCATAGTTATTTACAATGGTGCATTTTTTTTAGAATAAAATAAATTATGTCATAGGTGGAATATACTTATTTAAATAAAACATATAAATCAATATGAGACTAAAAGTGAGCTCAAAGATTTCAGTTGCAAAAGAAAATTTTTATAATGCACCAATTATCATTGAAGAATTTGTTTTGACATTTAGATCCTCCCTTTTAAAATACATATGCTAACTCTTCAGTGTTTTACTCCATTTTCTTATGAAGCTCTCAAGTGGCGATCATTTTACCACGCTATAAATTGTAATTTTCCAGAATGCAGATTGGATGATCCGATAGGCTTTTGTTTAGTTCTCATTTAAAATAAATCCAATTAAAATAATGAGACCTCTTCTGCCTTAATATCTTATCTTATGTGTCGAAAATTCTTTATTTAGCTCTCTAGCTCCACATCATCCAGCAGAAAAGCACTAATTAAGAACATGTCAAGCTTTTTCCTTCCCAATTTGTTCAAAAGGAATCGTTTATCAACCCAAACTATCTCAATGTTAGAGAGTCTTAATCTTGTTGCACAGTATATCCAGGCATCATCAGTGAACTTATAACATGCCAAAGTGTGATTAGCAGTTCCAGGCTCTTGGTTAAACAACATGCATGATTGTATAGATGGAGGGGCTTTAATTAGTCTCCACAAGTCGGAATTCATGACAACACTAAAACTCAACTGTTATAGACAGCTATTGGTATATACATGCAATTTCAAGTCCATCTCCAATGAGATAGATTAATGATCGTGTAGTTTTACATTAATTGTAAGTAAACTTATGAGAGATTATGCTTTATTCAGAACTTTCTGCGAATTACGAAATCTAGGAATTATTCATTACGGCATGTGCAACTGTGAGCGAGTTGCACGAATGTCAATTGTATAGGGTATATATGTGCAACTGTGAGCGAGTTGCACGAATGTCAATTGTATAGGGTATATATCATGATTGGCTAATTATATAGACTCAACCACCTGTAAGATCAAAATGAGCTAGCTCGACAAGCCATTACTTACTAATGATCAAGTCAGCATGCCCACGTTAGATCGAAGCTATCCTCTCCAACATGCCCACTTTTATTCAGTTTCTTTGACGAAGTCCCCTATAGATAGAAATTGCTTGTATTTGTATTGTGTTATAAGAGTTCCTTGTATTATATTTTGGTAAGTCTTCGTAAAGTATACAACGGATGTAAATCCATCCAGAATACGAAAAACCTGTTAGTGTAGATGCAAATATTTTGACAAAATGACACATTATTATCAATAATATTTTCTTACAGAATAGTTTTATCAGACATTACCGTATATCATATGTCGTACATTATATAACATAACAACATACAAAGCACGCGATTGAAAGAACTAAATTGAAACAGAAAGTACATACGACAATATCGTCAGAGTTTACAGAAACAATATAGCAGACAAACAAAAAATTATGCAACGTTAAACAAATAATGGCATGGGCGACAAACATTGAGTAGCATATGGTGGCTTGAAATCGTGGAGAGGATGACCTGAATCTCCAAAAAAATAAAAAAAGAAACAAATTGACAAGTACAAATTGAAAAATTAAAACCAAATTTCACATGCACAAAATAAATAGGTGAACAAGAAAGAAGACTATGGTGATAGTTCCAATTATAAAGTAAATTATTTATGTATTGCCAAAGAAATAAAAAGTGAGGTGCCTGCAATATAAAGGACCAACGAAGAAAGTGATGGCCAATGAAGAAAAATCACTTTTATGATGCATGTTTTTACACCTGAAAGTTTACGAGTTGTAGATTCTGAAATTTGATCAGATCTTAAATCTGTACTATATATAAAGCATCGAATAAAAATTTTGGATATGTCAAATTAAAAGTCTTTAAAATTATTTTTTACGTTTATTTTTTTATTTTTTACTTTCTTTTTTTGTGTGCAAAGTGTGCATTACATGTGCTCTTTAGCTAGTGTATATATAAATCTTGGGTCTGTCAAATTTTCTTTTGAAAATACTCCTCAATTTTCAAAATACATTTATATTTGAAATGCCCTTATAAATTTTCATTTGATTTTATTCTCTAATAAGTTTTTAGCGTATTGACCGGCATGATTTAACTTTTAAATTAATTAAATTTTAATTGATAAACCAAATTTGACTAAATCTAGTATAATTATTTCTATTTTTCTATCAGATTAGATAATTAT
Source organism: Tillandsia fasciculata (assembly GCA_029168755.2). Taxonomy (NCBI): domain Eukaryota; kingdom Viridiplantae; phylum Streptophyta; class Magnoliopsida; order Poales; family Bromeliaceae; genus Tillandsia; species Tillandsia fasciculata. Next base: position 23,541,854 of record CM054932.1, read on the forward strand.
AATCAGATAAAATTTATTAAATTTTTAATATTTATACAAGTAAAATTATTTTTAATATTTATTCAAGTAAAACTATCTCCTTAAATATTTTTTTTTCTTTATTTTGGTGCAAAGCGTGCGTTGCATGCACACTTTCACTAGTATAGAATTTTTTTTTTTTTTTTTAATTCAATTCATGATAAGGAAACATGTGATGGAAAAAAAAAATAATGGATAAATGCTTAGTACATTTGTACAGTTGCACTGGTAAATTTATTACTTAAATTATATAGTAAGAAAAAAAGTTGGTACAATAAAAATATAATTTGTGAATTTCAATAAATTGGCAAAACCTCTCTGCAGGACTTCAACGAATATATATATTTGGTTTATTTTAATTTCTCTGTAGTAGCAATTTGTATATATGTTGACTGAATAGATTTGAGATTAGAACTACTGTATTGAAGTTTATAAAAATATATGGAATTTAAGTTCATAAAAATATATTAATCGTATACTTGTAGGTCCAAATGAGATGAAATAAACAAAAATCAAATCAAAGGAGAGAAAATTAATAAATTAGACATAAGAAGATACTAAAATAGTTTATGTGCTGTATTTAGTTTTGGGTTAAACATGAAAACTCAGTGAAATTTGTAAATGAATGCGTGGGTATGACATGTAAAAACTTACTTGTGAGTGAATCCAGATGAAAGGAAGGCTCACTTCAAGTGCTTTCTAGTTGGGTGTATATGGATGGAGTTGATGTGTCCAAGCTTATCTCTATTGTCTTCTAAGCTACTAGTCAACTGAGGATCCAGATCAATCAAAAATAGCTCCTGCAATGATGTGAGCAATTCAATGCCCTCTGGGACCTCTGCTAGGTTTCTTAGGCTTATCAGATATAGAATTTTTAAGTTTGACATGGCTGTCTTCTCTATCTTCACTCGTTGGAGTTGCGGCAGGTCAATCAAATCGAGCTCATGCAAGTTAGGGAAACAATCGGCACGAAAGCACAACTCTTCTCCATTATATGCTCTCCGAAGAGATAAGACAGTGAGGTTTGATAACTGAGCGAGCGACTGAAGAGGATCCTCAGCTACCTGAGACCAAGATAGCCATAATCGTCGGAGATTTTTCCTGTGATCTTGAAACAAAGGAGACATCATCGTTTCTGCTGCCAATCTACCTCCTAGAACAAGCGTTTTAAGATTCGGGGGAGGGGGAGTTAGGCCTTCCAAATCGAGAAACTCATTTTCATCACTTGCAGTAATGCTTAAGAAGGATAGACTAGGCATCTGTGATAATGATGCACACAGTTGTGCAGAGTAGATTTCCTTTACGTTCCATATTTTAAAGCTTCTTAGGTTGGTCAAATTTCCCAGTCGCCCAACCAACTCACTACTTGCTTCAACCGCCTGCAATGTTTGCAATTCTTTTAAATTCCACAAACCCTTTGGTGCTTGTATACCACAAAGATAGCGAAAGGTTTTTCCGGTTGGATCATTTACCCTCTCAACAAACAAGTGTCGCAACTTCTTGAGATTTGTGATCCCACGAGGCAGCTTTTGTATTGCTGAATTACAGAGGTCCAAGATCAACAAGTTGGAAAGCTTCCCAATGGATTTTGGTAGTAATTTTACCTTTGTGTCTCTTAAACCCAAATATCGCAAACTGGTTAAATCTCCAATAGCATCAGGTATCTCCTCAATAGGCAAGCCTTGCAGTTCAAGAATTACAATAAACCTTGATTTGGATCGAAACACGGATAATATTGAGGATGATGGCATAGTAGTGTCAAATGCTACAAAGGTTCGTAGCTGCAGTAGATCAATGTTAAATCCAATATCATTGCTGCATTTGAGAACAGACAGGCGATGTGCATTAGCATCCACCATCCTTTCCGACCCATTATCCTCATAAATAATGTGGAACTTCTCATTTTCAGATAAAGAGACGGCCAATTCGCGCATGAGGTCATGCATCCGACAATACTTTACCCTACCAAATTGGTTCCTCTTTACCAGTTGCAGCATGCTCCGTTGGATAAGCTCCACGAGATATCCTTCTGCAACATCCTCAGCCTTGCTTGATCTCCTTTCTACCACAAAACCCTCTGCTATCCATAGCCTGATAAGCACTTTTCTTTTAAGAAGATGATCCTCTGGGAACATGCTACAAGATAAGAAGCAATTCTTTAGATGTCTTGGAAGACAGTTGTAGCTTAAATTCAAAATGTTTCTCACGCGATCGAGACCTGGGTTGTTTGTAAGCTCCCAATTAAGCTGATCATAAACTCGTTTCCATTCTGTCTCACTTTTCTCTTTTAAGGACAGGAGACTGCCTAGTGATACAATAGCTAGTGGCAACCCTTTGCACTTGGCCACAATATCTCTTGCACTTTTTTCTAACTCCGGAGGGCATTCTTGATTTTCATAATTCCGAAATGCTCCCCTGCAGAAAAGTTTCCATGCATCATGATCGGATAAAGGTTTGAGTTCAAGCTTACAGTTTTTGTTCGCAAGTAATGCCACTTCTTCATTTCTGGTTGTAATAAATATTCTACTTCCTAGCTGATTATTAACAAGAGAATCACGCAATACATGAAAGTCTTGCGGGGACCATACATCATCTAGTACAATTAGATACTTTTTTTGCCCCAAGAATTCCCTCAGCGTCTCTATCAACTTTCGAACATCCATGGTGGGAACGTCAGTTGGAACTATCTTTTGGTCGCCGAAAAGTTCAGTAATCATTTTTCGGAGAATATCTTCAACTTTAAAAGTTTGAGATATAGAAATCCAGGCATGACAGTCAAAGTTTTTACTCTCTCTTTTATAAACATTGGTGACTAAAGTAGTTTTTCCGAGCCCACCCATACCACACACTGTTATTATGCAGCGTTCTAATTTATCAGACCTCAACCAATTAGTTAATATCTGTCGGTTTTCATCAATCCCTACGAGCTGTTCCTCATCCATGAAAAGAGAAGAGATTCCCATAAGATGTTGTGTCCATTTGCTCACATTATTTGAGCTACTACTATGCTGAAAACTTTCTGATTGAATGTATCGATCTTTTAAGCGTGAGAGGTGGTCAAGATCTTTCTCTACTTGTTCTATTTCAGAGGCAATACGACACAAAACACCAAAAGATTCTGGTCGCTTCAACATTTTTTTCACGTAACGAACTAGCCAACTTTGTTGTTGCTGATATGGAGGAACTACTAGACGGATATACTCCTCCACAATATCCTCAATAGTATATGCGACTTTTCGCACTTCTTCTATCCATTCTTCTAGGACTTGATTTTTGCTACCTACCTTATCGTTGTCAAGTAGGAATTTGTGCATTACACAGAGTTCACGCCTTATGCGTTCCATACTATTAGGGAGCTCTGCCAGTGATGCTAATTGTCGGGAAAATAGAGAGGTAGCTTGGTTCAGTACTTCTCTACCTAATGCAAGACCGAGCTTTCCAATGGCTGAAAGTATTGCAGCCTCGGCCATTATAGTTTCTAGGTAGTGAAAGTTCTTAAATATTTTAGTGCTATGAAATTCCGTACATTGATCTCCTTGCGCATCTAATCTGCCAAAAGAAGAACAAAATATTAGTGCACAAATAAAACAACTTCAAAATAACATTTTTTTTTTTTTTTTTTTTTTTTTTGAGAGAGAAAGGCAGCATGCTACCCGCCGGAAATATGAAGCAAGTAGGCTTTGAAGTAAAAGCTTTGAAAATTAGTAATCACCTTGTATACAAATAAGTAAATATTAAAAATTTATGAAAAACTTTGAACATATGCTTAATTTGACTATGCAAATAATGATTTTTTAGTCCGAAAAAATACAAATCAGGTGCATCAATAATGATAATTTTAAGAAAAAGAGCAAATTGTACTTTTGGTTCTCAAACTATGAGGTATGTAACAATTTTGATTCTCAAATTTTAATTTGTTGGAATATTTTGGCTTGAACTTTCAAAATTATTACAATCTAGTCTCACAATCCAATTTACTTGACTAAATATTGATGCATCGTTGATATAAAAGTGATATAGCATCTTAACTATTGGTGTATCATCAATCATAAAGAGAGCAGGAAGTGTGGGGTGAGACTTGAATGCGACGAGGCGAATTCCTTTAAGGAATTCGTGGTACTTAAGTATTAGTATGGGTTTCGGTGAGGGTTGGGTGGCGGGGTACATGTGGGGACTTTTTGGGGATTTTGTTGTGTATGGGGTGGGTGCGGTTCTTTTGGAGGGCGGCGCTGGCTGGGGTACATATGTTGAGATAAAAAAAAAAACGAAATTCAAAACTAAAAAAGAAAAGGAATATGAAAATGGATGAAGAAAATCAATTAAATGTTAATTGATTGATACTTGTTCTAGATGACCCATAGTCAAGAAAGAAAGAAATAAAAAAAGAAGGGAATGAAATATAGAAAAAAAAGGAAAAAAAAAAAAAAAGAAAGAAAAAAAAAAAAAGAAATAAAAATATATCATTGCCTTATATTTTAAAATCTTTTGAATTGTTTCTCAAAACGAAGTGATCCTAAAATCACAATAAATTGGGCCATTGGATTCAAAAAAAAAATAAAAAAGAAAAAAAAAGAGGGGAGATGTAAAAAAAAAAAAAAAAAAAAAAATAAAATAAAAAAAAGTGAATGCACGACGGTGACGGCGACGGCGGCCTGATGACGACGACGATGTACGAGGAGGTCTCATGGTCTCTTTTTCTTTCTTCGACGGTGGCAATAATGGTGGTCACAAAACTATCTCACCACCAAGATGACGGCAGGCGGGTCGGTGTATGCGCACAAACAACACATTGGCGATCTTTTTGTCGATTTGATTGTGCGGCCATCTCCGTGATAGGCTCGACCTATCAAATCCGGCATTGGATCGTTGCAATGTCGTGCGTGTATATTCACTAAACACCCGTCTCCTCAAAACGTGCGCCGAACAACGTGATGACGGTTCTTTGACCGATTTGATTGTGCGACCATTTTCGTGATAGGTTCGACACACAAATCTCTATTTCAAACCAAACCATTCTTTTTGATACGATCGAGTGGCCATCTTTGTGATAGGCTCGACAAGATCAAACTCGCTGAAAAAAAAATAAAATAAAATAAAAATTATAAAAATAAATCAACTCGATCAAACCACCATCTTCGTGATAGGCCCCGGTCGAGCCAATCGTCATCTTCGTGATAGGCATGGCTCGACTCGTTCAAACCGCCATCTTCGTGATAGGCACCTATCGAGCCAATCGCCAACTTCGTGATAGGCACGACTCGACTCAATCAAATCGCCATCTTCGTGATAGGCACCGATCGAGCCAATCGTCATCTTCGTGATAGACACGACTCGATTCGATCAAATCGCCATCTTCATGATAGGGACTGGTCGAGCCAATCGCCATCTTCGTGATAGGTACGGCTCGACTTGATCAAACTGTTATCTTCGTGATATGACTCAATTCGATTTAAACTGGATTGCTAACTAAACCCTATGGACATAATTCGAATATGATCGAGATAAATAGTGAAACAAACTATATAGGATTCAACGCGAATTAAAATCGATTCATCCCAAACAGAACCACAAGAGGCCAAAGCCGAGCCGAACCAAATTACAAGTCGGCTCAATTTGAACGGAATCACAAGAGAATCGAGCCAAACTAAACCGAACCACAAACCGGCTTGACTTAAACTGAGCCATGAAGGATACACCTTGAACCTAGGCTGATTCAACTTAAACTGAGCTACATGAGATTTGAGCCAAACCAAACCATAAGCCGGTTCAACTTAAACCAAAACCATAAAGAATTCAATTTGTCGGTTCAATCCAAACAGAACCACATGAGGCCCAAGCCGAGCCGAAACCAAATTACAAGTCGGTTCAACTTGAACGTAATCACAAGAGGATCGAGCCAAGTCAAACCGAACTACAAGCCAGTTCGACCTAAACCGAGCCACAAAGGATGTAGTCCCCACATCGTCTCAAGGCGTTCGGCTCCTCCATTAGCTAGTTTGGCTCTCCATAGAATTAATTTTGGTTAAAAACTGTAGAGCTATTGGTTGAGTTTAGATAAAAATTAATTTTTCTAAAAGTAATTTAATATAGTTGTTTAGTGAAAAATTTTTACTATTTACAAATGATAAATTTTTTTTGCAATATTTTTTTTTTTAAAAAAAATAATTTAAAATTTGAATTTAAATTTAAAATTTAAAATCTGAATCAAAATTTAAAATTTGATATTAAAATTTAATATCTAAAATTTTCAAATTTCACATTTAGAATTTGAAATTTAATATTTAAAAATTAAAATCTAAATTTAAATTTGAAAAACTAAAAATTAAAGATTTAAAGTATTATTTTTAAAATTTTAAAATTTAAAATTTAAAATCTAAATTTAAAATTTAAAATTTTAAATTTTAAATTTCAAAATTTAAAACTTAAAATTTAAAATTTGAAATTTAAAAATTTAAAATTTAAAATTTAACATTTAAAATTAACATTTTAAAACTTAAAATTTAAAATTTAAAATTTAAAATCTTAAATTTAAAATTTAAAATTTAAAATCTTAAATTTAAAATTTAAAATTTAAAATTTAATATTTAGAATCTAAATTTGAACCATGAAATTTAAAATTTAAAATTTAAAATTTGAAAACTAATATTTGAAATTTTAAATTTAATATTTTAAATTTCAAAATTGAAATTTTATGTTAAATTTCAAATTTGAAATTTAAAAATTGAGATTTAAAATTTAAAATTTAAAAATTTTAAATTTTAAATCTAAATTTGAATCTTGAATATGAAAATTCAAATTTTTTAATTTGAAGTTTGAAATTTGGAAGTTAAAAATTAAAACTTAAAATTTTGAATTTAACCTATAAAATTTCAAAATTGAATTTTTTTTTGAAATTTTCTAAAATTTAAAATTTTAAAATTTGAGATTTAAAATTAAAATTTAAAATTAATATCTAGATTTAAATTTAAAAGTAAATTTAAATTTAAAATTTGAATCCAAAATTAAAATTAAAAATTAAAATTTAAAATTTAAAAAAAGAGAAAGCTAAAGACTTTTTCAAAAAAAAAAAAAAAAAAAAAAAGTCCGTAAATCACTTTCGGAAATTTAGGCCGAACAGCCACTTTAGAGGAAGCTCAGCCCTAAGTCTGTACGAGTCGCTAGATTTTAGAATTTTGGGTTGAGAAGGTCTAGTCCATGTGGGTAAGTTAAATTAACAGGCCTAGTGTGGGCCAAATCCAAACCCATTCTATTTATTTTTTCCTCCACTCCAAACTAGTTTTGCATTTGTTTGGTTTCCTACTATCGGATTATTGAAAATTTTATATAAATATTTTCATATTACTACATTTTATTCACCCTTTATGTAATTTTGTCAGTAATACAAAATTATTAAAAAATAAAATAGAGTTTTATTTTACAATATATTTGATATTTTAAAAAATTTAATATTCTATAAAAAAATTTATTGTATCTTTTACTGTTTGAATTGCGAACTTTTAAAAAATACTCTGTTTTAAATTTAAATTTTCAATACAAAAAATTAAATTTAAAAATATAAATTTTAAATTTTAAATTTTAAAATTTCAAAATTAGAATTCAAATTTCAAAATTAAAAATTTCAAAATTGAATTTGAATTTTAAAATTTTAAAATTTGAATGTGAAATTTTAAATTTTAAATTTTAATTTTCAAATTAAAAAATTTAAATAAAAAATAAAAAATTTAAAATTTAAAATTATAATTAAAAATTAAAATTTTAAAATTTAAAATATAAAATTTTAAAATTTAAAATTTAAAATAGATGTCTTACGTTACTCTAAAAATAACATAAATTGCTATAAAAATATTATCGAAAAGAAAATAGATGTCTTACATTACTTATTGCCGCTAACTATGTAATTTATGAAAAATTCCAAAGGTGCCTGTTACCAACAACTAAAAGACTAAAAATTTAATTAAAAACAAATTAAAATTTAATTTCTTATTTAATTAAAATATTTAAGTTTTGATTCAAAATTTAAATTTTCAATATGAATTTGAATTTAAAATTTAAATTCAAATCTGAATTTAAATTTTAAATTTGATTTTAAAAATTAAATAAAATTTAAAATTTAAATTCAAGTTTCTAAATTTAAATTGAAATTTTGATTTTGAATCTAAGACTTGAACTCAAAATTTAAACTTGAAACTAAAATTTGGATTAAAAGTATGAAGTCAAGCTGAAATATAAATTCAAAATCCAAATTTGCATTTAAAATTTTAATAAATTTAAATTTTAAAATTTAATTATTTAATATTTAAATTTGAATTTGAAATTTGATTTTAGAAAATTAATTTGAATTTCATTTTTGAATCCAAATTTATAATTTTGAAAATATAATTCAATTTTGAATTAAAATTTGAAATTGAACTTTGAATTGAAAAATCTGAACTTGAACTTAAAATTCGAATTGAAATTCGAATTTGCATTAAAATTTTCAATTTGTATTCAGAATTCGAATTCATAATGAAATTCTAATTTGAAATTCCAACTCAAAATCGGATATTGAATTACAAATTTAAACTAAAATTTAAACTAACATTTAAAGCATAGTGCAAATGAAATAGACCCTTTGTGTTACCATGATGAAGCTAGGAAGGTGATGGTTGTCCACTGGCGAGGCGCAACAATGGTGGCGAAGGTTTGCAGATCACGAATCAATATAAGATCAATGGCGGTGACTGTGCAAAGCTTAGAGAAAGAAAAGAGAAGAGAGAAATGATGAAGAAAATAGCAATAGGGAGGCAGGCCAACTAATAATAATGCCTTTGCTGAAAAGGAAATGTGGAAGGAATTAAATTCGATTGAGAAATGTGTGGCGACTAGAGGAATGGCGGTGGTTGACATGAATGTGGATGAAAATGAATATAAATTTTTTTTTCAGAATTGGAATATAAACAAAACGAGTTTATTCAATGCATACAAATATAATTTTGTAACGATCCGATCTACTAATATTCATATTTTTTATATATTTAATTTGTTATATATTTTCGATAAAGTTTTAAATATCAAATATAATAATTCGGTTCATTAACAATAATAACTCGTTAGGCCTAAACTGCAACAAAAAATATTTAAGTTCACTTATTATTAATAGTGTCAATATCTCTTATATATCAAATTACAATTACATTCATATTCAATGGGGGACTATTAGATTTTTTTTTTTTTTTTTTTTTTTTTTTTTTTTTTTTTTTTTTTTTTTTATATATATTTAGTCTTCTAAATTTTATTTTTAAAAATAACTTTATAAAAATTAAATTTACAAAAATAACTCTATGCCTGTCACACGGGCAGGCTGGGTGGCGAGGTGGAGCGTTAGTTGAACACGGTGAATGAAAAACTGTGTTCAAACACGGTAAACCATTCACCGTGTTTATTATATATATAATAAGTTGTATATATTATTAGAATTTTTTAGATTATTAGAATTGCATAATAGTTAATTGTTAGAATTTTGTTGGTAGTTGTTGGGATTTATTAGATTCTTAGAATTATATATGATTTATTCGAATGTTAGATATTCGAATGTTAGATGCAAAGCTTAAACAATCTTGTTGTTTCTGTAAAACTGATAAGTTAATTTGAATGGCAGCTCGGGATCAAGCAAGGGTGGCGGTATTTCTCCCGGTTCAGCTTTAGGGCCTATAAGCCCAACTAATCTTGCTTCTGCATTTCAACTTTGCTGGCTTAGTTACCTAGTTACGGTTTTGTTGCTACTTCTGGTTAACTGCTAAGATTCAGGTAATTTTAAATTGAGTTTTGGGATCAAACTGGTAAACTAGTCATGGATTTTACTTGCCATGCCAAGGTAATTTTGACAGTTGCATTTGCATTCAATCAATTCAGTCAGATAGTGGAAATGCTTATTTGCATTTTGATGTTCTGCTAGGAAAGCAAGTTAGCTACATAGCTATTGAAGTTCAACCTGTAAAATGAGTTTTGCACTTCTTATGACTGCCCAATTAAACTTGAAGTGCCAATATTATCTTACTGTTGTATATAAATGTTTGCTTAACTATATTTCTTAGCATCATTTTTCTTGTTGTTTAAATTGGTTTTCATGCTACCTTTTTCAGGTCCAAAATGGTTGAAAAGATCCTTGCAATAGACATTGCTGATGATTTAATTTATGATTTATATAAATTACAAGTACCCTTCCTTTCTTCTCAAAATTGGACCATTTTAAAGGGTTTGTTGTTGTTGTTGTTGTTGTTGTTGTTGTAAATTAGGTAAAGTTGTCGTGCCCCGAGATTTTAAAAACGGTTTAATTTTTTTATTTTATTTTATTATTATAAAATAGAGTTCAAAACGATAATTTTCAGGACGCGAGCAGATCCGTCACGTGCATAAGAAATTTTTAATCTAAATGAATAGTGAATAGCATTTTTTTTTATATATGCACGACTAGGCAACTACAAAAGTGCAATCAAGTTACTAAACATAATATTAAACAATTGAACTATAATCCAATCATAACCAAAACTAAAGCATCATAGATATGTCAACAACTACAAAATTCATAATTCAATATGATCTAATATCACTAAGAAATCAAATCAGCATGATAACCTAATATAATCAAAAGTAACTAAGTCATGATCATCATAAGTAAATATGAAGTAGGAAAGTAAAGATAATGACTAACCATATAGCTGGCAATGGGGGACGACTCTATCGTATGCTTTCACATCATTGTCTCGATATTTCACCATCCGATGGACCTAAAAAAGGGGTTATTAGAAATTGTGAGATACAACTGAATGTATTTCAATAAGTACAACGAATCGAGAATCAGCAAGTCGTACCTACTGATATATAATAATTGAAAGGTAAAATATAGCATGATCAGAAGCTAGTAATATGTTAGGTAATGATGCTGGTATGAAAGCAGATAATATGATAAACAATAACTAAATAAACAGTAATCAAGTATCTGAATAAAATAATTGTAAGTAGATAATGTTAGATGTGATTTTGAAATTAGAAATCATTTCGATATTATGTTTCAGTTCGCTGACGGTTTCGCGGTGCGACGGTAAAATTTGGTAAAATTTTAGAAAAAGTAAAATGAATGTATGTGGTGGAAGCAGAGGGCTCGAGCCGATAAGAAAAATCCGTTAAGAATTTCTTATCTTCTTTTCTTTTGCCTAGTGAGATCGAGCGATCGTATGATTATCAGGAATATTTTTTTGTACTCTTTTTTTCCACATAGTGAAACTCTCATCTTTCGCCCGTGGTTTTTTTCCTACAAAAATTTTTTCACGTAAATTTGTGTGCTTATTGTTCTGTCGTGCATTTGAGATCTACTTTTCTATTGTTATTGCTTTTGATTTTTGTTTGGTTTGTGCGTTCGTTACTAACAGATAATGCGTCAAGTATATCGATAATTGAATCAATCCAATCTGGTACCGCTGTTGGTCACTAGAACCTCAGGCTAGTGCATGACTATAACTGATACATAGACTCCACACCAGCAGGAATAGCAAAAGCATAGGGTTCAATATCATCGGAGCCTACAGGTGCAGCTATATAATAGGCTCACGGGTCAATTAGACCACTCTATCGATAAAGAACACTATAACGGGGGCCAGTCCGATTGTGTATGTGAAAATGTACGGCTGGTGCGTGGCAATCTTAATGTGGATGCTCAAAGCTCGCGGTCGAAAGATCGAAATACGACAAATAGCCGGAAACTCCCAAACGGGAACATGAATCCATCACAGTGCCAATAATGCTAACAATAACCTCTTACTCTATCATGCATAATAATCCAGGGACAATAACATGTGTAATAAAACAACAGTAGGAGATATACCAATAAACAACTAGTAATGCCATAACTATGACATGAAGCGGAGATAAATCAAGAGCTAGAAAGGCAATAATTGAATGAAGGGCTAACAATAGACTCAAGGGTCCGATCGAGTACGGGATCCAGTGAGGTGATATTATGCTAGTGTCCGGACCGAAGTACCCACCTCAATGCAGGTGATCCAGAAACTCATTGCTCAACTCTCGAGGTGGCTCCTGACTGCTCAGGAGCAGTCAGGACTAAACTAGATCCATGGGTTAGTCACAGACTCACACAAATCCAACCCACTAACTCACAATGTATAAAAACACTAAATCACGAACTTATGTTTAAGTCATGGGATCCGCCGAAATTTTTGGTAATTTGCCGATCGATCGATAAGGGTCTGAATAGTGCTTATAAACTAACGAATTTAAAGAAACTTTACTTGCTGCCTTGGAATGCCTCGTTTAAAATGTGCGGACAACAATTACTAATATAGTGTCATTATAATTCTAACAGTGCTATAAACTACCGAAAATACTTTCGAAAACGTTGATTTCGGCTTCGGAAGTCACTGGGTCAACCAGGACAGCGTTGGGACCAGCCAAGGACACTTGGTGATCAACAGTATTCATCTAACTTGCTCGGATCGCGGATTTTGCGCCGAAACGATGATAAATCGATGATTTTGTTGATTTACGACTCGTAAATCAAATTTACTCCATCGAAAGCCATCGAACCTCGAACGAATAGTTCAGAGGTTACATGCACGCTGCTCGAGGCAGCCCACGTGGCTACAATTACATCTAGACCCTTATATTTTCATAATTTTGCATAATAACCTACTATTTATAGAGTTTTGACTTGTTACCTTGATCCGAGGTTTTTCGAATTGAACCGAGGGTGCTGGGAGAAGGGCCTCGACTCACTGAGGCTCGTGTTTGCTGTCCGAAGGGTGCTTGGAGTCCAAAAAGAGCTTAGGGCCAACATATATAGTCATCAATAGCCCAAGTATCAAGATCTTCACTTGCAGCCCATTAACAAGGAAATAAAGATGAGCATCATGCTTAGGAGGTCAAGAAGGGCCGAGGGCTCACCTTTTTGGTAGTCGCCGGAAAGCTTGCCGGAGCAAGGTGACCAAGAACCCAAAGACCTAGGGCTCGAGTTGGGCACTTTCATAGAGCTCGGGCTCAGGTGGGTGGCTAGGGCAAACAACAACCACAGGGGGTCCAGAGGGGTGCCAGGTACCCTCCCAAGTTCGATGCCGGCGGCCAGGTGCAGTGGTTGGCCGGAGAGAAGGTTGCACTTGCACCTATTCTTGGCTCGACCAAGCTTGAGATCCGGCCGTACACATGCAAGGGTACCCAGGGAATGGTCTCGACGTGGGGGAGTCCGCTGGGTGCCTTGCCAGCGATGAGAAGCGGCCGCGGTGGAGCTCTGCCAAGCCTAAAGTGCAGGAAATGTAGATTTCCTCCCATGGTTTCTTGGCTGGACGGGGGCGACTGAGACTTGTTGGGAGGCTTCCTAGGGGCCAGTAGAATCCCACCCAGCACCTCAGACACAAGCAGATGCGGCGGCGGAGGAGAAGCTCGAACCTGGTTGGCCCCAACTAGGGTTTTCAGTGCAGTTTCTTGCTTTGGCGGCCACGGGCACTTCTCCGGCGGTGGCGCGACATAGGGGAAACCTCTAGAGACTGTAGGTGATGGTGGGAAGTTTCATGTAAAGTTTAGTGGTGGATGGTGGCTTGGGCTCCCTCCAAAACATAGAACACAAGGAAGAAAGAAGGATAAGTCCTTCTCCGACGATCCAGTGGCGGCGATAGGGCTTGAGGAGGGTGCAGAGAGAAGGGAGGAAGGCGTGGAGTGCAATGGGGCTCAGGTGTTGTGCGGCTAGGGTTTTCTCTTAGGAAACCCTAGTGGTCCATATATAGAGGATAGGAAAGTTGCAAATAAATCCTTTTTTTTGAATTTTCATATGGGTCCTGCCAGTATGTGAAATATGCAGAAAGACCCCTCCACGTGCGATTTTGTGTAATTCGACGCATAAAATATATGCCTTTTTGCAAAAATACACTATAAACATAGTGTTTTATATGTTTTTTTCGTCGTTTCGGCTCGCTGAATTCAAAATCGAACGTTGTCGTGTCATTCAGCTCGACATGATGACGAGACCATTTAGGTAGCGATTTTATTTTATCGCGATTGGGATTCGATAGGTTGGGTTAGTCATTTTTTTAAGAATACCTTCGAAATTTAAAATTTTGAAATATAAAAATTCTAAAAAATTAATTTTAAATTTAAATTTTAAAATTTAAAATTCACAAGTATTACATGTTAGAAAAATAAATCGCACTAAATCTGATTGTGATTAAATTATCTAACTATTTTTATGATTAAATTTGAATAACAGAACTTACCTTTAATCGCTATGAAAATTTCAGAAATTGTAGTAGAAAAAAGCCGAAATAAATTAATCCGGAAGCGTGAGAGAGGCACTGCCCTAAGGTGTATTTCCATCTTTCGTGCGGATTAATCGAAAATACCACCCCAAGGTACGACCGGAACTCTCCTTCCTACGAGCACGACCGCGAAAGAAGTTGATGAAGTTTCTTTCAACACCCAATAAAAAAATAAAAACGAAGCAAAAGAGAATATAGGTGAAGTAAATATATTTCTCAATCCTTCTCACTTGTATTCTTTGTTTTGTTTTATATGTATATATATGCTGCTGTAAACAGTAAGCAATATATACAGAGAGGTGGCAATAAATGTCTAACGGTACTATTGCAACGTTGCTATTGCAATGTTCAATCTAGAGAGAGAGAGTTACACTTTTGTTTTAAAAGCATTTAAAACAGTATTAAAGAGAATTAAAACTTATTAAATAATAATAAATAAGAATAAATAAATAAATTAATTAAATCATATATTATTATTGGAGATTTTGAATTTCATTCTATCAATCCCCCACAAATTCAAAATTTTAAAATAAAAAAAAAATTAAAATCAACAATTAAAAATTCAAATAAAATAAAAGTGTCGGGTGTTTATACTATGCCATAGGTAAGGTACGTGTCTTTAAGAGACTTAACCTCACTTAGTGTAAGCAATTTTCATCAGAAGGAATCGGAGTGAACTAGGTCTTGAACTATGTTCCTTTGACCCTGACTTCAACTGCCACACACACAGTACAGAATTTTCCGTCGCAAGTCTGTGCATTAAAGGCCATGCATAGTACCTTGATTTTTCATAAGAATTTCTATGGATAGCCCACATCTCACAGTCGCGGCCTTATACGAATATTCTTATATAGGTGGTCTCCTCCAGGGATGTGTGTAGAGTCACATCTCGCAAAAATCATCGCCTCGGATTCCATTAAGAGTCATAAGCTCAACTCACCATAGAGATGGAATTAAACTAAGTTCCTCTGAATAAACTGTAGAAAGTACTATTTCGCCAACCTGACAGCTTGTTTTTACCATATTGAACCTTCTTTAAGGGATCTCTTATCACAAAGGTTGGGTTCCCATTGTAGGAAGGCCCTTTATGGCACTACACCAAAATGTGCTTGTAGAGGCCGTTTTTAGTTATTGTAGCGGCGGTTTAAACCGCCTCTACAAGATCTAGAGGCGGTTCTAATGACCGCCTCTGGACCGCCGGCGTAGACGCCGCCTCTACGTTGTAGAGGTGGTTTGGGGGACCCCCGGGGAATACTAGAGACGGTTCTCTAGTGGCGGTTTGGACCACCGCATCAAATTTTTTATTTTTTATATATATATATATATATATATATATATATATATATATATATATATATAATTTCGTAATAACATAAAGGCGGTTTAAACCGCCGCTACGAATGTTGTATTGTAGAGGCGGTTCAAACCGTCTTTACTGTTATTATTTTATAGAGGTGGTTTAAACCGCCTCTATAAAGATTTGCTATTTAGAGATGGTTTAAACCGCCTCTACAGATTGACAAAATCTCATTATAAAGAGGCGGTTTGAACCGCCTCTACGTAAAAAATAAAATAATAAATTATATTTAATAATTATTTTAAACCGCATTTATACACATAACATTCCAGATTCGATGACAATCATACAAAATTTATCATTTAATCTCAAACATACACTAACAATACAAGAAACAAAACAATTCTCAACAAACAGTAAAAAATATCATCAAGACTTTATAATTTAAGAAAACATACCAACCAAAACACATATCATATCGTTCAATAAGTATCATAGAGAGTAGTAATGTCGCAATCAAAAAAGTATCATTGTTTGTCAACATTTGAGTTACCAATCATTCACAAAAATTTAAATTGCATTTCAATGTCCTTCATTTGTGGCCTCGGGCTCGTGACTTGCATTCGATGAAAAATTATTTGGAGAAAATGCCCCAACCATATTTGTTTTGTCCCCAGCAACCTAAAAAAAAATCAAACATTATAAAAATTATTAGTTATATGACAACCCAATTATATTTATATATATATATATATATATATATATATATATATATATATATATATATATATATATATATATATATATATATATATATATATATATATATATATATATATATATATATATATATAATAATTTGCGATTAATTTAACATACCTGTAATAAATTTGTTTTTAGCTTAGCCATTTCCTCTCCCATCTCGCGCATTTCTTCTTTGAGCTTTTTTACTTCCTCTGATTGACTTTCTCTTGATTCATCTATTGTAGGTAAATTTATATGTTTTACGCCATAATATGATCTTAGCGTAAGTCCCAACCCTAAACCTTTCACACGTCCATTATGCTCAGGACCCATGACATCTAGAAAGGCTTCATCCATCAGCTTGTTCGAATCAGATTCGGAATTTTGTGAAAGTGTAATGAATTTTGCACGCGCATCATCCTATTAGAGATTTGAAAAAAAATATTAATATTTCACAAATTATATGAATGTTAAATATGAATAGAAAATTATACTTACCAAATTTTTCTTCGCATCTTCATTCACAAAATCTCCATTCTTTTTCTTATGAGTTTCCTCCCAAAAAGTAAGCCGATCAGGTTCTTTACCGAGAACAATTTCCTATAATTATAAATAATAATTTCTAACTTATAAAACACATGGCATATTACTTAAAATAAAATAAATTTTAATGTTGAGCTATTACCATTTCCTTTCGCTTCCTTGCATAACTTTTCCTTCCCGAAGTATGAGCCATTTTTACCATCTTTGCAGAAGTTGAATTAACTTGACAACGTTTCTACAATAAATAAATATGTTAAAAAATGAATAATGCACTATCAATAACATTGCTATAAAAATAAAACTTTTATACCTTACTTTCCTCGGTGGACCAATATGCTACTAAACTAGTCCATTGGTCTCTAATCACACCTTTTGGTACATTGTCAACTAATTCTTGAATCGGTTTATCTTCTGAGAAGAATTCACATTTTAATTCACTTTTATAATCTCTCCATTTTTTCTTCAATGATGCCAACACCCAATGTCTCGTTCCCTCCGGATATCTAAACTTTGCCTATTCATAAAATAAAAAGTTTACTGTTAAAAATGTAATATAATAAAAGTATATAAATATGCAATAAAAAAAAAAAAGAGCAAAAATGAAAGAACCTCAATATGTTTTAGCATTTTTTCCTTGAATGGATTAAAAATTTGATTATCCCATCGTGGAATATTTAAAGGAGCAAATATTCCATTTTTCGCGATTACTCCTAAAAATGATCCAAGGACAGATCCTGCATAGGTACACGGAACCCCATATTTATCAACTTCGACATCAATCCTCTCTCCTTCAAGTAGGTTCCACACATCTGCTAATGTTGTTCTTCCTCGTTTCTTACGTCGATTTTTATCAGTACCTGAAAATAAACTTAAATCTATTAACTTTAATAGAAAATCAAGCATATATACTATATAATTAATAAATAATATTGCTTACCAATGATCCAAAGAAATAAATCATTTTGATTATTATTTTCAATCTCAGTGGTACTTGCATTTGTAGGAGTTTCTGGGGAAAATAGCAAATGCTCATCTCCTACTGGTCCTTGAACTTCCAAGTCATCTTCAGGGGTAGATCTAACAATATTACAACTACGCAATCTTCTAGAACTGGAAGACATGTTTCAATTTCCTACAAATGATAAATAAATGATATAAATCAAGCAAATCTAAAATAATAGAACTTAATCAACCAAATATAGAGTAAGAGTATATTCATCAAACTAACCTGAGATAAAAATATCACATGCATGAGAAGTATTATTTCAATACTTTTTTAAAAAAAATTATGCTTCATCATTGTCATCTTCATTTACATTAACTCGAATCCAATTTGGATGTTCAGTCTCATCTAAAATTTGTAGAGACGGAGGGATTACAAAAGTCTCATCCGTTGAATCTTCACCCATATCAAATAAATCTCTCGGTTTGATTCTCACAACTGAAAACCAATTCTCATCTTTCGGTATTTGCACATAAAATACTTGTTGGACTTGTGATGAAAATACATAAGGATCATCTTTCAACTCTGCACCTGTATGTATTAAGCGAGAAAAGTTTACAAGAGTGAACCCAAATTCATCATGCTTAATGCCCATACTGTGGTGAACATCAACCCAATCACATTTGAATAAGACAACCTTGAAACGTCTATAATAATTTAATTCAATAATATCTTTCAATCGGCCATAATAGTTTATGTTGCCTATTTCTGAAGTATTAACAACACCACTATTTTGAGTCTTTCTATTTTCTTCACGAGCTTGTGTATGAAATCTGAAACCGTTGATAATAAATCCACTAAATCTCCTTGCAAATTTGTTAGGGCCTCTACCAAGAACTTGAATTTCTTCTGAAATAGTTGAATCATCCATCCTCATAACCTATATTGTAAGAAATATTATTATATATTTTATTACTTTAAATTGTGTAAATTATTTTTTGTCATAAATAATATGTACCTTACTTTGTAACCATTCATGAAATCTCTCATTTACCAGTTTTTCTATATCCTGATCAGTGAGGCGCGTATGACGGCGTCGTTTCCTTTTCTCTGAATCAATGAATTGCCTATATTTATATAAAGTTAGTTTTTTCAATTTATATATAAATTTCAAATATCAATAGAGTAAATAGGGTAACTGTTTGACTTACTGGCGAAGAGGCTCAAGGTCATCGTAATGGCGAAGTACATAACGATGTGCTTGAATCAATAATTTTTCATCCAGTATAATATTTTCAATCTTTCCAATAGAACTACCAGCACTCGAAAATAAATATAATCCTTCTGTTTCATTTTTAGGTGGATCAGGATTCCGTACAGGTCGATTAAATCTTGTTTCAACTCCATCTAAATATCTCGAACAAAATGTCAAACATTCTTCGGCTATATATCCTTCAGCTATTGACCCTTCAGGATGAGATTTATTACGAACATTTGATTTCATTCGTACAAAGTTCCTATAATAATAGAGAATAAGAGTGCTAGGATAGCATATACTTGTACAATTTGTAGTTAAGTTAAGAAGAAATAAGTAATTAATTATTATTTACCTCTCCGAAGAATACATCCATCGATATTGTACCGGACCACCCAATTTTGCCTCTTCGACTGAATGAACCATTAAGTGAATCATTATGGTAAAAAATGATGGTAGAAAGATTCTTTCCATGTGGCAAAGAGTAAGTGTAATGCGGTTTTGTAATTTGTCCAGCTCATTAACATCCAACACCTTTGAGCATAACGATTTAAAAAAACAAGCCAATTCAATTGCGATTGAAATCACTTCCTTTGATGGACTAGATGCTCGTAATACCAATGACAGTATATCCTCAATCAAAATATGACAATCATGACTTTTAAGGTCACTGATCTTACACTCGTTAACATTCACACATCTTGAAATATTGGATGCATAACCATCGGGCGTTTTAAGATTTTTGAGAACTTGACAAAGAATTTTTTTTTCCTTTTTAGACATTGTGAAGCAAGCTGGAGGTAATCTTGTCTTACCATTTGCAAGTAACTTGGGATGGAGTTCAGATCTTATGCCCATTTCTACTAAATCCTGTCGTGCCTTTGGATTGTCTTTTGTTTTTTTATCAAGATTCAATAGAGTGCCAGCAAAATTATCAAACACGTTTTTCTGTATATGCATCACATCTAAATTATGGCGCAACAAATTAAATTGCCAATATGGTAATTCAAAAAAAATGCTTTTCTTTTTCCACCACCTCAATGCGCCAATGGGTTCTGTATTATCGTTTCTCATTCGTCTCTTCCTTTTGGATCTCTTACTATTTGCTCCTTGATTATTTACTATTGGTGGTTTGCCTAATTTGAATTGTATGTCTTGTATTTGGTTTAAAATATCAACTCCAGCTATCCGAATAGGTGCAGTTCTTATCTCTTCCGTGCCGTCAAAAAAATGTTTCTGATAACGAAATATATGCCCCTCAGGTAACCAACGACGATGGCCCAAATAACAAAACTTCCCTCTATGACGTAACAACTTAGAATGAGTTTGCTCTGCACAACAAGGACATGCAAACTGTCCTTTAGTGCTCCAACCAGACAAAATTCCATATGTAGGAAAGTCATTTATGGCCCATAACAATGCAGCCCGCATATGAAACATATTTTTGCTTGAAGCGTCATACGTTTCAACGCCTTCCCACAGTTTTTTCAATTCCTCAATTAAAGGTTGTAGAAAAACATCAATATCATTTCCCGGACCTTTTTCACCTGGAATAATCATTGATAATATAAAAGAAGATTGCTTCATACAAATCCAGGGTGGTAAATTATATGTAACCAATACAACTGGCCATGTACTATAAGCAGTACTCATTGTTCGAAATGGGTTGAAACCATCACTACAAAGAGCAAGTCTCACATTGCGAGAATCAGAGGAGAAATCTGCATATCGTTCATCGAATTCCTTCCACGCTTCTCCATCTGCAGGATGTCTCAGTAGCCCATCCTTCTTACGACCCTCGGTGTGTCATCTCATATCATTTGATGTTTTGGTTGAGGCAAAAAGCCTTTGCAGCCTTGGTATAAGTGGAAAATATCGTAAAATTTTTGCTGGAATCTTTCTCTTTTGTTTTGGTATTGCATGTGTATTAGAAGTATTTTCTTCACTGTTTGAAACATGATCTTTTTCCATATTAGTATGTTTCCAACGGGAGGTCCCACAAACATCGCAGACTTCTTGATTTAGTTTATCACCTCGAAATAACATACAATCATTTGGACAACAATGAATCTTCTCATAACTTAGACCTAAGGTTTTAATAATTTTTTTTGCTTCATAAGAAGAACGAGGTAATGCAGTACCTTCAGAAAATGCATCAGCCAATATCTCCAGTAACATGCTAAATGACTTTCCCGACCAACCATTTAGGCATTTCAAATGAAACAAATGGAGTATAAAAGATAGTTTTGAAAATGTCTTGCATCCTGGATATAATTCTTCATTTGTATCTTCTAATAGTTTGTGAAAATCATGATTTTCATTAGTATCTTGACTAGATTGTTCGGGGTTCGACCTTCCATCAATTTCATTAATTGGTATATCTGTTTCACTGGTTGGTACACTGGTTAAGCCAATGGCATCATGTAAAAGTGCATGTATGTCATCTGATCTTCTAAAATTTTGGGTCATAGGGATGCACTCTTCCACTTGTAAGATTTCTTGGACATGTAAAGACTGAGAAGTTGAAGAAGAGCTGGCAACATTAATTGAGGAAGGCTCTTCTCATGGCAAACCCATCTAGTATATCCACTTAGAAATCCATCACATATCAAGTGTATCTTCGCATCCTCATATGTTTGTAGTGAACAATTAACGCAGCGTACACACGGGCACATTATTTTGCCACTATAGGATGCATTACAGAATGCAAAATCCAAAAATTATAAGATTCCATTTTTATATGCATCACTATTTCTAGATTTAGTCATCCAACTTTTATCCATTATAGCAAAACAACTGAAATAACAACAAATATTTTATTCAATATCAATTTGTACTTATGAAGCTAAAAATTAACTTACTAGTAATTCTATATCAATAATTTATTACATTTAATATAGTACAGTATAAAAATAATCAAATCAAGATAATAATAAAAGTATGGATTGCCAAGAGACTTATTCTTAAAGAGTGATTTTCTAATCGTCCTTTTAACACGAACTTGAAGATCCTTTATCCTCGTAGCAATATCCCAACAAGTGTTTGACTAGGTTTGAGCAAAAAAATATATATATATCTATAAGTTCTTACACTTATTCAGCAATTAAAAATAAAAAATATAAAAAAAAAAATTACCTTTATAGAAAACAGAATAATGAAACAAAAAAATAATAATTAAAGACATATGCTCGTACTTGGACAAGATGAACCTCGAAAGAAGGCCTGTTGATAGGATCACGCGACTACTGCAGCAACCTCTTGTGCATCACAACATTGAGTTCCTACTACTTGAAATTTGATCAAATTAGATTCTAGTTCTAGAAAAAGATCATTTCCTGTCACTATAGAATACATGCATTTGTAGAGCAAGAAGAGAATTGACATCTAATAAGAAGAGAGTTATAAATAGTATAATAACTTTGTTATATGTATTGAATTATTCATGGTACTTGGAATCAATAAAAATTATTGTAATTTTATGGCTTAGTACTCCAAACTCCTCGGCACAAATTTGGTATACAATATAAAGACAAATAGGTATCCAAAGAGAGGCATATACCATGAGAGAAAAAGAAATAAGAACTTAGTAAGTATATAGATATCAAATTAATGTGTACTTCCATATGATATAAGGAATTTGATTCAAGCACATGTTTTAGCAATGTTGTTTTAAGAACTAGGCTTCTTAATTTATAGGATGGTAATATTATTAAGAAATGTCTGGTTGCACTTAATTACTACAGTTATAATTGTATGCATACTAAAATTTGGCATTCAGATAATACATATAATTTAAATACAGCTATAGTAGTAGATAGAAAAAGTAACTTCAAATAAGAGATTAAATTGTCTCTGTAATAATATTTTAAAATAATTTTTTTTCTACATAAAAAATAATCTTATCATCCCATATATAAAATAATAAAATTTTATAAATTTACTTCTCAACTACATATAAGAAAATAAATAATTCACAGCAGCAACATCACTTCAATTTATGCATATAATTTGCACTATATCAGATCTATTAATTAATCTATAAAATTCGGTTAGTTTATATGTCAATATTAAGATCATCTTGATTATAACGTTACCAAATTTACACGAAACTTACATAATACTTACAACATTATATTAAAAAATATTACCAAATTTTGTAGCAATAATCTCTCTTGAGAAATCAAAGGTAAAGCGACTTATTAAATAACAACTTAAACAATTAAAATTTAGATAGCAATTCAGTTTTTTTGGGTTAATTTATTAATCCATATTTTTTTAAAAATCAATTTCACTTTATTCAACTACCTATCTTATCAGATTGAAAAGATCTGCAAAGTAGGGTTATATATTGTCTGCCATCTCGAATGACGCATCCCGCGCGGTTCACCTGAGGGTTTTTCGTGGGATGGTATTCACGATTCAGATTTATATTTGTATTCATGGATGGTATATGTGTGGGTATCAGGTATTGTGGATCCATGACTTCCAATAGACGCAAGCATCTATTGTTAATTACCCCCATCTGATTGGGGCACCTTCGATTAAGAGACCTTTGTGAGGAGGATAGAATAAATCGTATCCCAATACTTGACCAAATCCTAAGTATATGTGTTAGGATTTAGATGGATTTGAAATTGACTTGATCCTGCTTATATGTGTTGAGGATTAGTCGATATTAAACTCTAATTATATGTGTTAGAGTTTAATTGGGTTCAATTGGCTCTAAGTATATGTATTAGAGTCCAATTATATTTGATTCCATATTTGGCGTATGTTCCAAAATGGAGAGACCAAACCCCTAGGATATGTATTGAGGTGGGTCGGATTTGATGTTACTCGAAAGTAGGAGGTGGCTAAGTCCTATATGTATTAGGATTGGCCGAGTTTGATATGTTTTTCACTCTAGTTATATGTGCTAGAATGAGAGATTGACTAACCCTAAGTATATGTATTAGGATTAGTTGAGTTGATTTGGTTTCTACCCTAGGTATATGTGCTAGAGTAAAATGTTAACTACACCCTGAGTATATGTATTAGGGTTAGTTGGGTTGGTTTGGATAAACTCTAAGTATATGTGTTAGAGCTCGATCGAATTGGATTCGGCTAAATTCTAAGGATATGATTTAGAATCTAGTCGGTTTGAATATGATTTTGCCTAAATTATATGTGTTAAGGCGATGAGATTGAATGGGTTTTGGGTTTTATTTATGGATTGGATTGGGCTTTGGGTTTTATTTGTGGATCGAATGTGTTTTGGATTTTATTTGTGGATCGAATGTGTTTTGGATTTTATTTGTGGGTTTTATTGGGCTATGGGTTTTGGGTTTTATTTGCAAGTGGACTGGGCATATGTTATATATGGGTTGGATTTGGGACCCATATGTGGACTGAATTTAAGACCCGCATATGGATTGGGCCTATGTCATATGTGGATTGGATTTGAGATCCGCATGTGGATTGGATTTGGGACCCATATGTGGACTGAATTTAAGACCCGTATATGGATTGGGCCTATGTCATATGTGGATTGGATTTGGGATCCGCATGTGGATTAGATTTTGGACCCATATGTGGACTGAATTTAAGACCCGTATATGGATTGGGCCTATGTCATATGTGGATTGGATTTGGGATTCGCATGTGGATTGGATTTGGGACCCATATGTGGACTGAATTTAAGACCCGTATATGGATTGGGCCTATGTTATATGTGGATTGGATTTGGGATTCGCATGTGGATTGGATTTGGGACAGTATGTGGATTGGATTTGGGACAGTATGTGGATTGAATTTGGGACCCGAATATGGATTGGGCCTTATGTCATATGTGGATTGAATTTGGGATTCGTATGTGGATTGGATTTGGGACAGTATGTGGATTGGATTTGGGACAGTATGTGGATTGGATTTGGGTATGTGGATTGGATTTGGGACCCGAATATGGATTGGGCCTTATGTCATATGTGGATTGAATTTGGGATTCGTATGTGGATTGGATTTGGGACAGTATGTGGATTGGATTTGGGACAGTATGTGGATTGGATTTGGGACCCGAATATGGATTGGGCCTTATGTCATATGTGGAGTGGATTTGAGATCCGTATGTGGATTGGATTTGAGACCCGTATATGGATTGGATTTGAGATCCGTATGTGGATTGGATTTGAGATTCGTATGTGGATTGGATTTGAGACCCGTATATGGATTGGATTTGAGATCCGTATGTGGATTGGATTTGAGATTCGTATGTGGATTGGATTTGAGATCCGTATGTGGATTGGATTTGGGACCCGTATATGGATTGGGTCTTATTTTCGTATGGATAAATTTGAGGCCTGCATATGAGGTGAGCCTTTGAATCGGACTTAGGTTCCAAGTTGATTAGATCCAATTGAATCTTATTGAAACCGACTCTGGATTCAAAGAAATTTCTGTTTGTTTCGATATCCCCTTTTATTTTGGCATCTGAATAAAATTTCTTTTTTTTTTTTTTCTTTTTTTATTTGGGATCCGAGAAAGTTTCTATTTTTGAAATTATTTGGGATCCGAGAAAGGAAATTCATTAATCTTATCTCGGGATTCCATCCCTTTTATTTTATATTTTGACTTGGCATCCGAATCAATCCACTAATCTTTGATTTGGGGTCAGGAGCAAGTACCGTTATTTTATTTTGATGTGGGGCCCTTTTTGAAATTATTTGGGATCCGAGAAAGTTTTTATTTTTGAAATTATTTGGGATCCGAGAGAGAAATTATTTGCGATCCGAAAAAGAAGTTATTTGGGATTCAAAAAAAGAATTCTCTTTTTATTTTTTGACTTGGGATCTGAAGGAAATCCGCTCTGATTTATATTTGGGATCCGAATCCACTTTGACTTATCTTGAGTTCGGATGTACGAAGAAATCATCCGTTGTTGACTTTTTTTTTTTTTTTTTTTTCTTTCCTTTTCTTTTCAACCTGAAGTAAGGGGCGTCCGAAGAGGTCCCAAACCGGTTTTCAAAGAAAATTAATTTATTTTATTTCCTTCTTTTTTTCCTTTTTTTTTCTCTTTTTTCTCTTTTTTTTTTTTTTTTTTCTTTTCTTTTCTCTTTTTTTCCTTTTCTTTTCAACCTGAAGTAAGGGGCGTCCGAAGAGGTCCCAAACCGGTTTCCAAAACAACTTACCTAATCTAAGGAATTTCCAAACAACTTAACAACTTACCTAATCTAAGGAATTTCCAAACAACTTACCTAATCTAAGTTTCTATCTTTAGCCACTAGAGGCTAACCCATGCAGCGCCTGCCCAACGTGCTCAGCGCGCTCAGCCGGTCCGCGCCTGGCATATGTGCGTCCGCACATGACATCTCTCCCCGCCTCGAAGGTCAGCTCGTCCTCGAGCTGAAAGGAAGGGAACCGAGCATGGAGGTCGTCCAGATCCTCCCATGTAGCCGACGCAGGCGTTTGTCCTTGCCATTCAACGAGCACCTGGCGCACTCCCCGGGCCAGCCGCGCCCGAGTCACCCGGGCAGGTGCAGGCACCACAGCACCGTGCAGGAGTGGAGGCAGCAGCGGTGGAACGGCCGGCGGGTTACCGACAAACTTCTTGAGGACGCCGACATGGAACACATCATGAATGCGAGCGTCGGGAGGAAGCTGTAGCCGCACAGCCACCTCGTTGATGAGCTCCGCCACCTGGTACGGCCCGACGTATCGCGGTTTGAGCTTCCCTGTTGCCGTGCGTGGGAGGGATGCTGCTGCCCGCTGCCGAAGGCGAAGAAGAGCCCAATCGCCGACCTGGAAGGACACCGGCCTGTGGTGCTGGTCGTAGACGCGCTTCTGGACCGCCTGCGCCTGTTCAAGGCGATAGCGGATGTCGGCGAGGAAGGCAGCGCGCTCCTCCATCTCCTGGGCGACCGCTGCGACGCGGGCCTCGCCGGGCTCATAGGAGCGGATGGTCGGGGGTTCCCGGCCATAGACCACACGAAACGGAGTTTCGCGGAGCGATGACTGATAGGCGGTGTTGTAGGTGTACTCTGCCCATGGCAGCCACCTGAGCCATTGCCGGGGACGGTCGCCGGTGAAGCAGCGCAAGTACATGACGATGACCCGGTTGGCGGCCTCGGTCTGGCCGTCCGTCTGCGGGTGAAAGGCGGACGACATGTAGAGCTTCGTCCCTGTGAGCCGCATGAGCTCCTGCCAGAACGTCGAGGTGAATACTGGATCGCGGTCCGAGATGATGGACTGCGGAACGCCATGGAGGCGAACGATGTCGGCGAAGAAGGCGTGAGCGACGGACTCGGCGGTGTAGGGGTGCGCCAGGGGAATGAAATGGCAGTACTTGCTGAAGCGATCCACGACGGATAGAATGACCGTCTTGCCTTGCACCTTGGGCAGCGCCTCGATGAAGTCGATGCCGATGTCAGCCCACACAGCAGTCGGAACCGGCAGTGGCTGCAGCAGACCGGCCGGCCTGAGGTGGTCGGACTTGTACTGTTGACAGGTGACGCATGCCGTCACGAAATCCTGCACCCGGCGACGCATGTTGGGAAAATGAAAATCCCGCCGGAGCCTGTGGAGGGTGCGGTGGATGCCCTCATGGCCGTCGTTGTGGACCGCGGCCAGGATCTCCTGCAGCAGCGGCGACGCCGGGGGAATGTATAGGCGGCCGGCGAAGGCGACCATGCCGTCCACCAGCGCCCACGGAGCGGTGCGGGTGGCAGCCCGGACCTCATCGTGGATGGTGACCAGGGCCGGATCAGTGGCCTGGGCGTGGCGGAGGCGCTCGATGAAGTCAAAGCGGGGTGCCGAAATAGCCATCACCTCCCCGCCGTCACTGTCGCGACGGGAGAGGGCGTCGGCGACGACGTTTGTGGCGCCCGACCGGTACTCCACCGAGAAATCGAATCCCAGGAGCTTGCCGACCCAGTGGTGCTGAGGGATCGTGGCGAGGCGCTGATCGAGGAGGTACTTCAGGCTGTAGTGGTCGGTCTTGACGATGAAGCGCCGCCCCCAGAGATACGGGCGCCAATGCCGTACCGCCTGGACGAGGCCGATGAGCTCGCGCTCGTAGGCGGCAAGCGAGCGGTGGCGAGGTGCCACAGGCCTGCTGAAGAAAGCGACCGGATGGCCCTCCTGGATCAGGACCGCGCCGAAGCCGAGCGTGGACGCGTCGCACTCGACGGTGAACAGCTTGGCGAAGTCGGGCATGGCGAGTACGGGGGCGGACGTGACGGCGGCCTTGAGCGCTGTGAATGCCGCGGCCGCCGCGTCGTCCCAGGAGAAGCCCTCCTTCTTGAGTAGGGCCGTCAGTGGTGCAGCGATCGCCCCGTAGTTGTGGACGAACTTGCGGTAGTACCCGGCGAGGCCGAGGAAACCGCGCACAGTCCGGGGCGAACGTGGAGCCGGCCAATCATGGATCGCCTGCACTTTGGCCGGGTCCATGGCCACACCCGCTGCGGATATGACATGGCCGAGGTAGGCGACGGAGGAGGCACCAAACGAGCACTTGGAGCGCTTGACGAAGAGTTGGTGGCGGCGTAGTTCGTCGAGGACGGCCCGGAGGTGGCGAAGATGATCAGCCCACGTCTTGCTGTAAATTAGAATATCATCAAAAAATACCAGGACGAAGCGGCGCAGGAACGGGCGTAGCACGTCGTTCATCAAGGCCTGGAATGTCGCCGGGGCGTTGCACAGCCCGAACGCCATCACCAAGAACTCGTACAGGCCGTCGTGGGTGCGGAACGCCGTCTTGTGCACGTCCTCCGGGCGCATGCGCACCTGGTGGTACCCGGACCGGAGGTCCAGCTTGGTGAAGAACTTGGCGCCATGGAGCTCGTCGAGGAGCTCGTCGACCACCGGGATCGGGAAGGCATCCTTGACGGTGAGCGCGTTCAGCGCCCGGTAGTCGACGCAGAAGCGCCACGAGCCATCGGCCTTCTTGACGAGGAGGACGGGCGACGAGAACGGTGAGTCGCTGCGGCGGACGATCCCTTGAGCAATCATTGCGGCACACTGGCGCTCCAACTCGTCCTTGTGCGCCGCGGGGTACCGGTAAGGGCGGACGGCGACCGGCTGGGCGTCGGGCTTGAGAACAATGCGGTGGTCGTGCGCACGCTTGGGGGGCAGACCGACGGGGTCCGCGAAGAGCCCCCCAAACGAGAGCAGCAGCGCCTCCAGGAGGGAACCGGCCTCTGTTGTTGCGCCCAGGGCCGGCACGGCGGGGCTGGCCATGCCGGTCCAGGAGACGGAACGCCCCCGGCGCTGGAAGGACATGCGCCGGCGGCCGAGGTCCCAAACAATGGGCCCCAACTCGCCGAGCCACCGGGTGCCGAGGACGACGTCGTACCCGGCCAGTGGCATGACGTAGAGGTCGGCCGGGAATGAATTGCCGTCGATGAGCAGGGGCGCGTCGCGGATGACGCCGGCGCAGGTGACCCGCTCGCCATTGGCGACCAAGGCTGTGAGGCGGGGGTGTTGGCGGAGGGGCAGACCGGAGCGCCGCGCCGCCTCCTCCGAGATGAAGTTGTGCGTGCTGCCGGAGTCGAGGAGGGCGACGAGGGACGCGGAGCCGAGTGCCACGGCGATCTGCATGGTGCCGCCATGGGAACCCCAGCCACGGCCTGCAGGGAAAAACAGGGCGCCTCGGCGTCGTGCTCCGCGTCGCCCGCGGCGTCCGTGGCGTCCTCGATCTCCACGCCTTCAAGGAAGAAGATGCGCCGGCAAAATCTGTTATGGCCACGGGTATATTTTTCATCGCAATTAAAACAGAGGCCCAGACGGCGCCGTTCCGCCATTTCGTCCGGGGTGAGGCGCCTCTGATTGCCCTCGTCGCGACCCTGCTGGGCGGCCACCGGAGGAGCAGGGAGCGCCAGCAGCTGCTGTGGCCCCGGAAGCGCTGGCCGTGGCGCGGGGGCGGAAAGGAGGCCACGCTGGGGCGCCCGAGGGGAAGGCTGCACCGGCCGGTCGCTCGCCATCAACTCTACTTGTCGCGCCAGGCTCATGGCGGCTGCGAGCGTCTCCGGGTTGTGGATGCGGACGGCGTGGCTGAGCGGCGGCAGGAGTCCGCCAGTGAAGAGCTGGACGCGCTGAGCCTCATCAAGGCGGCCCGCGCGAGGCAGGAGTGCCTGGAAGCGATTGGAGTACTCCTCCACGGTCCCTGTACGCCGGCACTCGGCGAGCTCGAACAGCGGAGCCGAGCGGAGGGGAGGCCCAAACCGCAAGGTCAGGAGCTCCTTGAATCGCCCCCACGACGGCGTGCCCTCGTCCTCCTGGAGTTGGATGTACCAGAGTTGCGCGACGTCCTCCAAATTGTACGAGGCCATCCACACGCGCTCCTCCGCCATGGTGCGCTGTTGGCGAAAATAGGATGCGCACTTGTTGATGAAGAGCATCGGATCGGTCTTGCCGTCGTAGCGGGGAAATTCCAATTTGTGGAATTTTGGGGGGCGATCAAGATCGCGCGGCCCCTCCGGGCGGCCGCCGGCGCCGTTGTCCGACGACGAGGCCGACTTCTCCTTCATAGCCGCCATGTCGGCTTCATGGTTGTCATCTCCGTGGTGATGGATTTCAACATCTCTATCACATCGGCGACGGTGGGATCGCTCATGGCTGTTGGCTGCGGGGCGGCAGTGGCGGAGGGCTGCGGCGGTGGTGGAGGGCTAGGGTGGTGGGCGGCGGCTTGGGTGGAGCGGGTGGCTCTGATACCAGGTTGTCAAGGGCGTCGAATCCCCGACTGGCTGGGCCGCGGCTACGTAGCTCGTAGCCGCCGGCCGTCTTCTTCGGTGAGGTTATTCCCCTCAACCGCAGGCTTAACAGAGAGAGAGAGAGATTAGGGATATAATTCCTCCTTTTTCCTTATTGTCCCGCGATCACAAGCATATATGGCCACTGGCCCAACCTAAATGGAGAAGGCTCTCCTTGATTCTAGGAATTTCCAAAACAACTTACCTAATCTAAGGAATTTCCAAACAACTTAACAACTTACCTAATCTAAGGAATTTCCAAACAACTTACCTAATCTAAGTTTCTATCTTTAGCCACTAGAGGCTAACCCATGCAGCGCCTGCCCAACGTGCTCAGCGCGCTCAGCCCGTCCGCGCCTGGCATATGTGCGTCCGCACATGACAAAACCGGTTTTCAAAGAAAGTTTATTTTTTTTATTTTTCTTTTTATTATTT
>CM054932.1:23573205-23699724 GCA_029168755.2 Tillandsia fasciculata
GTGAGGTTATTCCCCTCAACCGCAGGCTTAACAGAGAGAGAGAGAGATTAGGGATATAATTCCTCCTTTTTTTTATTGTCCCGCGATCACAAGCATATATGGCCACTGGCCCAACCTAAATGGAGAAGGCTCTCCTTGATTCTAGGAATTTCCAAAACAACTTACCTAATCTAAGGAATTTCCAAACAACTTAACAACTTACCTAATCTAAGGAATTTCCAAACAACTTACCTAATCTAAGTTTCTATCTTTAGCCACTAGAGGCTAACCCATGCAGCGCCTGCCCAACGTGCTCAGCGCGCTCAGCCGGTCCGCGCCTGGCATATGTGCGTCCGCACATGACATCTCTCCCCGCCTCGAAGGCCAGCTCGTCCTCGAGCTGAAAGGAAGGGAACCGAGCATGGAGGTCGTCCAGATCCTCCCATGTAGCCGACGCAGGCGTTTGTCCTTGCCATTCAACGAGCACCTGGCGCACTCCCCGGGCCAGCCGCGCCCGAGTCACCCGGGCAGGTGCAGGCACCACAGCACCGTGCAGGAGTGGAGGCAGCAGCGGTGGAACGGCCGGCGGGTTACCGACAAACTTCTTGAGGACGCCGACATGGAACACATCATGAATGCGAGCGTCGGGAGGAAGCTGTAGCCGCACAGCCACCTCGTTGATGAGCTCCGCCACCTGGTACGGCCCGACGTATCGCGGTTTGAGCTTCCCTGTTGCCGTGCGTGGGAGGGATGCTGCTGCCCGCTGCCGAAGGCGAAGAAGAGCCCAATCGCCGACCTGGAAGGACACCGGCCTGTGGTGCTGGTCGTAGACGCGCTTCTGGACCGCCTGCGCCTGTTCAAGGCGATAGCGGATGTCGGCGAGGAAGGCAGCGCGCTCCTCCATCTCCTGGGCGACCGCTGCGACGCGGGCCTCGCCGGGCTCATAGGAGCGGATGGTCGGGGGTTCCCGGCCATAGACCACACGAAACGGAGTTTCGCGGAGCGATGACTGATAGGCGGTGTTGTAGGTGTACTCTGCCCATGGCAGCCACCTGAGCCATTGCCGGGGACGGTCGCCGGTGAAGCAGCGCAAGTACATGACGATGACCCGGTTGGCGGCCTCGGTCTGGCCGTCCGTCTGCGGGTGAAAGGCGGACGACATGTAGAGCTTCGTCCCTGTGAGCCGCATGAGCTCCTGCCAGAACGTCGAGGTGAATACTGGATCGCGGTCCGAGATGATGGACTGCGGAACGCCATGGAGGCGAACGATGTCGGCGAAGAAGGCGTGAGCGACGGACTCGGCGGTGTAGGGGTGCGCCAGGGGAATGAAATGGCAGTACTTGCTGAAGCGATCCACGACGGATAGAATGACCGTCTTGCCTTGCACCTTGGGCAGCGCCTCGATGAAGTCGATGCCGATGTCAGCCCACACAGCAGTCGGAACCGGCAGTGGCTGCAGCAGACCGGCCGGCCTGAGGTGGTCGGACTTGTACTGTTGACAGGTGACGCATGCCGTCACGAAATCCTGCACCCGGCGACGCATGTTGGGAAAATGAAAATCCCGCCGGAGCCTGTGGAGGGTGCGGTGGATGCCCTCATGGCCGTCGTTGTGGACCGCGGCCAGGATCTCCTGCAGCAGCGGCGACGCCGGGGGAATGTATAGGCGGCCGGCGAAGGCGACCATGCCGTCCACCAGCGCCCACGGAGCGGTGCGGGTGGCAGCCCGGACCTCATCGTGGATGGTGACCAGGGCCGGATCAGTGGCCTGGGCGTGGCGGAGGCGCTCGATGAAGTCAAAGCGGGGTGCCGAAATAGCCATCACCTCCCCGCCGTCACTGTCGCGACGGGAGAGGGCGTCGGCGACGACGTTTGTGGCGCCCGACCGGTACTCCACCGAGAAATCGAATCCCAGGAGCTTGCCGACCCAGTGGTGCTGAGGGATCGTGGCGAGGCGCTGATCGAGGAGGTACTTCAGGCTGTAGTGGTCGGTCTTGACGATGAAGCGCCGCCCCCAGAGATACGGGCGCCAATGCCGTACCGCCTGGACGAGGCCGATGAGCTCGCGCTCGTAGGCGGCAAGCGAGCGGTGGCGAGGTGCCACAGGCCTGCTGAAGAAAGCGACCGGATGGCCCTCCTGGATCAGGACCGCGCCGAAGCCGAGCGTGGACGCGTCGCACTCGACGGTGAACAGCTTGGCGAAGTCGGGCATGGCGAGTACGGGGGCGGACGTGACGGCGGCCTTGAGCGCTGTGAATGCCGCGGCCGCCGCGTCGTCCCAGGAGAAGCCCTCCTTCTTGAGTAGGGCCGTCAGTGGTGCAGCGATCGCCCCGTAGTTGTGGACGAACTTGCGGTAGTACCCGGCGAGGCCGAGGAAACCGCGCACAGTCCGGGGCGAACGTGGAGCCGGCCAATCATGGATCGCCTGCACTTTGGCCGGGTCCATGGCCACACCCGCTGCGGATATGACATGGCCGAGGTAGGCGACGGAGGAGGCACCAAACGAGCACTTGGAGCGCTTGACGAAGAGTTGGTGGCGGCGTAGTTCGTCGAGGACGGCCCGGAGGTGGCGAAGATGATCAGCCCACGTCTTGCTGTAAATTAGAATATCATCAAAAAATACCAGGACGAAGCGGCGCAGGAACGGGCGTAGCACGTCGTTCATCAAGGCCTGGAATGTCGCCGGGGCGTTGCACAGCCCGAACGCCATCACCAAGAACTCGTACAGGCCGTCGTGGGTGCGGAACGCCGTCTTGTGCACGTCCTCCGGGCGCATGCGCACCTGGTGGTACCCGGACCGGAGGTCCAGCTTGGTGAAGAACTTGGCGCCATGGAGCTCGTCGAGGAGCTCGTCGACCACCGGGATCGGGAAGGCATCCTTGACGGTGAGCGCGTTCAGCGCCCGGTAGTCGACGCAGAAGCGCCACGAGCCATCGGCCTTCTTGACGAGGAGGACGGGCGACGAGAACGGTGAGTCGCTGCGGCGGACGATCCCTTGAGCAATCATTGCGGCACACTGGCGCTCCAACTCGTCCTTGTGCGCCGCGGGGTACCGGTAAGGGCGGACGGCGACCGGCTGGGCGTCGGGCTTGAGAACAATGCGGTGGTCGTGCGCACGCTTGGGGGGCAGACCGACGGGGTCCGCGAAGAGCCCCCCAAACGAGAGCAGCAGCGCCTCCAGGAGGGAACCGGCCTCTGTTGTTGCGCCCAGGGCCGGCACGGCGGGGCTGGCCATGCCGGTCCAGGAGACGGAACGCCCCCGGCGCTGGAAGGACATGCGCCGGCGGCCGAGGTCCCAAACAATGGGCCCCAACTCGCCGAGCCACCGGGTGCCGAGGACGACGTCGTACCCGGCCAGTGGCATGACGTAGAGGTCGGCCGGGAATGAATTGCCGTCGATGAGCAGGGGCGCGTCGCGGATGACGCCGGCGCAGGTGACCCGCTCGCCATTGGCGACCAAGGCTGTGAGGCGGGGGTGTTGGCGGAGGGGCAGACCGGAGCGCCGCGCCGCCTCCTCCGAGATGAAGTTGTGCGTGCTGCCGGAGTCGAGGAGGGCGACGAGGGACGCGGAGCCGAGTGCCACGGCGATCTGCATGGTGCTCGCCATGGGAACCCCAGCCACGGCCTGCAGGGAAAAACAGGGCGCCTCGGCGTCGTGCTCCGCGTCGCCCGCGGCGTCCGTGGCGTCCTCGATCTCCACGCCTTCAAGGAAGAAGATGCGCCGGCAAAATCTGTTATGGCCACGGGTATATTTTTCATCGCAATTAAAACAGAGGCCCAGACGGCGCCGTTCCGCCATTTCGTCCGGGGTGAGGCGCCTCTGATTGCCCTCGTCGCGACCCTGCTGGGCGGCCACCGGAGGAGCAGGGAGCGCCAGCAGCTGCTGTGGCCCCGGAAGCGCTGGCCGTGGCGCGGGGGCGGAAAGGAGGCCACGCTGGGGCGCCCGAGGGGAAGGCTGCACCGGCCGGTCGCTCGCCATCAACTCTACTTGTCGCGCCAGGCTCATGGCGGCTGCGAGCGTCTCCGGGTTGTGGATGCGGACGGCGTGGCTGAGCGGCGGCAGGAGTCCGCCAGTGAAGAGCTGGACGCGCTGAGCCTCATCAAGGCGGCCCGCGCGAGGCAGGAGTGCCTGGAAGCGATTGGAGTACTCCTCCACGGTCCCTGTACGCCGGCACTCGGCGAGCTCGAACAGCGGAGCCGAGCGGAGGGGAGGCCCAAACCGCAAGGTCAGGAGCTCCTTGAATCGCCCCCACGACGGCGTGCCCTCGTCCTCCTGGAGTTGGATGTACCAGAGTTGCGCGACGTCCTCCAAATTGTACGAGGCCATCCACACGCGCTCCTCCGCCATGGTGCGCTGTTGGCGAAAATAGGATGCGCACTTGTTGATGAAGAGCATCGGATCGGTCTTGCCGTCGTAGCGGGGAAATTCCAATTTGTGGAATTTTGGGGGGCGATCAAGATCGCGCGGCCCCTCCGGGCGGCCGCCGGCGCCGTTGTCCGACGACGAGGCCGACTTCTCCTTCATAGCCGCCATGTCGGCCTTCATGGTTGTCATCTCCGTGGTGATGGATTTCAACATCTCTATCACATCGGCGACGGTGGGATCGCCCATGGCTGTTGGCTGCGGGGCGGCAGTGGCGGAGGGCTGCGGCGGTGGTGGAGGGCTAGGGTGGTGGGCGGCGGCTTGGGTGGAGCGGGTGGTCTCTGATACCAGGTTGTCAAGGGCGTCGAATCCCCGACTGGCTGGGCCGCGGCTACGTAGCTCGTAGCCGCCGGCCGTCTTCTTCGGTGAGGTTATTCCCCTCAACCGCAGGCTTAACAGAGAGAGAGAGAGATTAGGGATATAATTCCTCCTTTTTTTCCTTATTGTCCCGCGATCACAAGCATATATGGCCACTGGCCCAACCTAAATGGAGAAGGCTCTCCTTGATTCTAGGAATTTCCAAAACAACTTACCTAATCTAAGGAATTTCCAAACAACTTAACAACTTACCTAATCTAAGGAATTTCCAAACAACTTACCTAATCTAAGTTTCTATCTTTAGCCACTAGAGGCTAACCCATGCAGCGCCTGCCCAACGTGCTCAGCGCGCTCAGCCGGTCCGCGCCTGGCATATGTGCGTCCGCACATGACAAGGTCCCAAACCGGTTTTCAAAGAAAGTTTATTTTTTTTATTTTCTTTTTATTATTATTATTATTTTTTTTTTATTTACCTGAGAAATACGCTCGTGCCGAGGAAGTTGACCGGAGGAGTTGACCGGAGGTTGAGGGAGTTGACCGGAGGAGTCGAGGAAGTTGACCGGAGGAGGTTGAGGAAGTTGACCGGAGGTTGAGGGAGTTGACCGGAGGAGTCGAGGAAGTTGACCGGAGGAGGTTGAGGAAGTTGACCGGAGGAGTCGAGGAAGTTGACCGGAGGAGGTTGAGGAAGTTGACCGGAGGAGTCGAGGAAGTTGACCGGAGGAGGTTGAGGCGATCGGCGCTTGAGGATGAGGGACGGGTTTTTTTCTTTTGTGGTGGAATTGGGGCAATATAGGATGTCTTTTTTTTTCTGTGGTGGAAAAAAAATGGAAAAAGTTCTCTCTCTTTTTTTTGTGGTGGAAAATTTTTTGTGGTGGAAATATGGGGAAATATAGGATGTCTTTTTTTTCTGTGGTGGAAAAAAAATGGAAAAAGTTCTCTCTCTTTTTTTTGTGGTGGAAATATGGGAAAAACTTGTCTTCAGGCCAGGGAAATCTCTCCTTTTTATAGTGTGGATGGGCAGAGAAATATCGTATGGGATTCGTTGGGATTCGTTGAGGGGTTGGCGAGAAAACGTGGTTTCGTTGAGAAACGACGTTCGTTAGTTCGTTGAGGAAAATACGTGGGAACCTCGTTCGAATTTTAAATTTCAAATTTCAAACTTGAAAAGATATGTTCAAATTAAAAATTCAAATTTTATAATTGAATATGTTCAAATTTTAAATTTCAAATTTCAAAATTGAGAAGATATGTTCAAATTAAAAATTCAAATTTTAAAATTGAATATGTTCGAATTTTAAATTTCAAATTTCAAAATTGAAAAGATATGTTCAAATTTTGAAATTCAAATTTTAAAATTGAATATGTTCGAATTTTAAATTTCAAATTTCAAAATTGAAAAGATATGTTCAAATTAAAAATTCAAATTTTAAAATTGAATATGTTCGAATTTTAAATTTCAAATTTCAAAATTGAAAAGATATGTTCAAATTTCAAAATTCAAATTTTAAAATTGAATATGTTCGAATTTTAAATTTCAAATTTCAAAATTGAAAAGATATGTTCAAATTTCAAAATTCAAATTTTAAAATTGAATATGTTCGAATTTTAAATTTCAAATTTCAAAATTGAAAAGATATGTTCAAATTTTAAAATTCAAATTTTAAAATTGAATATGTTCGAATTTTAAATTTCAAATTTCAAAATTGAAAAGATATGTTCAAATTTTAAAATTCAAATTTTAAAATTGAATATGTTCGAATTTTAAATTTCAAATTTCAAAATTGAAAAGATATGTTCAAATTTCAAAATTCAAATTTTAAAATTGAATATGTTCGAATTTTAAATTTCAAATTTCAAAATTGAAAAGATATGTTCAAATTTTAAAATTGAACGATTAATGAACGAGGAAAGTTCGAAATTGAATTGAGAGATATTTTAAAATTTGATTGGAGATTTGAATATGAATTTGGATAAGTCGGTTGAAAAATATTTTGAAATTTTATTGAAAATTCAAAATTGAAAATTCAATTTGAATATAATTTTTTTTGAAATTGAATTTTTAAATAAACAATTTACTATAATGTAAGTCCCACTGGGCACAAAAATAGGATCCGACTTAAAAAATCGACGGAGCTTTGATTAGACCCATAAGCTTGTGTTCATAAATAACCCAAGCTTGTTTTCGCAAATGATCTATTAAGGGTGTTTGAACATGTAGTAAAATTTGTTGGACCCAAATTATTAATATGTTAAAAGTTTTGGGCTTTTACGGGGGACAAATCAATATTACGGACCAACCACAATCTTTCCCCCCCTTTTTTTTATATAATTTTTTTTTTTATATATAATTTTTTTTTACCTCAAACAAATGCCCCCCATCTTTTCGTTGTACGAGGTACGAGTACGGTGAAAAGATGTACGTTCGATTGTTTTTCTCTCTTTATTTTTTTTCAAATATATTTTTTTTTATTTTTTTTTTCGTATGCATTCAATTTGATTTCTCAGTTTATTGACATGGCGTCAATTGAATATGGCTCGCTCAGTTTAGTGACATGGCGGTCGATATGAATATGAGTCACTCAGTTTAGCGACATGGCGGTCGATATGAGTTTGGGTTGCTCAGTTTAGTGACATGGCGGTCGATATGAATATGGGTTGCTCAGTTTAGTGACATGGCGGTCGATATGAGTATGGGTTGCTCAGTTTAATGACATGGCGGTCGATATGAATATAGGTTGCTCAGTTTATTGACATGGCGGTCGATATGGGTATGGGTTGCTCAGTTTAGTGACATGGCGGTCGATATGAGTATGGGTTGCTCAGTTTAATGACATGGCGGTCGATATGAGTATAGGTTGCTCAGTTTAGTGACATGGCGGTCGATATGAGTATGGGTTGCTCAGTTTAGTGACATGGCGGTCGATATGGGTATGGGTTTAGTTTAATGACTTTCCGGTCGTTTGGATTTGGGTTTAGTTTAATGACTTTTCGGTCATATGAAATTGGGTTTAGTTTAATGACTTTTCGGTCGTTTGAAATTTGGGTTTAGTTTAATGACTTTTCGGTCGTTTGGAATTTGGGTTTAGTTTAATGACTTTTCGGTCGTTTGAAGTTGAGTTTAGTTTAATGACTTTTCGGTCGTTTGAAATTGGGTTTAGTTTAATGACTTTTCGGTCGTTTGAAATTTGGGTTTAGTTTAATGACTTTTCGGTCGTTTGGAATTTGGGTTTAGTTTAATGACTTTTCGGTCGTTTGAAGTTGAGTTTAGTTTAATGACTTTTCGGTCGTTTGAAATTGGGTTTAGTTTAATGACTTTTCGGTCGTTTGAAATTAGGTTTGCGAGTCGATTAAGTTGACTCAGCAGCTCGGTTTGAACTCTTGATTTGTTTCAGTTCGGATGGAGCTGGTTTGCTTGATTTGGATCATCCCTGAAGTTCGATTTGAACCTTTGTTCAGGTTGGGTTCGAATTGAATTGGTTTGAACCTTTTGTATTTGATTTGGGCTGAGCCGGTTTATGGTTTTCACTTGATTTGTCCCTTTTGAATTCGATTTGAGTCGAACCGTTATACTTTGGTTCAGAACCCTTTAGGACATGGTTTAGGTCGAACCCTTATGACTTAGTTCGAGACCCTTTGAATTCAATTTCGGTCGAGCCCTTATAATTCGGCTCGACTTGGACCCTTCTGCAGTTCATTTTGGTTCGGCTCGTAACCTTATGGTTAGGTTCGAGATCCGTTTGAACTTAAAACTCCATTGCATTTGGTTTGGGACGCATTCGAGTTTGGTTTGAGTCACCCTCTTTGCAGTTTGGCTCAAAACTCTTTGACTTTGATTTGGGGTTGAGCTGGTGCATGGTCCAGTTCATATGATTCCACCTAAATTCGATTTAGGTTGAACTAGCTTATAATTTGGGGGCATTTTTTTCTCTTTTTTTTTGTATTGAAATATATGAGTTTATTTTGTCTCGGGAAGCAAGGCATTTTTTTCTCTTTTTTTTTGTATTGAAATATATGAGTTTATTTTGTCTCGGGAAGCAATCGAAATTGTTGCGTATAACCGACCCTAAGGCGAGTTAGAATTCCGTCGTAGACAAAATATGTTTGAAAAATATTTTGGGAGTATTGAAAAATATGGATTTATTTTGGTTTATTTTGAAAAATATGGGTTTATTGAAAAATATGGGTTTGTTTTGAAAGAAAAATATGTTTTTTTGTGGCAATCGGGCACCCACATGGGTTTTCACCCGATACCTTCCCCTAACTTTTGCCTGTGAGTTTGAATTGTGTATTCTCACAGCGGGGATCCTATTTTTGCCTGTGGGGTTATACCACAGCCGGAATTTTTTTCTTTTCTTTTTTTTTTCTTTTGTTTTTTCTTTTTTTTTTTTTTTTTTTTTTTTTTTTTTTTGCTATTGAAAAAAAACGAGCAAATAAAATTGCTGCGCATAACCGATCCTAAAATCAGTTAGCTGTCGTAGACAAAGTATGTTTGAGTATTTAAAAATATGGGTTTATTTTAAAAAAATACGGATTTATTAAAAAATA
The DNA here is from genome assembly GCA_029168755.2 of Tillandsia fasciculata. Lineage (NCBI taxonomy): Eukaryota > Viridiplantae > Streptophyta > Magnoliopsida > Poales > Bromeliaceae > Tillandsia > Tillandsia fasciculata. Next base: position 23,582,468 of record CM054932.1, read on the forward strand.
TGGGTTTATTGAAAAATATGGATTTTTTTTTGAAAGAAAAATATGTTTTGGTGGCGATCGGGCGCCAACATGGGTTTTCACCCGATGCCTTCCCCTAACTTTTGCCTGTGAGTTCGAATGTTGTATCCTCACAGCGGGGATCCCATTTTTGCCTGTGGGGTTATACCACAGCCGGAATTTTTTTTTTTTTTTTTTTTTTTTTTTTTTTTTTTTTTTTTGTTTTTTTTTTTCTCTTTTGTTTTTGTTTTTTTTTTTTTTTGAGATAGAGATTTTTTTTTTATTGAAAAATACGAGTGTATTTTGTCTCGATGAGCCAACAAAATTGTTGTACATAACCGACCCTAAGATCAGTTAGCGTAGACAAAAATATGTTTGAAAGAAAAATGTTTTTGAGTTTAAAAAAAATATGGGTTTATTTTGGTTTATTTTGAAAAATATGGTTTATTGAAAAATACGGGTTTGCTTTGAAAAAAAAAATATGTTTTTGGTGGCAATCGGGCGCCCACATGGGTTTTCACCTAATGCCTTTCCCTAACTTTTGCCTGTGAGTTCGAATTGTGTATTCTCACAGCGGGGATCCCATTTTTGCCTGTGGGTTATACCACAGCCGGGATTTTTTTCTCTTTTTTTTTATTTTATTTTATTTTATTTTTTTTTTATTTTTTTTTTTATTCTTTTCTTCTTTTTTTTTTTTTTTTTTTTTTTTTTTTTTTTTTTTTTTTTTTTTTTTTTCAGCTGGTTCTTCGAAAATATGAGCTTGTCTTTAAACACCATCCTTTTGGATGTAGGTGAGTAGATGAGCTGTTCACCTACGGGTTGGTGAAGAGGATTGGGTATGCCCCCATTAGATTATTTTTTCGAGGTTGCAGACGAGAATTTGAACATATTATTGGGAAAGGGTAGTAAAGGTAATCATGCCCCCAGAAAAAGCAGCAATGTTCATATATGTTGGTGCTATTTTCTCGATGTAAGCATTAGGATTTACCTTTACCGTTTTTTTTTTTTTTTTTTTTTTTTTTTTTTTTTTTTTTTTTTTTTTTTTTTAATATCTATTAAAGGTCTCAAAGATGGAAGGAAAAGTCATGTCCCACCGGGCGTGCCATTTTGTCTGCCATCTCGAATGACGCATCCCGCGCGGTTCACCTGGGGGTTTTTCGTGGGATGGTATTCACGATTCAGATTTATATTTGTATTCATGGATGGTATATGTGTGGGTATCAGGTATTATGGATCCATGACTTCCAATAGACGCAAGCATCTATTGTTAATTACCCCCATCTGATTGGGGCACCTTCGATTAAGAGACCTTTGTGAGGAGGATAGAATAAATCGTATCCCAATACTTGACCAAATCCTAAGTATATGTGTTAGGATTTAGATGGATTTGAAATTGACTTGATCCTGCTTATATGTGTTGAGGATTAGTCGATATTAAACTCTAATTATATGTGTTAGAGTTTAATTGGGTTCAATTGGCTCTAAGTATATGTATTAGAGTCCAATTATATTTGATTCCATATTTGGCGTATGTTCCAAAATGGAGAGACCAAACCCCTAGGATATGTATTGAGGTGGGTCGGATTTGATGTTACTCGAAAGTAGGAGGTGGCTAAGTCCTATATGTATTAGGATTGGCCGAGTTTGATATGTTTTTCACTCTAGTTATATGTGCTAGAATGAGAGATTGACTAACCCTAAGTATATGTATTAGGATTAGTTGAGTTGATTTGGTTTCTACCCTAGGTATATGTGCTAGAGTAAAATGTTAACTACACCCTGAGTATATGTATTAGGGTTAGTTGGGTTGGTTTGGATAAACTCTAAGTATATGTGTTAGAGCTCGATCGAATTGGATTCGGCTAAATTCTAAGGATATGATTTAGAATCTAGTCGGTTTGAATATGATTTTGCCTTAATTATATGTGTTAAGGCGATGAGATTGAATGGGTTTTGGGTTTTATTTATGGATTGGATTGGGCTTTGGGTTTTATTTGTGGATCGAATGTGTTTTGGATTTTATTTGTGGATCGAATGTGTTTTGGATTTTATTTGTGGGTTTTATTGGGCTATGGGTTTTGGGTTTTATTTGCAAGTGGACTGGGCATATGTTATATATGGGTGGATTTGGGACCCATATGTGGACTGAATTTAAGACCCGCATATGGATTGGGCCTATGTCATATGTGGATTGGATTTGAGATCCGCATGTGGATTGGATTTGGGACCCATATGTGGACTGAATTTAAGACCCGTATATGGATTGGGCCTATGTCATATGTGGATTGGATTTGGGATCCGCATGTGGATTAGATTTTGGACCGTATGTGGACTGAATTTAAGACCCGTATATGGATTGGGCCTATGTCATATGTGGATTGGATTTGGGATTCGCATGTGGATTGGATTTGGGACCCATATGTGGACTGAATTTAAGACCCGTATATGGATTGGGCCTATGTCATATGTGGATTGGATTTGGGATTCGCATGTGGATTGGATTTGGGACAGTATGTGGATTGGATTTGGGACAGTATGTGGATTGGATTTGGGACCCGAATATGGATTGGGCCTTATGTCATATGTGGATTGAATTTGGGATTCGTATGTGGATTGGATTTGGGACAGTATGTGGATTGGATTTGGGACAGTATGTGGATTGGATTTGGGACAGTATGTGGATTGGATTTGGGACCCGAATATGGATTGGGCCTTATGTCATATGTGGATTGAATTTGGGATTCGTATGTGGATTGGATTTGGGACAGTATGTGGATTGGATTTGGGACAGTATGTGGATTGGATTTGGGACCCGAATATGGATTGGGCCTTATGTCATATGTGGAGTGGATTTGAGATCCGTATGTGGATTGGATTTGAGACCCGTATATGGATTGGATTTGAGATCCGTATGTGGATTGGATTTGAGATTCGTATGTGGATTGGATTTGAGACCCGTATATGGATTGGATTTGAGATCCGTATGTGGATTGGATTTGAGATTCGTATGTGGATTGGATTTGAGATCCGTATGTGGATTGGATTTGGGACCCGTATATGGATTGGGTCTTATTTTCGTATGGATAAATTTGAGGCCTGCATATGAGGTGAGCCTTTGAATCGGACTTAGGTTCCAAGTTGATTAGATCCAATTGAATCTTATTTGAAACCGACTCTGGATTCAAAGAAATTTCTGTTTGTTTCGATATCCCCTTTTATTTTGGCATCTGAATAAAATTTCTTTTTTTTTTTTTTTTCTTTTTTTTATTTGGGATCCGAGAAAGTTTCTATTTTTGAAATTATTTGGGATCCGAGAAAGGAAATTCATTAATCTTATCTCGGGATTCCATCCCTTTTATTTTATATTTTGACTTGGCATCCGAATCAATCCACTAATCTTTGATTTGGGGTCAGGAGCAAGTACCGTTATTTTATTTTGATGTGGGGCCCTTTTTGAAATTATTTGGGATCCGAGAAAGTTTTTATTTTTGAAATTATTTGGGATCCGAGAGAGAAATTATTTGCGATCCGAAAAAGAAGTTATTTGGGATTCAAAAAAAGAATTCTCTTTTTATTTTTTGACTTGGGATCTGAAGGAAATCCGCTCTGATTTATATTTGGGATCCGAATCCACTTTGACTTATCTTGAGTTCGGATGTACGAAGAAATCATCCGTTGTTGACTTTTTTTTTTTTTTTTTCTTTCCTTTTCTTTTCAACCTGAAGTAAGGGGCGTCCGAAGAGGTCCCAAACCGGTTTTCAAAGAAAATTAATTTATTTTATTTCCTTCTTTTTTTCCTTTTTTTTTCTCTTTTCTCTTTTTTTTTTTCTTTTCTTTTCTCTTTTTTTCCTTTTCTTTTCAACCTGAAGTAAGGGGCGTCCGAAGAGGTCCCAAACCGGTTTTCAAAGAAAGTTTATTTTTTTTATTTTCTTTTTATTATTATTATTATTTTTTTTTTATTTACCTGAGAAATACGCTCGTGCCGAGGAAGTTGACCGGAGGAGTTGACCGGAGGTTGAGGGAGTTGACCGGAGGAGTCGAGGAAGTTGACCGGAGGAGGTTGAGGAAGTTGACCGGAGGTTGAGGGAGTTGACCGGAGGAGTCGAGGAAGTTGACCGGAGGAGGTTGAGGAAGTTGACCGGAGGAGTCGAGGAAGTTGACCGGAGGAGGTTGAGGAAGTTGACCGGAGGAGTCGAGGAAGTTGACCGGAGGAGGTTGAGGCGATCGGCGCTTGAGGATGAGGGACGGGTTTTTTTTCTTTTTGTGGTGGAATATGGGGCAATATAGGATGTCTTTTTTTTTCTGTGGTGGAAAAAAAAGGGAAAAAGTTCTCTCTCTTTTTTTTGTGGTGGAAATTTTTTGTGGTGGAAATATGGGGAAATATAGGATGTCTTTTTTTTCTGTGGTGGAAAAAAAATGGAAAAAGTTCTCTCTCTTTTTTTTGTGGTGGAAATATGGGAAAAACTTGTCTTCAGGCCAGGGAAATCTCTCCTTTTTATAGTGTGGATGGGCAGAGAAATATCGTATGGGATTCGTTGGGGTTCGTTGAGGGGTTGGCGAGAAAACGTGGTTTCGTTGAGAAACGACGTTCGTTAGTTCGTTGAGGAAAATACGTGGGAACCTCGTTCGAATTTTAAATTTCAAATTTCAAACTTGAAAAGATATGTTCAAATTAAAAATTCAAATTTTAGAATTGAATATGTTCAAATTTTAAATTTCAAATTTCAAAATTGAGAAGATATGTTCAAATTAAAAATTCAAATTTTAAAATTGAATATGTTCGAATTTTAAATTTCAAATTTCAAAATTGAAAAGATATGTTCAAATTTTGAAATTCAAATTTTAAAATTGAATATGTTCGAATTTTAAATTTCAAATTTCAAAATTGAAAAGATATGTTCAAATTAAAAATTCAAATTTTAAAATTGAATATGTTCGAATTTTAAATTTCAAATTTCAAAATTGAAAAGATATGTTCAAATTCAAAATTCAAATTTTAAAATTGAATATGTTCGAATTTTAAATTTCAAATTTCAAAATTGAAAAGATATGTTCAAATTTCAAAATTCAAATTTTAAAATTGAATATGTTCGAATTTTAAATTTCAAATTTAAAATTGAAAAGATATGTTCAAATTTCAAAATTCAAATTTAAAATTGAATATGTTCGAATTTTAAATTTCAAATTTCAAAATTGAAAAGATATGTTCAAATTTTAAAATTCAAATTTTAAAATTGAATATATTCGAATTTTAAATTTCAAATTTCAAAATTGAAAAGATATGTTCAAATTTCAAATTCAAATTTAAAATTGAATATGTTCGAATTTTAAATTTCAAATTTCAAAATTGAAAAGATATGTTCAAATTTTAAAATTGAACGATTAATGAACGAGGAAAGTTCGAAATTGAATTGAGAGATATTTTAAAATTTGATTGGAGATTTGAATATGAATTTGGATAAGTCGGTTGAAAAATATTTTGAAATTTTATTGAAAATTCAAAATTGAAAATTCAATTTGAAAATAATTTTTTTTGAAATTGAATTTTTAAATAAACAATTTACTATAATGTAAGTCTTACTGGGCACAAAAATAGGATCCGACTTAAAAAATCGACGGAGCTTTGATTAGACCCATAAGCTTGTGTTCATAAATAACCCAAGCTTGTTTTCGCAAATGATCTATTAAGGGTGTTTGAACATGTAGTAAAATTTGTTGGACCCAAATTATTAATATGTTAAAAGTTTTGGGCTTTTACGGGGGACAAATCAATATTACGGACCAACCACAATCTTTCCCCCCCTTTTTTTTATATAATTTTTTTTTTATATATAATTTTTTTTTACCTCAAACATATATTAATTAATATTTTTTTACATTTGATATCATGCTAACAGGGACTATATATATCCATGCGCGGGGGGTTAGGGCGGCGGCGCTGCGGGGTGTGCATTCGCGCCGGGTGGGGGGGTGGCATGCGCGGGGGGGTGGGGCGGCACTGCGGGGTGTGCATGCGCGCCGGGGGGGGTAGGGCGGCGCTGCGGGGTGTGCATGCTCGCCGGAGGGGGGTCGCGCGCGCGGGGGAGGGGGGGGCATGCGCGGGGGGTGGGGCGGCGCTGCGGGGTGTGCATGCGCGCGCGGCGGGGGGTGCATGCGCGCCGGAGGGGGGGGGGGGGGGGGGGGGGGGGGGGGGGTGGGGGGGGGGGGTGTGTGTGGTGGGGCTGGCTGCCCGCGGCAGCGGGGGGCGGGTAGGCTGCGGCCGGGTGAGGGGGGAGGAGAAGAGAGGGAGGGAAGATACCTCAAACGCAGCTGGGGGCGGGTGGGCTGTTGTCGCCGACGGGAGAAGGGACGCCGGTGATGCCGCCGACGGGAGAAGGAGGAGGGGAGTGGGAAGGGATAGTGGGTGGCCGGTGTGGGAGGAGCTAGGGTTTTGGGGGGAAATGAGATTTCTTGGGAGAAAAGAAAAGAGGGGGGAAAGAAAAAAAAGATTAGAAAAAAAAAAAAAAAAAATTACATGTAGAGGCGGTTGTGAAAAACCGCCTCTAAGATGTCCCTATGGTAGAACATAGAGGCGGTTGTTGCAACCACCTCTACGCAACCGCCTCTACATACGCCTTTTCTTGTAGTGTGGGCAAAGTCTCATCCCCCTCGATGACTCTAGGATCTTAGTCCTATTCAGGCCTTTCGTCAAGCAGTCTGCAAGATTCTGTTCAGATATGATAAAACTTAAAGAAACAATATCATGAGAAGTTAGCCATCTAACAGACTTTTGTCTCAATTTAATATGTCGACTAGCCTTAGAATTTATTAATTTTTTTTTACGAAAATCAATTGCAGCTCGAGAATCACACCGAATAGAAATAGGTGGAATATGAGTAGAAATCAATGGAATTGATGACAAAAGGTTTTTGAGCCACTTGGCTTCAAGACAAGTAGTGTCAAGCCTCCATAGTGCTTCTGGCTATTATAGTCTGTTTGGTGGATTGCCAAGAAACTACACTGCTACCAAGAATTAAAACATAGCCAGAAGTAGATTTAATATCCAAAGAATCAGAAATTCAATTGGCATCGCTGTATCCCTCAATTACAGCAGGATAGCCAATAAATTTAAGAGCAAAAGAAAGAGTACCTTTAAAATAACGAAATACTCTTTCCAGAGCAATCCAATGAATCATACTAGGACTACTAGTATATCTACTCAATCTTGATATGGCATAGACAATGTCAGGTCTAATTCTATTGGTTAGGTACATCAGAGAACCAATGATCTGGGTAAATTTTTCCTGATTTACTGGATTACCAGTGTTCTTTACAAGTTGAACACTGGGATCAAAAGAAGTAGAAACAGGAGAACAATCAGAATATCCAAATTTATTAAGTACCATTTGGGTGTAATGAGATTGGGTCAGGATAATTGAATAAGATGATTTAAGAATTTTCATTCTTAAAATCACATATGCTTCACCAAGATCTTTCATATCAAAATGGTATGATAAAAAGAATATAACTTGGTTAATCAGATCAAGATTAGGAGCAAGAATCAGGATGTCGTCAACATAGAGGCAAAGAAGGACACAACGATCATCAAATCTCTTGAATTAGAGACAGTTGTCATAATCGTTGGTCAGCAATCCATATGAAGCTATAACACTGTCAAATTTCTCGTGCCACTGTTTAGGTGCTTGTTTTAGTCCGTATAGAGAGCGAACTAATTTACACACCTTATTTTCTTGACCAGGCACAGAGAAACCTTCAGGCTGAGCCATATAGATTTTTTCTTCAAGATCACCATGAAGAAAAGCGGTCTTGACATCCATCTGATGAATCAAAAGTTTATGAATAGATGCTAATGCAAGAAGAATTCAGATAGTAGCAATGCGAGCAACAGACGCATATGTGTCAAAGTAGTTAATTTCAACCTTTTGCCGAAAATCTTGAGCAACAAGACGTGCCTTGTACTTCTCTACTGATCCGTCAGTCCTAAGTTTTTTCTAAAGATCCACTTACATTCTAGGGATTTACTACCAGGAGGTAAATCAGTGAGAATCCAAGTGTTATTACTGATAATTGATTCTATCTCACTTTTTATAGCCTTCTTCCAAAAAGAAGCTTCAGGAGAACTCATTGCTTCCTAATAAGACGAAGGTGTACTTTCAATTAAGAAAGTAAAGAAGTCTTCACCAAAGTTTTTCTCAAAGCGAGTTCTCTTACTTCTTCTTAATTCAGGAATAGGATCAGGTTCTACAGGATCTAAACTATAATGCAAATCAGATGCAAGTATATGATCAGAAATAGATGCATGATCAAAAGTAGACTGTTAATCAGGGGCAGATCTAGATATGCGGATTTTGAAAGGAAAAATATTTTCAAAGAAAGTTGCATCTCTAGATTCAATTAAAGTATCATTGAAAATTTCAGAAATCTCAGAGTTAATCACAAGAAATCTATATGTATTGCTATCTAAAGAATATCCAATACAGATAACATCTACAGTTTTAGGTCCAATCTTCTTTCTTTTGGGTTCAGAAATAGATACCTTAGCCAAGCACCCCCACACTCGGAAGTAACTCAACCTAGGTGCTCTTCCTTTCCAAAATTCATAAGGTATCTGGGTTCTATCCTTAGTGGGAATCCTATTGAGGATATAGCAAGCTGATAAAAGAGCCTCCCTCCACAAGTTCTGAGGTACACCAGAACTTAAAATCATGGCATTAACCATGTCCAATAGGGTTCGGTTCTTTCTTTTAGCTACACCATTAGATTGAGGTGAGTATGGAGCAGTTACTTCATGAATTATTCCATGTTCCTCGTAGAATAGGTTTAATTCATTTGAAGTATACTCGCCTCCTCTATCTGACCTTAGAATTTTAATCCTTTTATCTAATTGGTTTTCAGCCTCAGCTTTAAAGGCTTTAAACTTATAGAGGACTTTATCTTTGGTCTTTAAGAGATAGGTGTAACAATATTTGGAGTAGTCGTCTATAAAAGTCACAAAGTAGCGACTGCCTCCACGGATAGATACTCTATTAGAATCACAGACATCACTATAAATCAGTTCAAGAATCTAGGTATCCCTATAAGGAACAGATTTAAAAGATTTCCTAGGCTGCTTAGCCTGGGTACAAATCTCATATTTAGATTTGGAATCAATCTTGAGTTTGGGTAAAAGATTAAGATTGGTCAATTTCAGAATAGATTTAAGGTTCACATGCCCTAATCTGTCATGCCATACATCACAAGATTCAGTATTTAACACAATAGAAGAAGAAGTAGAAACTGAAGGAGAATTTTTATTATCAACAAAAGAAAGTACATTCAATTTGAATAAACCCTCAGATATAAAATCTTTTTCAATAAACATTTCCCTTTTAGAGATTACAACTTTATTAGATTTAAGTACAATCTTATAACCTAATTGCACTAATAGAGATCCACTAATCAGGTTCCGTCAGATCTCGGAAACATGCTGCACATTATGAATGATCAAAGTCTTTCCAGAAGTTAACTTCAGTTTGACTGTTCCGATCCCCAGTACATTGACAGCTTTTCTGTCTTCAACAGTCACACAACCTCCACCTGAGTCCTGATAGGAGGAGAATAGGGACCTATTAGTACAAACATGGACATTGGCTCCTGAATCTAACCACCAATCTAAATCATGATAGGTGAGGTTAACATTAGGTATAAAGGAGACTGACCTAAAAGTGGAGTTCGAAGGTTCACCCTCAATCATGTTGACTTGAGGTTTAGGATAATTGTTATGATTGTTTTGGCCATTCTTGTAGACAAACATATCTTTCTTCCGATAAAAACATTTTGAAGCAAAATGATTGTCCCGGCCACAGACAAAACAAAATCCATCCTTCTTCTTATTCCCACTAGATTGGTTGGTGTTCGGTTTATGGGTATAATTTTGATTTTGGTTTGGGTTCTTACCCTTAAAGCCTTTACCCTTAGGTTTAAAATCTTTACCTTTGGGTTTAGACTCATGGTTTTAGTTCAAAATGTCAAGTTTAAGTTTGATCTGTTGTTGGTCGGTTTAACCTCTCTAAGTCGATATTGGTCTTCTATTCTAATAGCTTGAATTACAGATCTAGATTGAAGAGTTCCCTGAGTTCTTCTAAGTTCATGGGCAAATTTTGACCAGGAAGGGAGTAATTTGTCTAATAGGCTGGTAGCTTGATAGGTATCATCTAAAGTTGAACCATTTCTGTTAATCTCTTGGACAAAATTCTGAAATTGGTAAATTTGATCGTTTATAGGAATGTTCTCTACCATTCTAAAATTATTAAAATCAGTAATGGTGAGTCTAGCAGCGCATTCATTATCTCTAATGTAAGTATTTTTTAGAGCACACCATAAATCTTTGGTAGTTAGGTATTTTCTATATGTTTCATATAGTTTATCGGATAGACAACTTAGTATTCTAAATCTACAGTGAATTCAATTTTCTCGGGAGATCTGTCCGATACAGGTTCAGTAACTAAGTGAGTAGCAGATTTAGAAGAATCAGTAGGAGTAGCAGCAGAAACTTTAGAAGTAGGATAAGAAGGTGCTTTGCCAATTGCAGTTATAAGGCCTAATGTAATTAACCAAGCCTCTAACTGTTCTTGCCACCTAAAAAATCCTACGCCCTCTAAATTTTTCTGGCTTAAGGCTAGAAGAATCATTATAAGCCATTTTAGACAATCTAGTTGAGGGAATAATAAAATTCAAAATGATAAGAATAAGCTGCAAAAAAGGTTCAAATTTTTTTTTAGAAAAACATACAAGTTGATTAAGGTTTCTACCCTAGTCATCTAAAATTTTTTAAGTGTCCATATTTTTTAATATTAATCTTTTATCTCAGTTGGTTCAATAGCAAACAGATGACCAAACAATTAAAAGTTTGAATTTGATTTAAATATTTTCAGATATAAATGCAATCAAATAAAGTATGTAAGTTGCAGGAAAAGATATAGGATTGAACTAAAAAAAATTGAAAGTAGGTTTTGTGCTTATTGGTTATGTGTCTTTATGTTAAGACTATGGTTGTAGGTTCAAATCCTACTTAAGACAACTTTTTTTAAAAAAAAATTACTACAGATAAAACTATATATATTAATATATATTTTTTTTCTGTAGCTAAAAATAGTAAATAATTTATTATTATAATTATTATTATTATTTTACTGTAGCTAAAAATAGTAAATACTTTTTATTTTTATTTTTATTATTTTTTACTGTAGCTAAAAAGTAAAAACAGTAAAAAAAATTATTATATATATATATATATATATATTTACTGTAGCCAAAAACAGTAAATAAAAGTATTTTATAATAATTTTAAAGTCAAGAGAGCAAATAAATTACAATAATTTATATGCAATTAAAATTTTGAAATGCTAATCCCAGTTTGTTTAAGTTTAAATATCAATCAAACAAACAAGTTGACAACACAATTATATGTAACATGCAATATTTATTTTTCGGATTAGCACTCGTTAGATCTTTAATCACAATCAAATCGAATGACACCTTAGACTGTTAGAAAAACAAATCGCACTAAATCTGATTGTGATTAAATTATCTAACTATTTTTATGATTAAATTTGAATAACAGAACTTACCTTTAATCGCTATGAAAATTTCAAAAATTGTAGTAGAAAAAAGTCAAAATAAATTAATTCGGAAGCGTGAGAGGCACGGCCCTAAGGTGTATTTCCGTCATTCGTACAGATTAATAAAAAATACCACCCCAAGGTACGACCGGAACTCTCCTTCCTACGAGCACGACCGCGGAAGAAGTTGACGAAGTTTCTTTCAACACCCAATAAAAAAATAAAAACGAAGCAAAAGAGAATATAGATGAAGTAAATATATTTCTCAATCCTTCTCTCTTGTATTCTTTGTTTTGTTTTATATGTATATATGCTACTGTAAACAGTAAGCAATATATACAGAGAGGTGGCAATAAATGTCCAACGGTATTATTGCAACGTTGCTATTGCAATGTTCAATCCAGAAAGAGAGAGTTACACTTTTGTTTTAAAAGCATTTAAAACAGTATTAAAGAAAATTAAAACTTATTAAATAATAATAAATAAGAATACATAAATAAATAAATTAAATTATATATTATTATTGGAGATTTTGAATTTCATTCTATCGTTACAAAAGTGCATAGAGTTCTAGAATTAATTCCATAGTTGCAGTTTGTTTATTGGAAGGGTAAATTGCACATTTGAAGCTTTCATAATCAAATTTTAATCTGTTGTAATTTTTGTTAGAATTTGGTTAGATTTGTAGCTGAATTTTAGTTGGATTAGAATAAATATTTAAATCTGTTAAAGATAAATTAATTAAAATTTAAATATTAATTAGAGTAAAAATTTAATTGAACTAGAATTATTGTTCCTTTTAGTGAAACTTTATATATTGCTCTATGTATGCAATTGTGGAAGTAGTCCGGGTGCATAGTACGACCAATCCTAGTTGTCCGATTCATGTTGGGGAGAGACTTTTGGCCATGGTTGTATGCACCTAGTTCAAGGGTGCGCCCAAAGAGAATTTTTTTTAGATTTATAGAAGATGAGAGAATAGGGAGAGATTTAGAAAGAGAAGAGAGCTTGGATTAAAATTATTTTGTGTAGAAGGGGAGTCATGTATAATTTTTTTTTTTGGTTATTGAATTTTATTTCACCTATATAAATTTTGTTTGGTTTTTTTTTTTTTTTTTTTCTATTTTGTTGTTGTATCGGTCTATTATTGAGAAGACGAGTTTATGGTAAAAATTTGATTTGACGTTTTTATTGCGAAATCTAAATAATTGGTACCGAAGCAAGTATTGGGTCAACAGTAATCGGTTCAGGAGCAATTTGTGGATTCACAGTATTAGATAGGGCGAGTACCAGATTTTCAACAATTGGTATCGGAGCTTAAGGTTACCAATTTACGGAAAAAAATCGATGGAGATGTCTATGAAGTTCAAAATCGAGAAGTTCGACGGAAAGAACAATTTCGGCTCGTGGCAGATTAAAGTACGAGCAATTCTTGTACAATAAGATTTGGACCAAACATTGAACGGGAAAGAGGCAAAGCCCACGGATGTGGTATGGAAAAAGATGGAGTGGAAGGCGCTAAGTACGCTTCATCTATTGTTAGCAGGCGAGGTTCTTTACAATGTAGTCAGTGAGTCAATACCGTCGAAATTGTGGAAGAAATTAGAAGGCATGCTATGACCAAACCTTTGATGAGCAAGTAATATTTGAAGCATCGGATGTTCACGTTGCGGATGCAGAAAACGGCTAGCTTACATGAGCATCTGAACGAGTTCAACAAAGTGGTGGCCCAGTTGATCGGTATTGAAGTCAATCTGGATGATGAAGACAAGACGCTGATTTTACTTTTTTCATTACTGACGGTATATGAGAATCTGGTGACCACGTTGCTTTATGACAAAGAGATCATAAGAGTGGAGGCGGTCATGACGATGCTTCTCTTGAATGAGATGCGGAAGATGACTCAAGAGTCCTGCTTGTAGAGTCGTGATATAGCTCTGGTGGTAAGAGTGAAGGAGGCGAAAATATCGGCGATTGGAGGTAGACAGAAGAAGTCGATATTCGAGATGTAAGTGCTTCTACTGTCACAGAAAAAGTCACATTAAGCGCAACTGTCATAAGCTTAAAGTTAATTTGAAGGAGCTAAAGCGGTAAAAAGGGAAAACTATTGCAGATCAGGATAATGAGACGTCAGCGACGGGACAGGCGGCAGAATCAGTGATCGATTCTGATGTGCTATATTTGGCAACTAGTGGTGCTAAAATTTTGAATGATGTGTAGGTGTTCGATTCGGCGTGTTTCTTTCACGTGTGTTGGGAGAAAGAGTTTTTTGCCATCTATAAGGCAATTAAGGGTGGAAAGGTTCTGATGGGGAATGGGACGACGTGCAAAGTTTTGGGAGTTGGCACTGTGAAGATTCGGATGTACAATAGGGTCGTGAGGAGGCTGACAGGTGTGCAACATGTTCCTGATCTGTAGCGGAATTTGATCTCGCAAGGTGCGTTGGACTCGAAGGATTGCAAATTTTCAGCTTCAGGTGGATTTATGAGGGTTCAAAAGTGAGATTGGATCATGTGCGAAGCAAACAAGCATGGAAACTTGTATGTTTTGAATGGGAGTACAGCTAGAACGAAAGTGAAAATAGTTTGGGTTCCAAAAGTTCGTAGAGGTGTAGTCGCTCAAGGTGGAGCGGTAGATGCAGCGACATTGAGCGGAGGAAATAAGTTTAAAGTGGAGTTTGCGTGGTGAGCTCGATGCAGCGGTTGAAAACTACAAATCAAATCAAGATGGAAATTGTTAGAATTTAGTTAGATTTGTAGTTGAATTTTAGTTGGATTAGAATAAATATTTAAATATGTTAAAGATAAATTAATTTATATTTAAATATTAATTAGAGTAAAAACAATATGTTTTAGTGGAGCTTTTTATATAGCTCATGTATGCAATTGATGAAGTAGCCTAGGTGCATAGTACTACGACCAATCCTAGGTGTTTGTACCAAGTTGGAGAGAGAGTCTCTTGGCCATGCTTATATGCACCTAGTGCACGGGTGGGTGCAAAAAAAGAAATTTTCTGGGTTTATAGAAGACGAGAGAAGAGTGAAAGATTCAGAAATAGAATTCGATCGAGTTAAGTTATTCTGTATAGAAGAGGAGCGAGATGAAATTCTTTTCTTGATTAGTAAATCTTATTTTACATTTATATTTTTTGTTTGATTTTTTCTCTTATGTGGTTGTATCAGTTTTTTATTGAGAAGACGAATTTATGATAAAAACTCGATTTGATGCTTTCGTTGTGGAATTCCAACAAGTCCTGAAATAAGTATCAGGTCAACAACAATTGGTACAAGAGCGAGTTACGAATTTAAGGACGAGTACCAGATTTTTAATAATTTTTAACTCACAATCTAATTTGGTAGACTAGATATTGACGCATCATTGAGGTAAAAGTGATGTTACATTTTAATTATTAGTTCATTGTCAATGACAATACTGTTATATCATTTTTTTTTTTATTAGTGATATATCAAAATTTAGACAAATAGATTGTGTAATAGAATTTGATTGCAATAATTTTATTTTTTTTTAAAAAAAATTATAGCAAATTAAAATCTTAGAATCAAAAGATCAGGCACCTTATAGTTTAAGGACTAAATGGAAGGAAAATATTTTTTGTACACCCGAAATTATGTGTATATTTTATATCTCATCTATTTTGGGGCGACTAAATTTTACTGGTCATTTCGAAGTGACCAGTAAAAAAGTCCCCATTTCAAGATGAATAAAATGTATATCGTACATTTTTATTGGAAAGTGAAAAAAAAACAAAAAAGAATAGGCATTCTGATCATAAACTATGGCTTCTCCTTTCTAGCCTATGTATGAAAGTAAAACAAACATCTTCTTATTCTTTTGGATGAATGAATATTTCTTTCGGCACATCTCTTTTTTAACACTCTTTTTGTTTGCTTAAAGGGCAGGGTATGTAGTAATTGATCAATGCGAAGGGCGCATAGTTATTTACAATGGTGCATTTTTTTTAGAATAAAATAAATTATGTCATAGGTGGAATATACTTATTTAAATAAAACATATAAATCAATATGAGACTAAAAGTGAGCTCAAAGATTTCAGTTGCAAAAGAAAATTTTTATAATGCACCAATTATCATTGAAGAAATTGTTTTGACATTTAGATCCTCCCTTTTAAAATACATATGCTAACTCTTCAGTGTTTTACTCTATTTTCTTATGAAGCTCTCAAGTGGCGATCATTTTACCACGCTATAAATTGTAATTTTCCAGAATGCAGATTGTATAAATTGTAATTTTTCAGAATGCAGATTGGATGATCCGATAGGTTTTTGTTTAGTTTTCGTTAAAATAGATCCAACTAAAATAATGAGAAAAGATTACGAAAGTAATTGCAATAATTAGAAAGTTAATCCTAAGTAATTTTCCCTATAAAGAATACATAGAGACAAATATATAGAAGAAACGTACAACAACATAAGCTAAAATAGGGGAAGTCAATAGATGTAACATGCTACAAACTAGCTTCCTAACTGAGTTGTTGTCAGAGATGAAGTCGCTTACCCACACCTGAAATTCTCTTTGTACCAACTGAGTTGTTTTTTTTGTTTTTTTTCCCCTCTTCGGTGGGTTGAGATTTAGTTGTCTCAGTTTGTATCTAAGTTCATTCTTCAAATGAATAAAACGGTAACATATTATCTTATTCTTAAAAAAAAAAACATGAGCTTCCTAATTAAGTCACTAGCAGGGGACTGCTAGTATCATTTTGCAGGAGCGATAATTCGATTATAGAAAACATTTAATCCACTATGACAGCTCGCTCAAAACTCGCTTAGAGACATCTTCTGCCGTAATATCTTATGTGTCGAAATTTTTTTATTTAGCTCTCTAGCTCCACGCCATCCAGCAGAAAAGCACTAAGAACATATTGAACTTATTCCTTCCCAATTTGTTCAGAAGGAATCGTTTATCAACCCAAACAGTCCCAATGTTAGACAGTCTTAGTCTTGTTGCACAGTACCGCCAGGCATCATCAGTGAACTTATGACATGCCAAAGTGTGATTAGCACTTCCAGGCTCTTGGTTACACAACATGCATGATTGTATAGATGGAGGGGCTTGGAATTCATGACAACACTAAAACTCAACTGTTATAGACAGCTATTGGTATATACAGGCAATTTCTAGTCCATCTCCAATGAGATACATTAATGATCGTGTAGTGTTGTACATTAATTGTAAGTAAACTTATGAGAGATTATGCTTTATTCAGAACTTTCTGCGAATTACGAAATCTAGGAATTATTCATTACGGCATGTGCAACTGTGAGCGAGTTGCACGAATGTCAATTGTATAGGGTATATATTAAAGTGATTGGCTAATTATATAGACTCCTTCAACCATCTGTAAGATCAAAATGAGCTAGCTCGACAAGCCATTACTTACAGATGATCAAGTCAGCATGCCCAAGTTAGATCGAAGCTATCCTCTCCAACATGCCCACTTTTATTCAGTTTCTCTGTCCAAGTCCCCTATAGATAGAAATTGCTTGTATTTGTATTGTGTTATAAGAGTTCCTTGTATTGTATTTTGGTAAGTCTTCGTAAAGTATACAACCACTACAACAAAGTTAGATTATAAGAATATATTTTTATAACACTTTTGTATAAGTGTTCTATGTATATCCCATCTATATTTAAAATTAGATTATATAGACGTAAACACCAATAATATGTCGTAGACTGCAATATGACACTAATAATATGTATTGATATTTTTGCTAGCGGTATTTTTTTTAATTTTTAGAAACACTTAAAAATATTACTATAGCATAATTTTGTTGTAGTGAACGAATGTAAATCCATCGAAAATACGAAAAACCATGTTAGTGTAGATGCAAATATTCTGACAAAATGACACATTATTATCAATAATATTTTCTTACAGAATAGTTTTATCAGACATTACCGTATATCATACGTCGTACATTATATGACATAACAGCATACAAAGTACGCGATTAAAAGAGCTAAATTGAAACAGAAAGTACATACGACAATATCGTCAGAGTTTACAGAAACAATATAGCAAACAAACAAATAATTATGCAACGTTAAACAAATAATGGCATGGGCGACAAACATTGAGCAGCATATGGTGGCTTGAAACCGTGGAGAGGATGACCTGAATCTCCAAAAAAATAAAAAAAGAAACAAATTGACAAGTACAAATTGAAAAATTAACACCAAATTTCACATGCACAAAATAAATAGGTGAACAAGAAAGAAGACTATGGTGATAGTTCCAATTATAAAATAAATTATTTATGTATTGCCAAAGAAATAAAAAGTGAGGTGTCTGCAACATAAAGGACCAACGAAGAAAGTGATGGCCAATGAAGAAAAATCCCTTCTATGATGCATGCTTTTATACCTAAAAGTTTACGAGTTGTAGATTCTGAAATTTGATCAGATCTTAAATCTGTACTATATATAAAACACCGAATAAAAATTTTGGATATGTCAAATTAAAAGTCTTTAAAATTATTTTTTACTTTCTTTTTTTTGTGTGCAAAGTGTGCATTACATGTGCTCTTTAGCTAGTGTATATATAAATCTTGGGTCTGTCAAATTTTCTTTTGAAAATACCCCTCAATTTTCAAAATACATTTATATTTGAAATACCCTTATAAATTTTCATTTGATTTTATTCTCTAATAAGTTAATTTTTAGCGCATTGACCGGCATGATTTAACTTTTAAATTAATTAAATTTTAATTGATAAACCAAATTTGACTAAATCTAGTATAATTATTCCTATTTTTCTATCAGATTAGATAATTATAATCAGATAAAATTTATTAATTTATTAATATTTATACAAGCAAAATTATTTTTAATATTTATTCAAGTAAAACTATCTCCTTAATTTTTTTTTTCTTTATTTTTGTGCAAAGCGTGCGTTGCATTCACACTTTCACTAGTATAGATTTTTTTTTTTTTTTTAATTCAATTCATGATAAGGAAACATGTGATCGAAAAAAAATAATGGATAAATGCTTAGTACATTTGTGCAGTTGTACTGGTAAATTTGTTACTTAAATTATATAGTAAGAAAACAAGTTGGTACAATAAAAATATAATTTGTGAATTTCAATAAATTGGCAAAACCTCTCTGTAGGACTTGAACAAATATATTTGGTTTATTTTCTCTCTAGCTAGTAGCAATTTGTATGTTGACTAAATAGATATGGGATTAGAACTACTGTATTGAAAGAAAGAAACAAGGTTTAAGCAATTACCTAACTAGTAAAATTATATGGAATTTAAGTTCATAAAAATATATTAATCGTATACTTGTAGGTCCAAATTAATGAGATGAAATAAACAAAAATCAAATCAAAGGAGAGAAAATCAATAAATTAGACATAAGAAGATACTAACATAGGTTATGTGCTGTATGTAGTTTTGGGTTAAACATGAAAACTCAGTGAAATTTGTAAATGAATGCGTGGGTATGACATGTAGAAACTTACTTGTGAGTGAATGTCCAGATGAAAAGAAGGCTCACTTCAAGTGCTTTTTAGATTGCGTATATGGATGGAGCTGATGTGTCCAAGCTTATCTCTATTGTCTTCTAAGCTACTAGTCAACTGACGATCCAGATCAATCAAAAATAGCTCCTGCAACGATGTGAGGAATTCAATGCCTTCTGGGACCTCTGCTAGGTTTCTTAGGCTTACCAGATATAGAATTTTTAAGTTTAACATGGCTGTCTTCTCTATCTTCACTCGTTGGAGTTGCGGCAGGTCAATCAATTGGAGCTCGCGCAAGTTAGGGAAACAATCGGCACGAAAGCACAACTCTTCTCCATTATATGCTCTCTGAAGAAATAAGGAAGTGAGGTTTGATAACTGAGCGAGCGACTGAAGAGGATCCTCAGCTAGGTGAGACCAAGATAGACATAATCGTAGGAGATTTTTCCTGTGATCTTGTAACAAAGGAGACATCATCGTTTCTGCTGCCAATCTACCTCTTAGATTTAGCTTTTTAAGATTCGGGGGAGGGGGAGTTAGGCCTTCCAAATCGAGAAACTCATTTTCATCACTTGCATTAATGCTTAAGTAGGATAGACAACGCATCTGTGATAATGATGCACACAGTTGTGCAGAGTAGATTTCCTTTACGTTCCATATTCTAAAGCTTCTTAGGTTGGTCAAATTTCCCAGTCGCCCAACCAACTCACTACTTGCTTCAACCGCCTGCAATGTTTGCAATTCTTTTAAATTCCACAAACCCTTTGGTGCTTGTATACCACAACGACGGCGAAAGGTTTTTCCGGTTGGATCATTTATCCTCTCAACAAACAAGTGTCGCAACTTCTTGAGATTTGTGATCCCACGAGGCAGCTTTTGTATTGCTGAATAACAGAGGTCCAAGATCAACAAGTTGGAAAGTTTCCCAATGGATTTTGGTAGTAATTTTACCTTTGTATCTCTTAAACCCAAATATCGCAAACTGGTTAAATCTCCAATAGCATCAGGTATCTCCTCAATAGGCAAGCCTTGCAGTTCAATAATTACAATAAACCTTGATTTGGATCGAAACACGGATAATATTGAGGATGATGGCATAGTAGTGTCAAATGCTACAAAGGTTCGTAGCTGCAGTAGATCAATGTTAAATCCAATATCATTGCTGCATTTGAGAACAGACAGGCGATGTGCATTCGCATCCACCTTCCTTTCCGACTCATTATCCTCATAAATAATGTGGAACTTCTCATTTTCAGATAAAGAGACGGCCAATTCGCGCATGAGGTCATGCATCCGACAATACTTTACCCTACCAAATTGGTTCCTCTTTACCAGTTGCAGCATGCTCCGTTGGATAAGCTCCACGAGATATCCTTCTGCAACATCCTCAGCCTTGCTTGATCTCCTTTCTTCCACAAAACCCTCTGCTATCCATAGCCTAATAAGCACTTTTCTGCTAAGAAGATGATCCTCTGGGAACATGCTACAAGATAAGAAGCAATTCTTTAGATGTCTTGGAAGAGAGTTGTAGCTTAAATTCAAAATGTTTCTCACGCGATCGAGACCTGGGTTGTTTGTAAGCTCCCAATTAAGCTGATCATAAACTCGTTTCCATTCTGTCTCACTTTTCTCTTTTAAGGACAGGAGACTGCCTAGTGATACAATAGCTAGTGGCAACCCTTTGCACTTGGCCACAATATCTCTTGCACTTTTTTCTAACTCCGGAGGGCATTCTTGATTTTCATAATTCCGAAATGCTCCCCTGCAGAAAAGTTTCCATGCATCAAGATCGGATAAAGGTTTGAGTTCAAGCTTACAGTTTTTGTTTGCAAGTAATGCCACTTCTTCATTTCTGGTTGTAATAAATATTCTACTTCCTAGCTGATTATTAACAAGAGAAACACGCAATACATGAAAGTCTTGCGGGGACCATACATCATCTAGTACAATTAGATACTTTTTTTGCCCCAAGAATTCCCTCAGCGTCTCTATCAACTTTCGAACATCCATGGTGGGAACGTCAGTTGGAACTATCTTTTGGTCGCCGAAAAGTTCAGTAATCATTTTTCGGAGAATATCTTCAACTTTAAAAGTTTGAGATACAGAAATCCAGGCATGGCAGTCAAAGTTTTTACTCTCTCTTTTATAAACATTGGTGACTAAAGTAGTTTTTCCAAGCCCACCCATACCACACACTGTTATTATGCAGCGTTCTAATTTCTCAGACCTCAACCAATTAGTTAATTTCTGTCGGTCTTCATCAATCCCTACGAGCTGTTCCTCATCCATGAAAAGAGAAGAGATTCCCATAAGATGTTGTGTCCATTTGCTCACATTATTTGAGCTACAACTATGCTGAAAACTTCCTGATTGAATGTATCGATCTTTTAAGCGTGAGAGGTGGTCAAGATCTTTCTCTACTTGTTCTATTTCAGAGACAATACGACACAAAACACCAAACGATTCGGGTTGCTTCAACATTTTTTTCACGTAACGAACTAGCCAACTTTGTTGTTGCTGATATGGAGGAACTATAAGACGGATATACTCCTCCACAATATCCTCAATAGTATATGCGACTTTTCGCACTTCTTCTATCCATTCTTCTAGGACTTGATTTTTGCTACCTACCTTATCGTTGTCAAGTAGGAATTTGTGCATTAGACGGAGTTCACGCCTTATGCGTTCCATACTATTAGGGAGCTCTGCCAGTGATGCTAATTGTCGGGAAAATAGAGAGGTAGCTTGGTTCAGTACTTCTTTGCCTAATGCAAGACCGAGCTTTCCAATGGCTGAAAGTATTGCAGCCTCGGCCATTATAGTTTCTAGGTAGTGAAAGTTCTTAAATATTTTAGTGCTATGAAATTCCGTACATTGATCTCCTCGCGCATCTAATCTGCCAAAAGAAGAACAAAATATTAGTGCACAAATAAAACAACTTCAAAATAACATTTTTTTTTCTTTTTTTTTCTTTTTTTTTGAGAGAGAATGACAGCATGCTATCTGCGGGAAATGTGAAGCAAGTAGGCTTTGAAGTAAAAGCTTTGAAAATTAGTAATCACCTTGTATACAAATCAGTAAATGTTAAAAATTTATGAAAAACTTTGAACATATGCTTAATTTGACTATGCAAATAATGATTTTTTAGTCCGAAAAAATACAAATCAGGTGCATCAATAATGATAATTTTAAGAAAAAGAGCAAATTGCACTTTTGGTTCCCAAACTATGAGGTGTGTGACAATTTTGATTCTCAAATTTTAATTTGTTGGAATATTTTGGCTTGAACTTTCAAAATTATTGCAATCTAGTCCCACAATCTAATTTACTTGACTAAATATTAATGCATCGTTGATATAAAAGTGATATAGCATCTTAACTATTGATGTATCATCAATCATAAAGAGAGCAGGAAGTGTGGGGTGAGACTTGAATGCGACGAGACGAATTCCTTTAAGGAATTCGTGGTACTTAAGTATTAGTATGGGTTCCGGTGAGGGTTGGGTGGCGGGGGTACATGTGGGGACCTTTTTGGGGATTATGTTGTGTATGGGGTGGGTGCGGTTCTTTTGGAGGGCGGCGCTGGCTGGGGTCTGTTGAGATAAAAAAAAATTTGAAATTCAAAACTAAAAAAGAAAAAGAAAAGAAAAGGAATATGAAAATGGATGAAGAAACCCAATTAAATGTTAATTGATTGATACTTGTCCTAGATGACCCATAGTCAAGAAAGAAAAGAAATAAAAAAAAGAAGGGAATGAGATATAGAAAAAAAGGAAAAGAAAAGAAAGAAAAAAGGGAAAAGAAATAAAAATATATCATTGCCTTATATTTTAAAATCTTTTGAATTATTTTTCAAAACGAAGAGGTCCTAAAATCACAAAAAATTGGGCCATTGGATTCAAAAAAAAGAAAAAAAGAAAAAAAAGAGGGGAGATGTTTAAAAAAAAAAGAGAAGAAGAAATAAAATAAAAAAAAGTGAATGCACGATGGTAACGACGACGGTGACGGCGACGACGGCCATGATGACGACGACGATGTACGAGGAGGTCTCATGGTCTTTTTTTCTTTCTTCGACGGTAGCAACAATGGTGGCCACAAAACTATCTCACCACCAAGATGACGGCAGACGGGTCGGTGTATGCGCACAAACGACACATTGGCGACCTTTTTGTCGATTTGATCGTGCAGCCATGCCATCTTCGTGATAGGCTCGACCGATCAAATCCGGCATTGGATTGTTGCAATGTCGTGCGTGTATATTCACTAAACACCCGTCTCCTCAAAACGTGCGCCGAACAACGCGATGACGGTTCTTCGACTGATTTGATTGTGCGACCATTTTCGTGATAGGTTCGACACACAAATCTCTATTTCAAACCAAACCATTCTTTTTGGTACAATCGAGTGGTCATCTTTGTGATAGGCTCGACAAGATCAAACCCGCTGAAAAAAAAAAAATAAAAAAAATAAAAATTAATTATAAAAATAAATCAACTCGATCAAACCACCATCTTCGTGATAGACCCCGGTCGAGCCAATCGCCATCTTCGTGATAGGCATGGCTCAACTCGATCAAACCGCCATCTTCATGATAGGCACCTATCGAGCCAATCACCAACTTCGTGATAGGCACGACTCGACTCAATCAAACCGCCATCTTCGTGATAGGCACCGATCGAGCCAATCGTCATCTTCGTGATAGGCACGACTCGATTCGATCAAATCGCCATCTTCGTGATAGGCACTGGTCGAGCCAATCGCCATCTTCGTGATAGGCACGGCTCGACTTGATCAAACCGTTATCTTCGTGATATACCCTGTTTGACTCAATTCGATTTAAACTGGATTGCTAACTGAACCCTATGGACATAATTCAAATATGATCGAGATAAATAGCGAAACAAACTATATAGGATTCAACGCGAATTAAAATCGGTTCATCCCAAACAGAACCACAGGAGGCCAAAGCCGAGCCGAACCAAATTACAAGTCGGCTCAACTTGAACGGAATCACAGGAGAACCAAGCCAAACCAAACCGAACTACAAACCGGCTTGACCTAAACTGAGCCATGAAAGATACACCTTGAACCTAGGCTGATTCAACTTAAACTGAGCTACATGAAGTTTGAGTCAAACCAAACCACAAGCCGGTTCAACTTAAACCAAAACCATAAAGAATTCAACTTGTCGGTTCAACCCAAACAGAACCACATGAGGCCCACGCCGAGCCGAAACCAAATTACAAGTCGGTTCAACGTGAACGCAATCACAAGAGGATCGAGCCAAGTCGAACCGAACTACAAGCCAGTTCGACCTAAACCGAGCCACAAAGGATGTAGTCCCCACATCGTCTCAAGGCGTTCCGCTCCTCCATTAGATAGTTTGGCTCTCCATAGAATTAATTTAGGTTAAAAGCTGTAGACCTATTGGTTGAGTTTAGATAAAAATTGATTTTTCTAAAGGTAATTTAATATAGTTGTTTAGTGAAAAATTTTTACTATTTACAAATCATAAATTTTTTTTGCTATATTTTTTTTAAAAAAAATAATTTAAAATTTGAATTTAAATTTAAAATTTAAAATCTGAATCAGAATTTAAAATTTGATATTAAAATTTAATATCTAAATTTAAAATCTAAAATTTTCAAATTTCACATTTAGAATTTAAAATTTAATATTTAAAAATTAAAATCTAAATTTAAATTTGAAAAACTAAAAATTAAAGATTTAAAGTATTATTTTTAAAATTTTAAAATTTAAAATTTAAAATCTAAATTTAAAATTTAAAATTTAAAATTTGAAATTTCAAAATTTAAAATTTAAAATTTAAAATTAAAATTTCAAAATTTAAAATTTAAAATTTAAAATTTGAAAATTTAAAATTTAAAATTTAAAATTTAAAATTTGAAAATTTAAAATTTAAAATCTTAAATTTAAAATTTAAAATTTAGAATCTAAATTTGAACCATGAAATTTAAAATTTAAAATTAAAATTTAAAATTTGAAAACTAATATTTGAAATTTTAAATTTAATATTTTAAATTTCAAAATTGAAATTTTATGTTAAATTTCAAATTTGAAATTTAAAAATTGAGATTTAAAATTTAAAATTTAAAATTTAAAATTTAAAATTTTCAAATTTTAAATCTAAATTTGAATCTTGAATATTAAAATTCAAATTTTTTAATTTGAAGTTTGAAATTTAAAAGTTAAAAACTAAAACTTAAAATTTTGAATTTAACATATAAAATTTCAAAATTGATTTTTTTTTTGAAATTTTCTAAAACTTAAAATTTTGAAATTTGAGATTTAAAATTTAAATTTAGAATTAATATCTAAATTTAAATTTAAAATTAAATTTAAATTTAAATTTTGAATCCAAAATTAAAATTAAAATTTAAAATTTAAAATTTGAGTCTAAAATTAGAAGCAGATTTTAGTTTCTTCTAAGTTTAGACCTCTAAAATCAAAAAATTAATTTTAATAATTAGGATAAAATTTTAAAAAAGAAAAAACTAAAGAGTTTTTCAAAAAGAAAAAAAAAAAAAATGGTCGGTAAATCACTTTTGAAAATTTAGGCCGAACAGCCACTTTAGAGGAAGCTCAGCCCTAAATCTGTACGAGTCGCTAGATTTAGAATTTTGGGTTGAGAAGGTCTAGTCCATGTAGGTAAGTTAAATTTATTTTTTCCTCCGCTCCAAACTGTTTTGCATTTGTTTGATTTCCTGGATTATTGAAAATTTTATATAAATATTTTCAGATTACTACATTTTATTCACCCTTTTTATGTAATTTTGTCAGTAATACAAAATTATTAAAAAATAAAATAGAGTTTTATTTTACAATATATTTGATATTTTAAAAAATTCAATATTCTATAAAAAATTTATTTTATTTTTTACCGTTTGAATTATGAACTTAAAAAAATATTCTGTTTTAAATTTAAATTTTCAATACAAAAATTTAAATTTAAAAATATAAAATTTTAATTTTTAATTTTAAAATTTTAAAATTAGGATTTAAATTTCAAAATTAAAAATTTCAAAATTGATTTTGAATTTTAAAATTTTAAAATTTGAATGTAAAATTTTAAAATTTAATTTTCAAAATAAAAAATATAAATAAAAAATAAAAAATTAAAAATAAAAAATAAAAAATAAAAAATAAAAAATAAAAATTAAAAATTAAAAAATAAAAAATAAAAAATTAAAAATTAAAAATTAAAAATTTAAAATTAAAAATTAAAAATTTAAAATATAAAATTTTAAAATTTAAAATTTAAAATAGATGTCTTACGTTACTCTAAAAATAACATAAATTGCTCTAAAAATATTATCGAAAAGAAAATAGATGTCTTACATTACTTATTGCCGCTAAATATGTAATTTATGAAAAATTCCAAAGGTGTCACTAACCTACAACCAAAAGACTAAAAATTTAATTAAAAATAAATTAAAATTTAATTTCTTATTTAATTAAAATATTTAAGTTTTGATTCAAAATTTAATTTTTCAATATGAATTTGAATTTATAATTTAAATTCAAATCTAAATTTAAATTTTAAATTTGATTTTAAAAATTAAATAAAATTTAAAATTTAAATTCAAGTTTCTAAATTTAAATTGAAATTTTGATTTTGAATGTAAGACTTGAACTCAAAATTTAAACTTGAAACTAAAATTTGGATTAAAAGTATGAAGTCAAGCTGAAATATAAATTCAAAATCCAAATTTGCATTTAAAATTTTAATAAATTTAAATTTTAAAATTTAATTATTTAATATTTAAATTTGAATTTGAAAATTGATTTTAGAAAAATAATTTGAATTTTTATTTGAATCCAAAATCAGAATTTTGAAAACATAATTCAATTTTGAATTAAAATTTGAAATTGAACTTTGAATTGAAAAATCTGAACTTGAACTTAAAATTCGAATTCAAATTCGAATTTGCATTAAAATTTTCAATTTGTATTCAGAATTCGAATTCATAATCAAATTCTAATTTAAAATCCAACTCAAAATCGGATATTGAATTAAAAGTTTAAACTAAAATTTAAACTAACATTTAAAGCATAGTGCAAATGAAATAGACCCTTTGTGTTACCATGATGAAGCTAGGAAGGTGATGGTTGTCCACTGGCGAGGCGCAACAATGGTGGCGAAGGTTTGCAGTTCTAACGATCACGAATCAATATAAGATCAATGGCGGTGACTGCGCAAAGCTTAGAGAAAGAAAAGAGAAGAGAGAAATGATGAAGAAAATAGCAATAGGGAGGCTGGCCAACTAATAATAATGCCTTTGCTGAAAAGGAAATGTATAAGGAATTAAATTCGATAAGAAATGTGTGGTGACTAGAGTGGTTTACATGAATGTGGATGAAAATGAATATAATTTTTTTTATCAGAATTGAAATATAAACAAAACGAGTTTATTTAATGCATAGGAATATAATTTTGTAACGATCCGATCTACTAATATTCATATTTTTTATATATTTAATTTGTTATATATTTTTGACTAATTTTTAAATATCAAATATAATAATTCGGTTCATTAGCAATAATAACTCGTTAAACCTAAACTGCAATCCAAAATATTTAAGTTCAGTTATTATTAATAGTGTCTATATCTCTTATATATCAAATTACAATTCCATTCATATTCAACGCTTTAGCCTTCTAAAAATTTATTTTTAAAAATAATTTTATAAAAATTAAATTTACAAAAATAACTCTATACCTGTCACGCGGGCAGACTGGGTGGCGAGGTGGAGCGTTAGTTGAACACGGTGAATGAAAAACTGTGTTGAAACACGGTAAACCATTCACTGTGTTCATTTTATATATAATAAGTTTATATATTATTAGAATTTTTTAGATTATTAGAATTGCATAATAGTTAATTGTTAGAATTTTGTTGGTACTGGTTGGGATTTATTAGATTGTTAGAATTATATATGATTTATTAAAATTTTTATATAATTGTTAGAATTATATATAATTAAAAAAATTAATAAATAATTTATCGTCTTTTTTTAAATTTTATTAACAATGATAAATAATTGATCGTCATTTTTTTTTATCCCTACTAAATTTTGAATATACGGTAAATTATTTATTATTTTTTTAATCATATATAATTCTAACAATCACATAAAATTTTTAATAAATCATATATAATTCTAAAAATTTAAAAATTTTTAATTTTTTTAAAATATTAAAATTATTCTTATCTGTATCTTTTATATATATAAAATATTTAATATATGTACAATAAAACATATAAAAATAATATATTTTTTAAATATAAAATAATTAAAATATTATATCTAGCTAATACTATTATAATTATATTATTATATAAAATATTTTAATATTAATATATAACATACTTTAATAATAATATATAAAAATACTTTAAAATAATAATAATAATAATAATAATAATTATTATTATTATTATTATTATTATTATTATAAAATTATTATTATTATTTTATATTATAAGATATTTTAAAATATTATAAAATTATATATATAATATAACCATCCTTTTATATTACTTTAATTATTTTTAATAAACTAATTATTATATGATAATAATTCTATTCATTTAAAATGATGGAATAGTTGTTTCCGAATTATTCTAGAATTATCTAAAATAATCCAGTTTGATCGAAATAGTTATTCCTATTATTTTTTTATATTGTTTGGCGGAATAACGAGAATAACTTTCAATATTTTTTATTTATTTCGAAATCAAACGGAGTCTTACATATTTGTTTTACTCAACACCAAATTTTTAATACATAATAGCAATTTTTTTTTTTTTTTTTCAATTCGATATAAACTATAACACTGTTTTAAAATCACCACAAAATTTTGAAAGAACATAAAATCCCGACAAAATAAATTTGCAGCAAAAAACAATCTTAAGGAACCATTCAGATGATTTTATATCTTTTTAAGAATTTCTCAAATTGCATAAAACTCAAATGAATTTAAAATTTTTATATCTTAAAGAAGTAATTTACCAATTATCATTTGACTTTACAAATTTTATATCAATATATATTTTTTCAAATAACTTTTAAATTAGTTTTGTATAGAACTGTATTAACCCGATCCACTAGCAATAATAAATTGTTGGGCTTAGATCACTGGCCAAAAATGATTAAGTTCAGTTAATTTTATTTTCATTCGCTGTGGGACTATTAGAGGGACTTTCCCGTTTAGATTTAACGTCCTCGTCGGTCCAATTACATACACAAAACTCAAGATCACCTGACGTCCTCATCAGTCCAATCGCACACATACAGCTCAAGATCCTCAGGACACACACATATAGCCCAAGATCACCTCGCCAGTCCAATCACACACATACAATCCAAAATTATCAGGACACATACAGCCTAAGATTACCAGACGATGCAAGACTGACGTAACTCGTCAGTCCAATCACACACACAATAAAAAATCACAATGCGATGTAACACTGATGTCCTTGTCAGTCCAATCACAACACACACACCAAAAATCATTAGTATCTTGCTAACCTTGTCATTCAGATCCTAATATCGCCTATCATCTTATCATTCAGATCCTGTCATAGCTTATCACCTTGTTATTCAGAACCTGTCTCAGTCGAGACTCGTCATACACTTCCGGCTGGTGCTTGGCTCTGATACGAAATGTTTCGACAAACTAGCAAATAATAACTCATTGGGCTTAGACCACCGGTTCAAAATGCTTTAATCCAGTTATTATTATTATTAATTTCTACAGTCTCTTATATACACAATCATAATTTTATTTTCATATGAAATTATTGAGATGTCACAAAAACTTGATTGCGATAATTTAAAGGATACATGTACGGTTAATATCAAGTCATAAAGATCTTTTAGTTGTTCCTTTCAAGCTTAATCACTCATTTAATCACTCATTTAGAAGTATTACAGTAGATTCAACATATTGTAACAACCACAGAATAGAGGGAAGTAGGGGAGAGGATAGAGTAGAGGAGTAGAGGAGAGGAGAAGCTCTGGGGACGAAGTGAGAAGCTAGGGTGTAGTAGAGGAACCCGAGTGAAGAGGCGGTTGCAGAACCATGGTTGAGTAGAGCGTCGTACGAGGGTAGGTGAGAAGTGACCGAGGCGTCAGAGAGTCTGGAGAATTCCAAGCAGAGCGGGCGAGGAGAAGCGGGGAAGGATCCATTTAGCCAAGGAAGGGGAGCGGCACTGTAGCGAGGAGCAGCCTGGCCCGGAAGCCCAAGGAGCGGCAAGTTTAGGTCCAGCTAAGGCCCATTTACAAAATTACAGTTTATGCTACTGAATACCGTAAGTAGGAATTAATTACAATTTAGTCCCTCGAGAGGAGAAGTATAAATAGGGAAATGTAATACAGAACGAGCATGAATGATTTGAATCAAAACTCAATTCTCTTCTCCTTCCTCCTTCTTTCCCCTCCAAATCTTCTTGCTCTTCTCCCCCAAACCCTCATATTCCTCAAGAACCCTAGTCACATTCCCAGATCCGATCTATCAACCGAGCCCATCATCCTCATCGCCAAGCCGATCTCAGAGTAATCTCATCACGGATTGGCTGCGGCTCTTCTCCCCTAAACTTTTCTTTGAAGGATAAGCATGGTATAATTATAAGAATATTTACAAAGCCTATATGGCTTATTGATGCTCATAATATTGGCTAGTTATCTTCATCATTGACTTCAGCTAGGATTTGTACATATATGCGGGATTTAATCTTCCTAGTGTTTGTTTAATAGACAAGATTTTATCGTGGAATTTCTTAGTTATCCCAAATTTTTATTTTAAGGGGCCGTTTGGTTGGGGTACAATGTACCCAAAGGGGGTTATACCCTTCTTTGTATCCAAAGGGGGTTATACCTTTCTTTGTACCCAAACACTTTAGAATTAGGGGGGGGAACAAGGGGGAACTCTTGTTCCCCCCCTATACCGGGTTGTTCACGCGGGTAACAAGAGTCCCCCCCCCCCCCCCCCCCGCCAACAACTCTCTTTTTATTTATTTATTTATTTATTTTTGCCCATTTCTTTGCAATTATTGCTCTCCTCTTTTTTTTTTTCTTTTTTTTTTCTTTTTTTAATTAAAATTTTTAAATTTTAAAAAATATTTAAATTTATAAAATTTAAAATTTTAATTTTTTTATTTTATAAATTTTAAATTTTTTAACTTTACTTTTTAATAAATCTAAACAATTTTATTTTATTTTATTTTATTTTTTTAAAAAAAAATATTAATTTGAAAATTTTAAAATTTATACAATTTTTTTATAATTTTTTTTTAAAATTTATATAAATTTAAAAATTAAAATTTTTGCTCCCACATAAAATTTAAAAATTAACTTTTTTTTTACTCCCACTTAAAATTTTTATAAAAATTAAAATTAATAAAAATTAAAATTTGAACAAATTTTTGAAACTTTAATTTTTTTAAAAAAAAACTAAAAGAGAAAGGACACATTAGTCATTTTACACAAAATACACTCTCTATTCCTATTATTCTTCATTCCCTACCAAACACTAATTTTTTTATATCTGGTACTAACCAAATACCCAACCAAACACAAATTTATAATAGTTCCAGCTTGTTCCAAAAGTTATACTTATCCCTGGTACTACTAGTTTTCTCTTATATCTCAACCAAACGAAGCCTAAAGCCTCGTTTGGCAACCGGTATAAGGGGGGATAAGGGGGTTATCCCCCTCTTTATATCCAAACAGCATTTAAGTGTTGGGGAACAGCTGTTGCCCCCATACCAGGTTATTCCGGTATAAGGGTCGAACAGCTGTTCCACCCCACAGGTGGAACAGCTGTTCCACCTGTTGCTTATTATTATTAATTTTTTAATTATTTTTTTTTTAAATTATAAGATATTTAAATTTATAAAATTTTAAATTTTTTTATTTTATTTTATAAATTTTAATCCTTTCTATTATTCTTATTTCTCTTTAACTTACCAAACACAATTTTTCTTATCCCGGTACAACCTTTATACTCAACCAAACACAAAAATACTATAATTCTTGCTTGTACCTGAACTTATACCTATCCCCGGAATAATCAATTTTCCCTTATACTCGAATCAAACGCAGCCTAAGGGTTCTCTATGATGGGAATAAAAAACATGTTAGTACATGAACAAAACGAAGAACCAAATATGGAAGCAGTAATGTTCGGAAATGGAGTAGGATTAGCAGAATGTGATGACATGTGACGCCCCCAATAGTCCCACATCGGATGTGGATAGAATTGTGATTGGGTTTATATGAGACATGGACACTAGTAATAATAACTGGGCTTAAGCATTTTGGGCTGTGGTTTGGGTCCAACGAGTTATTATTGCTAGTGGGCCGGGTCATTACATTTGGTATCGGAGCCAATAACCAGCCGGAAGTGTGCGGCGAGTCTCGGCTGAGCATGGGTCTAGATGACAGGGCTAGCGAGGCGATGTATGGGTCTAGATGACAGGGCTAGCGAGACGAGTCTCACATCGCCTGGTGATCTTGGGCTGCTGTGTGTGTGTTTGGGCTGACGAGGACGTCAGGCCTAAACGGGGGGAGTCTGTGACGCCCCCAATAGTCCCACATCGGATGTGGATAGAATTGTGATTGGGTTTATATGAGACATGGACACTAGTAATAATAACTGGGCTTAAGCATTTTGGGCTGTGGTTTGGACCCAACGAGTTATTATTGCTAGTGGGCCGGGTCGTTACATGCATGACACATTTGGTTTGGAGTCAAAATTAAAATGGTTAAATGTAATTGTTTGTCTTTAACTCATTTGGATGTTGTAATTATCAAACCTTGGCAGGGGCGATAATATGGTTGTCACGCCCCGGGGTTTTTTTTTTCGGTTAAGCAGAAAATGTGAAATATTAATTTTTTTTTTCTTTACAGTGTCCCCCAGTGCCCGCCAGACCTGCCACACGTACAAATTCCTCGACCCCGAGGGCGGAATCTCCTTTGCACGTGCACGGCGGTTTCAACTTAGATAGGCATACCAACCCGCATGTAATCTCGTTCACACTTTAACGACAATCATCGTACACGACAGTAAGAGAGAGTACCATAACTACTTAACACGGCCGTCGATATTTAGAAATGATAAATCCATGGGTTTTCAAATCGGTGCCTACACGACACTCGTTGTTTGTAAGAATTTGAATTTTTAGTAATTAAATAAAAAGGGAAATAATAAAAGCCAAGTTGAATTTTGGATCATAAATGCACGATTAGCCAAAATGCCCCTTTTCTGCAGTGTAAATTGTACAAAAATAGGGTCGAAAATATCGCCTTTCAATCTGAGCCTGATCTCGAAGATCCGAGACCACCAGTGCGACCGTCACGACGAACTGATCGAAAACCATATTAAACATGTTCAGATCTGACGGTCGGATCTTCCAGAAATCAGCGATTAAGCGGGCGGGACCCGCGACTTAAGTCGCAGGTACAAGTGAACAGTAGTGAACAGTAAACTCCTTTTTCGAATACCCCTAAGTGCGAACGTCTGCCAAATCGCTGTCTGGAAACCAATCATAGCACTTCAGGTAGTCAATTTGAACGGCTTCGTCATTCTGGACGCAATGGCGCTGACGGAATTTCCGTTTGACGACTGTAGAGTCTCGAAAAGCGCGAAAACTGTGTTCCGGAACTGTATTTCATGGACCGCAACTTTATTCGGACAGTTTTTCGAAAGTCAGAAATCGCCACCTGATAGGATTCATCGAGCCGGACGTCATGGCGCAGTCCGTTTTTCGATCTGACGACCGGATCGCCTCGAAATGCGTGAAATAAGGCGAAAAAGGGGATATTTACACTTAAAACCCTACTAAAGTTGCCTCGATTTGCGTGCTAATTTTTGGATAAGGACTTAAGTGCAAAGGAAAGCTGCTGTGGGGGACCTAACAGCAAATACCAAAGATAGAAGGGCTAAATTGCAAGATTTCCAAACCCTATATAAGTGCACATCCTCGAGCTAGGGTTTCTACAAACACCAAAACTCAAACCTTGTGCCCTAGCCGCACCTCAACAAACCTCCACTCCTCTGCCGTGCTTCCCGGAGTTCCCCCGCACCGGCCGCCGCCCCACGTCGCCGGAGAAGAAGGTGAAGCCGATTCTCCTTCATCTCGGGTGCAAGGCTTGAGGAGGCTACCCAAGGATCTAGGCGACCTCCAACTGCACCTTGGGGACTCCCCTGTGGAGCAGCAACCAAGCCGAGGTGAAC
Source organism: Tillandsia fasciculata (assembly GCA_029168755.2). Taxonomy (NCBI): domain Eukaryota; kingdom Viridiplantae; phylum Streptophyta; class Magnoliopsida; order Poales; family Bromeliaceae; genus Tillandsia; species Tillandsia fasciculata. The sequence goes on from CM054932.1 coordinate 23,616,835, forward strand.
CCGCGCCCTGCCGCCGCCGAGCGCCGCCGCAGTCACCTTCCTCTTCCTTCCAGTTTTCCGGCGAGGTAAGTTTGTGGGATTTTTCTTTTTTAATTGGCCAATGGACCTAAGTGATAGTCTTCTGACGTTGGGGGGAACAACCTGGTGCAGCCCGAGCCACTGCCGTGCCTCCGGTAGCCGGCGGGAGATCTTTATCGCCGGAAACCTATTTGCGGCCGATCTTGAGCGCGGGAGGATTCCGGCCGTTGGGACTTTGATCAAGGCCGTCTATCCGGTCCCCCTCATCGACTGCAGGCTCTCCCCAAGATCTGAGGTTGATCAGATAAGCGCTCGTGCCGCGCGGCCAAGCCCTAGCATCGGGGTTTTTGGCACTTCGACCGAACTTCGTCGTCCGGCGCCGCCGCTCAACTGCGCCGTCGACCACCACCTTGGCGAGCTCGGTGGAGTCTAGAGGAGCCTTTTGGTCCAAGTTGGAAGGCTTTTGGTGTTCGGGTTGAAGATCCGCCATTAGAGCTATTGTCTTCTTCACCGAGTTGGGTTTCCTCGAGCGCCGGCGATCGCCGCCGCTTCCGGCCGCCGTGTGGTGACCCAGGTAAGCATGTTGGGTCCTTATTGAGCTTATCATCGTGTTGCATGGGGATTTTAACGTAGGGTCTGTTTTCTCTGTAGTTGCACCATTAAAGCCACTCGGGCTTGAGCTCCGGCCGCCGCCACCGCACCTAGTTGCCGGAAAACCGCCCATGTGAGACCTAAATGCCCCAATATTGCTCCCCATCAATTTAGTTTGGCCAGGAACACCTCTGTATTGGGTTCCCAAACATTGAACCCGAGCCACCCTTTCGGGCTTTGCCTCCGGCCGCCGCCACCTCCGGCCGGCGGCGCCTGGTCCGGCATGGACCAGACACATTCTGGGACCCCCTATGCACTGATGCTTCCCTCTGAAACAGGACAGAGCCTGGTTTGCTCCAAGAATACCAACCCGAGCCCTAGCCCGAGCTTAGGTGTTGCTCCGGCCACTTTCCGGCAACCCTCAGGTGAGCCCCACTGCTCTTAGGCCTTAATTATCATCATGCTCCAGTTAACTCTCAGTCTGGTCGGGTATAAAATAAGTTTTAACAAAGTAGTAAATTGGACCCTTAATGTTTATGGGCCAACCTTGCCCTCGGGTCCCGTGCCAACCCAAATTGGTGAGCACGGGCTCTGTTTCGACGTAACGAACACGCTGAAACTCACCGCGTAGTTTTTGGACTCTTAGATGTTAAGATCAAGGCAAAATAGGGCAATCAACATGAAAAGTTAAAGAGCTAACTTCGCTCTCGGGTTTTGCGTTGACCCAAAGTGGTGAGCACGGGGTCTGTCTCATCAAATGTGACACGCTGGAACTTACGGCGTCGTCGTTGGACCCCCGGATTCCATGAACGAGTCGAAACAGTGGATCAATTCAATGATTTTATGCAAATTAAAATATATTATGGACTAAAACGCAAATAGGACTTGGTGGCTGTCCCTAGATAGTGTTTACACACCTACTGGGCATCTTGTTAGAGTCCCGTGGACTTTCGTGGATCGGGAATTGGAATTTATTCAATAAATCATCGATAATTGCCCGTATTAGCGTCGCGTTGTTGTTATGTCATCGGGGATGGGTTTTTGTGAGTATTACTGATCATATCTTATTATTCAGGGCCCAGCTGTTCTGCACCAACCTCCCAGTAGCTGTGCGGGAGTTCGAGGATCTGCCTTCATCCAGGTGGGTTACTTTCGATCCGGGCTCTAGCTTTTTGGCCCTCTGGTTGCTTTAGTTTGTCGGACCCCTGTTTTTGATTTCCCTGCTGATTATATGACCTATCTTGACATATCATGATTTCACTGATGGACACTGACTTGATTAGACCTGGGATTGAGATTGCTTGTTCACGATCAGCCCGATTATTATCTACATACTCCCTGATTATTCCTGACTGATCCTGATTGATTGATATATAGATTTGCATGATTAGTTGATACCTACTGATTCCTGTCATTGAGATGTTATTTGATATATTGTTCATATACATGATTGATTGATTCCGTAGACACATGATATACAGCTACTTGTCAGTTTCCATATCTATTACATAGATGTCATGATCGGGTTATACCTGTTGATTCCTGTCAGCCGATATATTGTTGATATTTCGATATGCATGATTGATTGATCCTGATTGATAGATACTACTCGATGTTCCGATATGCATGATTGATAGATACTACTTGATGTTCCGATATGCATGATAGATTCTGATCGATATGATAGATGATTTCCCTGTTGGGATCTCGGCTTATGGCCGCCTACTCGGTCACTAGACCGTGAGCTTTTGATCATAGCATGATGACTACCACGCACGCTGTACTTCACGTACATCAGCGGAGTCATGACCGCAACGATGTTCTTTACCGGTAAAGTGGTCTAGAGGAAGGACCCGTGAGCCCCCAGTTAGGCACCAGTGGGTGCGGGGTTATGTCAGCCTGTTAGGTGCCAGTTAGGTGGTATGAGCCTGAGGTCCTCGTGACCAATACTGGCATTGATTGGGTACTTGAGTTCTGTTGATTGACGCATTATTCTTACCTTGCACTATTATTGATAGATATCTTACTCTGTACCTCCACTGCTTAGTGTATGCTTGATTAGATCATTTATATCCAGATTTCTTGCATCACTTACCTGCAGTTATTGTGCTTGGATGTTATAGCTCTACATTGATTTCTAGCATTTATTACTTGCAGTTTCATTACCCTTGATTATCTGCCTATTCAGTTATCTGTGGACCTTGTTGATTATCAGTAGATCTACTTTATTGTTCAGCTTTACCCTATGATTCTTACTATTCGCAGATTATTGTACCCAGTAGGTACGATTAGCTATTTCTCGGCTCGTCGTGCCCACTGGGATACATGTACAGTGTATCTCACACCCCCTGGGTGACCATTTTTCAGGTCGTTCGGGTAGAGGGGTGTCGGGACGATCCAGTAAGGCTGTCACGATAGAGCTGTCCCCTTGATGATATAGATTGATGATTGTGATCCCGATGATATGTAGCTGACTTTTGTTTATGCCATTTCAGCTTTCAGTTATTTAGCTATTTCAGTTCTTGAGTTATTCCAGATTGATGTTAGCATGACTAATTGGATTATTCATTATTAGCTAGATGTTGATTGATCTCTGACTGATGATTGGATTCGCCTAGCCGTGCATGTATAGGAGAGACTCTATCCTTTGGATAGGGGATTTCCTATATGTGTGGCGGTCTGTTACGCCCGTTTTGCAAACTCGAATTTATTCAAAAAAAAAAAAATTTCAGACCTGATTTTTAAACTCGGGGCGTGACAGATTAGATGGTATCAGAGAAATAGGTATACGGTACCTAGGAGAAATTGATTAGGATCTGGTTAGGATGAACCCTAGGATGGCTTATGACGTGAGAGCGCGGGGTATTTGTCTAGCGGTTAGGAGCTCAGGTGTATTTTCACACTTATGAGACGTTTTCCTAACTTGTTGTTGCGACTATGAGCGGTGTTCGCACGCGCTCTGGGCTTAGTAGTCGTAGTAGGTGCAGTGTTAGCTGCGGTTGTAGTACGAGCTATAGGGTTGATATATCAGTGGAGCCTTGGAGCTCGGATTGTTGGCAGCGGTTAGAGAATCAGCTCACCGTTTTTGCTGGGATAGTCCAGCAGATGGCTCAGCATCAGATAGTTGCTATTGTTGCACTGGCCCCCACCACTAGTCCAGGTGCTTGGAGAAGTCATCCTCCGGTTGTCCCCGCGTCACATGTTATCGTGACTGTTGTTGCAACCGTGGTCATCAAAACTATGTTGTGGCTGCTATTACCGGAGATTTCCTGAATATAGTTATCGGGATGCCTATGAGGTTAGCAATCTTGTTGCTTTGGATGGAAGGATTCTGACGACACTTAGCAAATATGGGACCTTATTGAATCGTGTCCCAACCCTGATCAGTGTAAAATAATTTGGGATTCACGATTACTTTGATAGAGATGATGATAGCTTGAGGAATTTGACTTTCATCCTAAAAGAATCCGATTTGTAGTTGATTCGCAAATTGTGGGTGAATTGGTTTGGAGTCATGATCGTTCCTGACGATATTTGAGCTACGATTGGCGTCGCTAGTGCTGTGTTAGCAAGTGGTGATGCGTTTAAGGTAATGGAGAACAATGGAATATGGTTCTAGATTCCTGTGAGTAGCCAGAGTTGTACTCATGACCACGAGATGGTAGAGATAGTGGACATAGGTTTATAGTATCGGCATAGAGATTTGTGTTGTGAGGTATGAGTTATACCTTTTTGTTGACTCCGGTGGGAGTCATGTCCCCAACTTGATGTTGGCGACAAATCTATGGTATTTCACTTTTCTTTTGATAAGCACGTTGGCTGCAGACAACGTACTGTCGAAAGAGCTGAGGAAATACCCCACCCTGAAAAAGGGGAATATCATGATTGGGTCTATTTGTCTGCTTACTTAAGTTTTAATCTCCAGGGTTGTCTTTGGACAGCGATGTTATAGTCTCAATATTGATATTCCAGACCATAATTAGGGTACATCGACCCTCTATATCGCATACCCTGTGTGGTATCTTTATGAACCAGAATTTTTAGCAGCTTAGATGAAACCGAATTGTGAACCACGAGGAGCGTGAAGCCACGTGGGAACGTGAATCAACCATGATGGAGAGTTTTTCCCAGTTATTTGATTCTTAGTTGTATTAAGTTTCAGGGACGAAACTTCCTTTTTGGTGGGAGAGATGTAAGAATTTGAATTTTTAGTAATTAAATAAAAAGGGAAATAATAAAAGCCAAGTTGAATTTTGGATCATAAATGCACGATTAGCCAAAATGCCCCTTTTCTGCAGTGTAAATTGTACAAAAATAGGGTCGAAAATATCGCCTTTCAATCTGAGCCTGATCTCGAAGATCCGAGACCACCAGTGCGACCGTCACGACGAACTGATCGAAAACCATATTAAACATGTTCAGATCTGACGGTCGGATCTTCCAGAAATCAGCGATTAAGCGGGCGGGACCCGCGACTTAAGTCGCAGGTACAAGTGAACAGTAGTGAACAGTAAACTCCTTTTTCGAATACCCCTAAGTGCGAACGTCTGCCAAATCGCTGTCTGGAAACCAATCATAGCACTTCAGGTAGTCAATTTGAACGGCTTCGTCATTCTGGACGCAATGGCGTTGACGGAATTTCCGTTTGACGACTGTAGAGTCTCGAAAAGCGCGAAAACTGTGTTCCGGAACTGTATTTCATGGACCGCAACTTTATTCGGACAGTTTTTCGAAAGTCAGAAATCGCCACCTGATAGGATTCATCGAGCCGGACGTCATGGCGCAGTCCGTTTTTCGATCTGACGACCGGATCGCCTCGAAATGCGTGAAATAAGGCGAAAAAGGGGATATTTACACTTAAAACCCTACTAAAGTTGCCTCGATTTGCGTGCTAATTTTTGGATAAGGACTTAAGTGTAAAGGAAAGCTGCTGTGGGGGACCTAACAGCAAATACCAAAGATAGAAGGGCTAAATTGCAAGATTTCCAAACCCTATATAAGTGCACATCCTCGAGCTAGGGTTTCTACAAACACCAAAACTCAAACCTTGTGCCCTAGCCGCACCTCAACAAACCTCCACTCCTCTGCCGTGCTTCCCGGAGTTCCCCCGCACCGGCCGCCGCCCCACGTCGCCGGAGAAGAAGGTGAAGCCGATTCTCCTTCATCTCGGGTGCAAGGCTTGAGGAGGCTACCCAAGGATCTAGGCGACCTCCAACTGCACCTGGGGACTCCCCTGTGGAGCAGCAACCAAGCCGAGGTGAACCCGCGCCCTGCCGCCGCCGAGCGCCGCCGCAGTCACCTTCCTCTTCCTTCCAGTTTTCCGGCGAGGTAAGTTTGTGGGATTTTTCTTTTTTAATTGGCCAATGGACCTAAGTGATAGTCTTCTGACGTTGGGGGGGACAACCTGGTGCAGCCCGAGCCACTGCCGTGCCTCCGGTAGCCGGCGGGAGATCTTTATCGCCGGAAACCTATTTGCGGCCGATCTTGATCGCGGGAGGATTCCGGCCGTTGGGACTTTGATCAAGGCCGTCTATCCGGTCCCCCTCATCGACTGCAGGCTCTCCCCAAGATCTGAGGTTGATCAGATAAGCGCTCGTGCCGCGCGGCCAAGCCCTAGCATCGGGGTTTTTGGCACTTCGACCGAACTTCGTCGTCCGGCGCCGCCGCTCAACTGCGCCGTCGACCACCACCTTGGCGAGCTCGGTGGAGTCTAGAGGAGCCTTCTGGTCCAAGTTGGAAGGCTTTTGGTGTTCGGGTTGAAGATCCGCCATTAGAGCTATTGTCTTCTTCACCGAGTTGGGTTTCCTCGAGCGCCGGCGATCGCCGCCGCTTCCGGCCGCCGTGTGGTGACCCAGGTAAGCATGTTGGGTCCTTATTGAGCTTATCATCGTGTTGCATGGGGATTTTAACGTAGGGTCTGTTTTCTCTGTAGTTGCACCATTAAAGCCACTCGGGCTTGAGCTCCGGCCGCCGCCACCGCACCTAGTTGCCGGAAAACCGCCCATGTGAGACCTAAATGCCCCAATATTGCTCCCCATCAATTTAGTTTGGCCAGGAACACCTCTGTATTGGGTTCCCAAACATTGAACCCGAGCCACCCTTTCGGGCTTTGCCTCCGGCCGCCGCCACCTCCGGCCGGCGGCGCCTGGTCCGGCATGGACCAGACACATTCTGGGACCCCCTATGCACTGATGCTTCCCTCTGAAACAGGACAGAGCCTGGTTTGCTCCAAGAATACCAACCCGAGCCCTAGCCCGAGCTTAGGTGTTGCTCCGGCCACTGCTCCGGCCACTTTCCGGCAACCCTCAGGTGAGCCCCACTGCTCTTAGGCCTTAATTATCATCATGCTCCAGTTAACTCTCAGTCTGGTCGGGTATAAAATAAGTTTTAACAAAGTAGTAAATTGGACCCTTAATGTTTATGGGCCAACCTTGCCCTCGGGTCCCGTGCCAACCCAAATTGGTGAGCACGGGCTCTGTTTCGACGTAACGAACACGCTGAAACTCACCGCGTAGTTTTTGGACTCTTAGATGTTAAGATCAAGGCAAAATAGGGCAATCAACATGAAAAGTTAAAGAGCTAACTTCGCTCTCGGGTTTCGCGTTGACCCAAAGTGGTGAGCACGGGGTCTGTCTCATCAAATGTGACACGCTGGAACTTACGGCGTCGTCGTTGGACCCCCGGATTCCAAGAACGAGTCGAAACAGTGGATCAATTCAATGATTTTATGCAAATTAAAATATATTATGGACTAAAACGCAAATAGGACTTGGTGGCTGTCCCTAGATAGTGTTTACACACCTACTGGGCATCTTGTTAGAGTCCCGTGGACTTTCGTGGATCGGGAATTGGAATTTATTCAATAAATCATCGATAATTGCCCGTATTAGCGTCGCGTTGTTGTTATGTCATCGGGGATGGGTTTTTGTGAGTATTACTGATCATATCTTATTATTCAGGGCCCAGCTGTTCTGCACCAGCCTCCCAGTAGCTGTGCGGGAGTTCGAGGATCTGCCTTCATCCAGGTGGGTTACTTTCGATCCGGGCTCTAGCTTTTTGGCCCTCTGGTTGCTTTAGTTTGTCGGACCCCTGTTTTTGATTTCCCTGCTGATTATATGACCTATCTTGACATATCATGATTTCACTGATGGACACTGACTTGATTAGACCTGGGATTGAGATTGCTTGTTCACGATCAGCCCGATTATTATCTACATACTCCCTGATTATTCCTGACTGATCCTGATTGATTGATATATAGATTTGCATGATTAGTTGATACCTACTGATTCCTGTCATTGAGATGTTATTTGATATATTGTTCATATACATGATTGATTGATTCCGTAGACACATGATATACAGCTACTTGTCAGTTTCCATATCTATTACATAGATGTCATGATCGGGTTATACCTGTTGATTCCTGTCAGCCGATATATTGTTGATATTTCGATATGCATGATTGATTGATCCTGATTGATAGATACTACTCGATGTTCCGATATGCATGATTGATAGATACTACTTGATGTTCCGATATGCATGATAGATTCTGATCGATATGATAGATGATTTCCCTGTTGGGATCTCGGCTTATGGCCGACTACTCGGTCACTAGACCGTGAGCTTTTGATCATAGCATGATGACTACCACGCACGCTGTACTTCACGTACATCAGCGGAGTCATGACCGCAACGATGTTCTTTACCGGTAAAGTGGTCTAGAGGAAGGACTCGTGAGCCCCCAGTTAGGCACCAGTGGGTGCGGGGTTATGTCAGCCTGTTAGGTGCCAGTTAGGTGGTATGAGCCTGAGGTCCTCGTGACCAATACTGGCATTGATTGGGTACTTGAGTTCTGTTGATTGACGCATTATTCTTACCTTGCACTATTATTGATAGATATCTTACTCTGTACCTCCACTGCTTAGTGTATGCTTGATTAGATCATTTATATCCAGATTTCTTGCATCACTTACCTGCAGTTATTGTGCTTGGATGTTATAGCTCTACATTGATTTCTAGCATTTATTACTTGCAGTTTCATTACCCTTGATTATCTGCCTATTCAGTTATCTGTGGACCTTGTTGATTATCAGTAGATCTACTTTATTGTTCAGCTTTACCCTATGATTCTTACTATTCGCAGATTATTGTACCCAGTAGGTACGATTAGCTATTTCTCGGCTCGTCGTGCCCACTGGGATACATGTACAGTGTATCTCACACCCCCTGGGTGACCATTTTTCAGGTCGTTCGGGTAGAGGGGTGTCGGGACGATCCAGTAAGGCTGTCACGATAGAGCTGTCCCCTTGATGATATAGATTGATGATTGTGATCCCGATGATATGTAGCTGACTTTTGTTTATGCCATTTCAGCTTTCAGTTATTTAGCTATTTCAGTTCTTGAGTTATTCCAGATTGATGTTAGCATGACTAATTGGATTATTCATTATTAGCTAGATGTTGATTGATCTCTGACTGATGATTGGATTCGCCTAGCCGTGCATGTATAGGAGAGACTCTATCCTTTGGATAGGGGATTTCCTATATGTGTGGCGGTCTGTTACGCCCGTTTTGCAAACTCGAATTTATTCAAAAAAAAAAAATTTCAGACCTGATTTTTAAACTCGGGGCGTGACATTGTTTTAAAAGCCATTTTTGCAAACATTTTTCCTGGTTTGAAAATAGGCCGAAAACTACAGAGTATGAAAGCAAACAGGGTCACTACAGTAATTTGAACATCCACACCACAGCACAGTCGAACCCACTCACACAGCACGAAAAACTAAGAAGATAATCTTGAATAAAATCTAGCAATGACACTCTCATAGAATTGCCAAAACAAACGACACATCCTCGTAACCCGTCCTCACATCCATCCCGTGCCCGCGCCCGACCAACCTGTCACAGAGTGGGAAGTCAGTGACACTATCAGGATGCAACATAAACCAGGGTAAACAATATATGCGATAATTGGGAAACTAAAATTAATGCAAACCGAGCCACCAGCGTGTCCATATTTACTCCCTCCCAAGAGAGCCACGGTACCCTGTAACAATCAAACATGTGCACCCGCCCCTGTAACAATCAAACATGTGCACTTGCCCTTGTAACAATCAAACATGTGCACTTGCCTCTGTAACAATCAAACATGTGCACTTGCCTCTGTAACAATCAAACATGTGCACCTGCCTCTCATGGTTGCTTATACCCCTCCATGGCGCTCGTGCGGCACTTGAGCAGCCGTGAGAGGTCCCCATCATCACTAGTCGTGGGATACACGGGCCAACGTGCCATCTTTTCAGAAAAATACACCAGTGCGGTGGTCAAACCGCCGGTGTGCGTGCAAACAACCTTGGGCTCATAACGTGATAATCGTGTGTATCATAAACCAGAGCGACCCGCAGTCGCCAGAGATATTAGTAATAAACATTCTTATGTAAAACAGGGGTTAGACACGATCACGATATCAATATTATTATAATCATGCATACACGAAATTTTACCACATATCATAAATGCTAGGATTTGAAGGGGCACCCACCTGAACAGCGTTTGGTCGGAACACCAGCAGTTGACTCACAGCCCTCGAACGACAACTCGACCTACGGAGTCCCCAGAAAACAACCATTAAGACCGAAGCTTATAACGAAGACACTACACACGGACGGCTCAACAATAAATAAGTGACAGTCGGGACACGAACGCACACGGCGGGAACACGAAAGGAGCCGGGCGGCAGCGGCACCGCAGGGCCGCAGCAACAGAAGCAGCAACAACGGCGACAGCGAGCCCCGCGCGGGCGCATGCCCACGTGGGCGGCGCGGCGGCAGAGCCCGCGCGGGCACAGGCCCGCACGGGCGCAGCAGCCCCGCGGCGGCAGCGGAGCCCCGCGCGAGCGCATGCCCGCGCGGCCGGCGGCGCGGCAACAGCAGCGCGGGCAAGGGCCCCGCGCAGCAGCAGCAGCGCGGCGCGACAACAGCCGCGCGGCGCGGCACTCCGCACAGGTAAGGGTCCCGCGTGGCCGGCAGCTGCGCGGCGCGGCAACGGCAGTGCGGCGCTGTGCTCCGCGCGGGCAAGGGCCCTGCGCAGCAGCAGCAGCGCGGCGCGGTACTCCGCACGGGCAAGGGCCCCGCGCGGCCAGCAGCAGCGCGGTGTGGCTCTCTGCGTGGCGCGACAACAGCACTCTCCGCGTGGTGCGACAACAGCAGCGCGGCGTGGCGCTCCGCGCGGGCGAAGGCCCCGCGGGGCCAGCAGCGGCGCTACTCTCCGCGCGGGCAAGGGCCTCACGCGACAGCAGTAGCGCGGCGCGGCGCTCCGCGCGGGCGAGGGCCCCCGCGCGGCGCGGGCTTCGCGCCCTGGGTGTACGACGGCGGCGGCGGTGGCAGTAGCGGCGGTGGCAGCGGTGGCGGCGTCCCGACTCCAAAACCCTAAAACAAACAAAACAGGAAGGGTGCTCACAACGAGGTATCGGAGGAGATGACCCGATCGTTCCAGGGAGAAGACTCCGGATCCGATCCCCGCTCCGTTGCATTGATCACCCTACGTGTAGTAACCGTGATTTTTAAAATCCAAAATCTGAGTTTAAATAATTTCCTGGATTATTTAAATGGCAAAAATAGGGAATTAATAGGCAATAGTGGCCCTAAAAATACCGACTTTTGATCGGGGTCTGATCTCAAAAATCTGAGATCATCATTGCGACCGTCTAGTCGAAACATGAAAAATTGATATACATATGTCGACGATCTGACAGTCGGATCTTCCAGAAATCAGCGAAGAAAAAACGGGTCCCACAACTTAAGTTGTGAATAGTAATCCATATTTTTAATCCCCTCTTGACCACTAACGGCCGTTTCACCATCTGGAAACCCAATATAGGGGTATGAGTAGTCAAACCTAACTAATTTCGATGTTCTGAGCACAATGGCACTGACGGAATTCGCGTTTGGCGACCTGGGTGCATCGGAGTGCGTGCAATGTACCGCACTTTGTCGAACTTTATGGCCCGAGATTTTATACGAGCACCAAATCAAGCAAGCAAATATGCTACTTGATAGGTATTGACGAGCCGGACGTCGTGGTGAAGTCCGTTTTGCAAATTGACGAGTCGTTTGTCTCGAAATGCGTGAAAAACACCGAAAAAGGGGGTATTTTGGATGAAACTGTAAATTTTGTGGACCAAAAATTATAAGATAAATATGGTAGGGTCCTGTCAGTCTAAGGGACCTACATCAGGGACCCCGAGGTTTAGGAATGAATGTGTGAGGGGTTCTTTGAAAGATTTTGCAAAAAAGGGTTGCATTAATTTTTATGTCTCTTGGTCTCCATGGGGGGAGCACGAGGGTCCTGGGAGGGATTCAAAGCATCACCTGGGTTCCTCTGCTTCTCCCAGATCAAGCTCGGGTGCTGGGGTTGGCCGAGGGACACAAGCCAAAGAAGGCAAACCGAGAGAAAGGGAGAAAAAAAAAAAAAAAAAAAGAGTTCCAAAGGACTCCTAGTTGGCTTCTGAGGATTTTGGTGGATTTTCCTCCTTTCTGTGAGTGCGCCTGAGGGAGCCAAGGAGCCGCGCAACGCCGGAGAAGAACCCCGCTTCATCCCATCTTCATCGACTCCGGCGAGGTGAGTGATTCTAAACCACGGTTTGTTTGGGCCTTAGACCTTTAGAAGTAGACTCGTTAGGACCTAGGCTTTCTCCCTGCCAAGCCCGAGCTCCCCATGCACGTTTCATGGCCGGCGGGAGCAAGCTTCGCCGGAAACCAAGCATACGCTCCGCCGCGGCCGTTCTCTTCAACCAATGGACAAAAATGGGTAAAAATTGGTATGCAAGGACTGTAGGACCTAAGGATTATTTCTGCAAAGTTTGGAAAATATGTTGGAGTTTTTACGAAGAAAATCAAAGCCCTAGTTTTCGGAAAAATTGCACCTTGGCCGAGCTTCTTGCTCCGGCGCCGCCGAGCCTCCCCAGCGCCGACCACCTACTCAGAACTCTTCCTGGGTGTGAGAGGAGTCCACCCATGTATTTGCATGGCACCCATGCAGCAAGAAAAGAGCGCGGCCAAGATGGGTTCGAAATGGGATTAAATCGCGGCTGCCGGCGCTCCGGCCATCTCCGGCCGGGGAGGGTTGGTCGGGAAGCTTCCTACGACTCTCCTGAGCATTCCCATCCAAGTTGGAAGTCTCCAAAATGCCTCGTTAAAAATCCGCCATTAATGATGGGAAGCTCCAAACCGAGCTTGTGGCCGCCGCGTCGCCACCGTGTCCTGTCGCCGGGCACGGGTCCAGGAGAGTTAGTTATAAGTTTTAGCATCTACTTGGTCAAGTTGTTTGGTCCCAGATGCTCTGGTTGGATGGTCACGATTTTCAAGCAAGAACACATCATCTTCTTCGTATGCTCCGGCCAATCCATCCATGCATCTTGGCCCAAACATGCAGAGAATATAGAGAAAGCCATTTAGAGCATTTCCTTCCAAGTTTTATAGCTTTTGGTCCAGTAATTACAGAGAACCAAGGCTGGGTTGTGTTTATGTGTATTGGGTGGATTGGTGCACACCAGATGTTTGATAAAATACGACAGTGAAATTTTATACAGAATTAGGCTTTGATGTAAATATGAAACTTGTTTCAAATGGTCCCCTGAGCTTGATGCTCACTTCATATCAAAGTTTATCTGTGTGGATGATGTTTGGAGCATTATGAGTGTTGTATGTGAACCTAGATGTTGGATCTATTAAACCAGCAAGGCTGGTCTGCCAATAGGGCAAGCCCTGTGCTTTTTAAGGTATATTGAACATACATATAAAGCATATTTTTGATTGGATTAATAGAATTAAAGTTATACTGAAATCAACCTCTAAATGAATAGTTTGGCCCAAAGTTGATTACGGGCTGTTTGCGAAGCCGCGATAGTGAGCTCCTAGCTATTTTGGGGTCACTGGACTCGATGCTCGCGTTAAAAACAGGTTTTGACTAGTAGAAGAAATAAAAATTGTATATAGGCTAGGTTAGAGAGTGTGTCATGGCCCGAAGTTTTCCTCGGGTTCCGTGCTGCCGCAAATGTGTGAGCACAGTGTTCACCAAGATAATTGTCACCTATTGGAAGTGACGGTTCGTTAAAATGAGTTCCCAGTTGAGAGAACGAGCGAAAATAGTGCTCAAATAGCACTAAAAATGCAATTTTGGAAACCCTAGGGGTCTAAACGCAAAAATGACAGCGTGTACTATTTTGTACAGTGTGTAAATGATTCCTAAGCTTTTCGTTAGGAATCCAACGACTCTCGTTGAGCGGAAATCGGATATCGGTCCGTAAATCGGCAAAATCGTCGATTTTACGGCATCCGGGTGGCAATCACGTAATTTGAGAAATTACGGCGGTTTCACCAAGCCGAATGTTGAGTCCCAGTAGAATCTGGTTGAGCTAGCGGCAAAGATTAAGCCCGAGTCTCCCGGAAGTCCAAAAGGGAATTTTCGGGAGGGGCAATTTGGTAATTTTACCAAATATTAAACATTAAAAATTATGTTGGTCTAGGTGTTGATAAACACAAATGTTAAATAATTAAAAAAAGTTTTAAGTTGATTTGGAAATATTAAAGTTAAGTTAGAGATGATCCCTGATCAATATGTTTGATTCAGGTCTATTCGATTTGCATCTGGTTTTCGAGCGTACAGTTGATTCGGTTTATTCGCCTGCGAATTGTCAGGTGGGTTATCTTCGGTCTGGGCTTTATCATTTCGGCCCTCTGGATACAGTATTGGCTGGACCCCTGTTTTTGTAGCTTAACTCTAACTTGAGCCTGTCTTCCTTTTGATTTTGTTGCAATTGTTTTGCACCTGATTATGCCCTTTATCTGCTATCTTATAACTTGCATAACTGATATTTAGTTGTTTCCAATAGATATAGTATTGTTCTGGTCGTTTTCCATGCCTATGATTGAACCTGCTTCCTTGTTGTTCACTGGTTATGCTGCTAAATACATGACTTTATTAAATAATTGTTTTTACCGAACTTCGTAGGGTCGCGTGAGTCTGTTCTTGTTTGATAGGACAAAGGCAATGCTCTTTGAGGTTTGGATCTAAAATCTGTTTCAAAATAGTTTTCTCAAAAACGTGTGTTTAGTCTGCATAATTGGTTAGTCTGCTTGATGTTTAGTTGTTTTCCAGTATTATGATTTGATGTTCGTTATAACTGCTTAACCACACTGCTGATTATCTGATCATGAAACTTAGATGTTGTCGATTATTCTTGCATTTTGAGTTGAAGTTTCTATTAATTCTGCATTAAGATAAATTGTTGTTGTCATATCACTGTTGCATCCCAGAGGGGATTGATTCTGGCTTTTTGCCGATTACTGGTCTGTGGACCAAGATTTTGAGCATTCGCATTGATCGCCCGCATCGCTGTACTTCACGAACATATCTGAGGTCGCTCCTCGTGCGCTTTGTTCTTTACCGATAAAGTGGTCTGTTGAAAGACCCGTGACCCCCAAAGTGGGGAATGTCAGCCAGGTTGGTGCTAGTTTGGGCATTTCCCTGAGGTCTTGTTGACCAATATGGTGGCTTATGATTGGGTTAAATTTGCTATTCCAATGTTTGATGCATATGTTGTTGAGTTATTAGATTATTATTATCATATCCTATTCTTCCCTTGACTTGATTACCTGATCTGATTACCCTGTTTAAATTTACTATATGTTAAGATGTTATATGATGCTTTTAATTTCAGTTCCATGATTATATATATCTGCTTATTCTAACCCTTGATTATTACTATCCTCTAGTATTGTATACCAGTAGGTACGATCTGCTATTTCTCGGCTCGTCGTGCCCACTGGGATACATGTACAGTGTATCTCACACCCCCTGGGTGACCATTTTTCCAGGTCGAGCGGGTACTGGGATGTCGGGACGAGTTGGTGAGGTTCCGAGTGAGAGATTGGCCCTGGACAGCCGAAAAGCATATGTATTTGTATTGGTGAAAAAGGATATGTAATTTAGTTATAAATTATGTAAAGTTATTGTAATAAATGTTTTGTAATATCGATAATTGTAGTACGTAGTTAATACTCTGATGTTGTTGCCAAGCTAGCCGTGCATATATAGAAAAGGCTCAATCCCAAAGGGGATTGGGACTCTTCTATATATGTGGCGGTCTGTTGCGCCCTGGTGGTTTTAAAACTCTGATTTAAAAAAAATAATAATAATATTTAGACGCTGATTTTTGAACTCGGGGCGTGACACTACGAGATCTTTCTCCCCTCTCCCTCCTTCTCTCTCTCACTTCCCCCCTTTCTCTTCGAATTTTGAAACTTAAATTTCAAATTCCTTTTTCCCCGTCCACGATCTCGAAAAGAGGCCAGGTTGCTATTAATTTGCCTATGAAAAACCCCCAACACCCCGAATCACAAACGCCCACTTATTGGATTAAAAGGAAGGTTAAATAATCAACCCGTTCGCACTCACACAAAAACGGTCGCTAACCCGATCTAAAAGAAACCTGCCCCATTGCCTCGAAAAGCGTGTAGATCATGTGGCACGGATTTCGATCCACGTTACAGATACCGTCACCTTAGAAATTCAAAATCAGGAGATCCGGGAGTCGGATTTCAGATCCGATCGCGCCACTGTTCATCGTTTCACGAGCTCTATCACCGAAAAATACCCGCGAGTACCAATTCAAAATTCCAAAAGTCGCTAATAAAATAAACTCTTAAAACTTAAGTGATTGAAAAAGTCAAGGACACTACAATGGTGGTGACGAGTTGTTTTAGGTGATGAGTGCACTGAAGCTAGTAACAAAAACGGCAGTCAGAAGAAGGCGGGCAGTAGATGCAGGAGGTTGTAAAATCAGTATTGATTAGTCAATTTTGACAAAAATGGGTGGAGGTTAAAGAAGTGGTATTGGTGGTGATGGTGGCATGAGGTGCTGGAGAGAGGTGGAATGGCCGCAGGAGGTGGCCGAAGTAATGGTAGGAATGACATGTTACCAACAGGGATTAGTTCAAAGCGGTGACTACGGGTGCTCACTTTCATTCTACCCTCGAAAAAGAAAATCGAATGACATTATCCTGTAGAAAAGCCTAGACATCCTTGAATGGCATATTGAATATCTTTGAGTAAGAAAGAAAGTGGAAAGTAGGCTTGATAGTAGCAGAGTAGCATCTCTGCTATAAAATATAAATTTAGACTTGCGATGAGAGGGGAGGCAAGAACATTCTAGTCAACAGAAAGGATCAGGAAAAACAGTATCTTTGGGTTTGCTCTTTTCTTTTAGGCGTAGCATGCGAATTACAACGAGATTTTATGCACGTTTAGTACTATATTTCTTCTATGTTGTTTTTATTCCAAATAATTATACTTCCATTTTTCAAGTTGGTCCAATTGAAATTTTAACTATGTAAACTTGCAGGTCATGGTTCGTGCATCTTCGCTGGAAGGTGAGTGATGATAGATATTCGAATGTTAGATGCAATGCTTAAACAATCTTGTTGTTTCCGTAAAACTGATAAGTTAATTTGAATGGCAGCTCGGGATCAAGCAAGGGTGGCGGTATTTCTCCCGGTTCAGCTTAGGGCCTATAAGCCCAACTAATCAGGGACGAGGCCATATATAGGCCCACAGGGGCCATGGCCCCCCCCAGAAATTTTAATTTGTGGCCTTGTGGCCCAAGTTATCTAAAATATTATTTTGTGGGCCAAGTTTGAAATACAATGAACAGGGGCCATGGCCCCCCCAGAAATTTTAATTTGTGGCCTTGTGGGCCAAGTTATCTAACATCGGATTTTGTGGGCCAAGTTTGAATTACAAATTTACAATGAAGCCCTAGCACGTGGGCGGTGGGTCTCTGTGGACTGTGGCTGTGGGTGCACTAGCTAATAGCTATTAGCCATTAGCAACAGCCAACAACAGTACCCTAAAGTCTAAAGCCTCTCTCTCCTCTCGGACGCTCTCTCTCCTCTCGGACGCTCTCTCCCTCTCTCTCTCTCTCAGTGCCGGCGCGCCGCCCTCTCGCCTCTCGCAGTCAGCCGCTAGGCAAGTTTTTTTTTTTTTTTTTTTTTTTTTTTTTTTTTTTGTTCCTCTTAATTTTTTTTTTTAAAAAAATTTATTATGATATTTTGAACTTAATATCAAAACTAAAATAATTTTTTTTATTTTTTAAATTAATATTTTTTACAGTTTTTTTTTATCACTGTTAAATATTGATATTTCATATTTGATAGTTAATACTTAATAGTTGATAAAAATAGAATGAATGAATGATAGTTGTTGTCTTGTTGGATGAAAAAAATTTCACTTTAATTATGCTTTTAGTTTTTTTTTAAATTATAAATATATTATTTTATCTAATGAATATTTAATTGTTGAAATGTGATTTGAATCATTTGATGCAGCAGTAAACTTGTTTGATGAGTTTGACAGTCCGTCGCTGATACTAGGAATCGCCAATCGGTAGCCGCCTAGCCGGCGAACACAAATTCTTCGTACGACTAGCAAAGGTCAAAAAAATCTTTCAAATCTTCTTATTTTTTTTTATATTATTTAAAAATATTTTTATTATTATTACTCTTGTAGACTTGTAGTGTAATTACTAATTAGTGTTGTAGTCTTTTGAACTTATTAGTTATTAGTGTGCTATGATTTTTTACATAATTCTACATGATTTTTAAATTATACTAAATTTTAATACTTGATTTCTTGACATAATTTTTTGTAGATCTCTAGACCATTATTATTTCAATGGGAAAGACAACTACACTCGATTCTTTTTTTAAAAGAAAAAATATTGAAAAATCGGAAGTTAATGAACAAGAAGTTATTTATAGAGATGAAGCTTCGGGTTCCCAAAGTTGTCGTTTGAAATATCCAAGAATAGAAATTAAAGAGGCTGATGACTTGCCAGTTGAGCGTGATCCTGGATTGCGACCCCAAATTTGGGATTATCCCGTTGAACAACGTGATGAAGTTCGACGAGCATATATAATTAATGGTCCATATCAACCTAGACTTTTGGAATATCCAAAAAGTGGGTCTCTTTCTCATCAACGTCGCTTCCAACCTTCATGGTTCGAGTCATTCAAATCGTGGTTGGAATATTCTCCAACCAAAGATGCCGCATTTTGTCTCCCATGCTTTGTTTTTAACAAACCATGTGGGCAGGGACGAGGCCATATATAGGCCCACAGGGGCCATGGCCCCCCCCAGAAATTTTAATTTGTGGCCTTGTGGCCCAAGTTATCTAAAATATTATTTTGTGGGCCAAGTTTGAAATACAATGAACAGGGGCCATGGCCCCCCCAGAAATTTTAATTTGTGGCCTTGTGGGCCAAGTTATCTAACATCGGATTTTGTGGGCCAAGTTTGAATTACAAATTTACAATGAAGCCCTAGCACGTGGGCGGTGGGTCTCTGTGGACTGTGGCTGTGGGTGCACTAGCTAATAGCTATTAGCCATTAGCAACAGCCAACAACAGTACCCTAAAGTCTAAAGCCTCTCTCTCCTCTCGGACGCTCTCTCTCCTCTCGGACTCTCTCTCTCTCTCTCTCCCTCTCTCTCTCTCTCTCAGCGCCGGCGCGCCGCCCTCTCGCCTCTCGCAGTCAGCCGCTAGGCAAGTTTTTTTTTTTTTTTTTTTTTTTTTTTTTTTTTTTTTTTTGTTCCTCTTAATTTTTTTTTTTTAAAAAATTTATTATGATATTTTGAACTTAATATCAAAACTAAAATATTTTTTTTTATTTTTTAAATTAATATTTTTTACAGTTTTTTTTTATCACTGTTAAATATTGATATTTCATATTTGATAGTTAATACTTAATAGTTGATAAAAATAGAATGAATGAATGATAGTTGTTGTCTTGTTGGATGAAAAAAATTTCACTTTAATTATGCTTTTAGTTTTTTTTTAAATTATAAATATATTATTTTATCTAATGAATATTTAATTGTTGAAATGTGATTTGAATCATTTGATGCAGCAGTAAACTTGTTTGATGAGTTTGACAGTCCGTCGCTGATACTAGGAATCGCCAATCGGTAGCCGCCTAGCCGGCGAACACAAATTCTTCGTACGACTAGCAAAGGTCAAAAAAATCTTTCAAATCTTCTTATTTTTTTTTATATTATTTAAAAATATTTTTATTATTATTACTGTTGTAGACTTGTAGTGTAATTACTAATTAGTGTTGTAGTCTTTTGAACTTATTAGTTATTAGTGTGCTATGATTTTTTACATAATTCTACATGATTTTTAAATTATACTAAATTTTAATACTTGATTTCTTGACATAATTTTTTGTAGATCTCTAGACCATTATTATTTCAATGGGAAAGACAACTACACTCGATTCTTTTTTTAAAAGAAAAAATATTGAAAAATCGGAAGTTAATGAACAAGAAGTTATTTATAGAGATGAAGCTTCGGGTTCCCAAAGTTGTCGTTTGAAATATCCAAGAATAGAAATTAAAGAGGCTGATGACTTGCCAGTTGAGCGTGATCCTGGATTGCGACCCCAAATTTGGGATTATCCCGTTGAACAACGTGATGAAGTTCGACGAGCATATATAATTAATGGTCCATATCAACCTAGACTTTTGGAATATCCAAAAAGTGGGTCTCTTTCTCATCAACGTCGCTTCCAACCTTCATGGTTCGAGTCATTCAAATCGTGGTTGGAATATTCTCCAACCAAAGATGCCGCATTTTGTCTCCCATGCTTTGTTTTTAACAAACCATGTGGGCTTTCTTCACAAAATGCCTTTACTGTTGACGGTTTTCATAATTGGAAAAAAGTTAAAGATGGGAAAAATTGTGCTTTTCTAAATCATATAGGTAGAGAACCAAACTCACCTCATAAAGTTGCCGAAAAAGCTTGCGAAGAATTGATGAAACAATCTCAGCACATTCAAAATGTGCTTCATAGACATACATCACAGCAAAAGGCAAATAATCGTTTACGCCTTAAAGCATCAATAATTGCAGTTAGATATCTTACTTTCCAAGGATGTGCTATGAGAGGTCGGGATGAAAGTAAAGAATCTATTGATCGGGGTAATTTTCTGGAAATGTTGGAAGTGTTCTCTTTTCTTAATGAAGATATTGCAAAAGTTATTTTAGAAAATGCTCCGCAAAATGCTTCTTATACTTCGTCGGATACACAAAAAGAAATTTTGCAAGTTCTAGCGGAGAAAGTAAGAAGAAAAATTCGAGATGAAATTGGTGACTCAAAATTTTCTATAATGGTTGATGAAGCACGCGATAAATCAAAAAAGGAGCAGTTAGCTATCGTTTTGAGATTTGTTGATGTACAAGGTTTGGTGCAAGAAAGATTTTTTGGTCTTGTTCACATTTCGGATACTAAAGCATTAACCGTGAAAAATGCAATTTATTCCATTCTTTCTCATTATAATCTTGATGTTCAAAATATTCGAGGCCAAGGATATGACGGGGCGAGTAATATGAGAGGTGAATGGAATGGATTACAAGCACTAATTTCTAATGATTGCCCCTATGCATACTACATCCATTGTTTAGCCCATCGTCTCCAATTGGCTTTGGTTGCGGCATCGAAGGATGTTCTTGAGGTTTATGAATTTTACTCAAAATTAAGTACTATTGTCAACATTGTTGGATCTTCTACCAAGCGAAATGATGAACTAAAAAAGTTCCATAGTTTTGAAATTGCCGAAATGATTGAAAATGATGAGCTTGAGACGGGAACCGGACTCAATCAAGTTGGCACTTTGCAAAGGGCCGGTGATACTCGTTGGAGTTCACACTTCAGATCTATTACTAGTTTGCTAAGAATGTTTAAGGCAACATGTGCAGTTTTAGAGAATATTATTGACGAAGGATCTAATGCATCTCAACGCGGTGAAGCACATTTAGCTCATAAGGCAATGACATCTTTTGAATTTGTGTTTATCTTGCATCTCATGAAAGAAATAACGGAAGTGACCCACATTCTTTGTCAACATTTGCAACGCAAATCTCAAGATATTCTTAATGCTATGCATCTTGTGACATCAACAAAATCACTTATTCAAAAGCTTAGAGATGAAGGATGGAGTTCACTTTTTGACAAAGTAAAGTTATTTTGTGCGAACTATGACATAGAAGTTCCAATTATGTCTGCTCCTTATGTGGGAAGAGGAGGTCGTGCTCGCCTTCAACGAGATCATATTACACTTGAGCATCACTATCGAGTTGATATTTTTAATGGTGCAATAGATTGTCAATTACAAGAGTTGAGTACAAGATTTAGTGACAATATGATAGAATTACTTACTCTGAGTTGTGCTTTGGATCCTAAAAATGGTTGCAAATCTTTTAATATTGATGACATTTGTAATCTTGCGAAAAGATTTTATCCTCAAGACTTTACGGAGTTAGAAAAAGAAGAGTTGAGAATAGAGCTTCGTCACTATGAATTTGAAATTTCGCGACATTTCGATTTGCAAAATTTGACCACTATTTCTGAGTTTTGTCAATGGTTGGTAGCAACAAGAAAATCAGAAATATATCCCCTTCTCTATCGATTGGTTAAACTTGTCCTAACTCTTCCAGTTTCAACTGCAACTACCGAACGGGCATTTTCCGCTATGAACATTATTAAAACCGATCTCCGGAATAAGATAGATGATGACTTTCTCACTAATTCTTTGATCGTGTATATTGAAAGAGAAATTGCCGAGAAGTTTACTATTGATTCAATCATTGATGGATTTCGTGACTTGAAGGAGCGTCGAGCGCTATTCTAACTTTTGAATGGTAAGCAATTTTTTAAAAATTTTCTTTAGCATTTTTGTATTTTGAATTTTTTATATATAGTTTGTTTTATTAATGCTGGGATACTGCTGGGCAGGAGAAGTTCGGCGGGCTTCGCGATGGATACTAGTGAGCGTTGTTTGTTTCTGTTCTTGTGCAGTGTAGTATCTCTGAAATTAAGCGTTGCACATTGTGTATCTTTGTCAGTGTTCTATAGCAATTTGCTTCTGTTTCCTGGACACAAAGCCTTTTTGTAAATTGTAATCACCTGTTATAGGGTTTTGGTACAATCATGAGTCATGATTTTGGTAAATTAGGTACATTGAGTAGTTCTCATTCTGTCAATTACTTACTAGATCAAAACTCAAAAGGGACATTACTGGTTTCCCTTTTCCAATTTCTACCCTATTCTTTTCTTATCTCTTGAAAGTGATGGGTTGTGGGGGTAATCCTTAAAGTGTATGTGCAAGCTTTGCTTAGTTCAGTGGTTCACTGTCATCAAAGCTTATTTTATCTGGCTTAAATATATGGAAGACATCATTTTCTCTATACACTTTGTTTGTATCACTGCCTTCTTGAAAGGCTTCTGTTGTGTGTTCAATATTATCTGGAATGCATTGTAGAACTTTGCAAATTTGGCAATGATAAATCAGGTGACTGACTATGCCCATTGCAACTTCGTTTGAATGGTGCTAGCATTTAAAATTTTGTTGTTTCATCTTAGTATGAAATGTTGCAGTTGAATTGTTTATCTGCACTCATTTAATCCATATAATATATTTTTGGCCCCCCCAGAATCAAACTCCTGGCTTCGTCCCTGCAACTAATCTTGCTTCTGCATTTCAACTTTGCTGGCTTAGTTACCTAGTTACGGTTTTGTTGCTACTTCTGGTTTACTGCTAAGATTCAGGTAATTTTAAATTGAGTTTTGGGATCAAACTGGAAAACTAGTCATGGATTTTACTTGCCATGCCAAGGTAATTTTGACAGTTGCATTTGCATTCAATCAATTCAGTCAGATAGTGGAAATGCTTATTTGCATTTTGATGTTCTGCTAGGAAAGCAAGTTAGCTACATAGCTATTGAAGTTAACCCGTAAAATGAGTTTTGCACTTCTTATGACTGCCCAATTAAACTTGAAGTGCCAATATTATCTTACTGCTGTATATAAATGTTTGCTTAACTATATTTCTTAGCATCATTTTTCTTGTTGTTTAAATTGGTTTTCATGCTACCTTTTTCAGGTCCAAAATGGTTGAAAAGATCCTTGCAATAGACATTGCTGATGATTTAATTTATGATTTATATAAATTACAAGTACCCTTCCTTTCTTCTCAAAATTGGACCACTTTAAAGGGTTTTTTGTTGTTGTTGTTGTTGTAAATTAGGTAAAGTTGTCATGCCCGAGATTTTAAAAACGGTTTAATTTTTTTATTTTATTTTATTTTATTTTATTATTATAAAATAGAGTTCAAAATGATAATTTTTAGGACGCGGGCAGATCCGTCACGTGCATAAATTTTTTTTAATCCAAAAGAATAGGATTTCTTTTATATATGCACGATTAGGCAACTACAAAAGTGCAATCAAGTTACTAAACATAATATTAAACAATTGAACTATAATCCAATCATAACCAAAACTAAAGCATCATAGATATGTCAACAACTACAAAATTCATAATTCAATATCATCTAATATCACTAAGAAATCAAATCAGCATGATAACCTAATATAATCAAAAGTAACTAAGTCATGATCATCATAAGTAAATATGAAGTAGGAAAGTAAAGATGAGGACTAACCATATAGCTGGCAATGGGGAATGACTCTATCGAATGCTCTCACATCATTGTCTCGATATTTCACCATCCGACGGACCAGAAAAACGGGTTATCAGAAATTGTGAGATACAACTGAATGTATTTCAATAAGTACAACGAATCAGGAATCAGCAAGTCGTACCTACTGGTATATAATAATCGAAAGGTAAAATATAGCATGATCAGAAGCTAGTAATATGTTAGGTAATGATGCTGGTATGAAAGCAGATAATATGATAAACAATAACTAAATAAACAGTAACCAAGTATCTGAATAAAATAATTATAAGTAGATAATGTTAGATGTGACTTTGAAATTAGAAATCATTTCGATATTATGTTTTGGTTCGCTGACGGTTTCGCGGTGCGACGACAAAATTTGATAAATTTTTGGAAAAAGTAAAATGAATGTTTGTGGTGGAAGCCGAGGGCTCGGGCCGATAAGAAAAAATCGTTAAGAATTTCTTATCATCTTTTCTTTTGCCTAGTGAGATCGAGCGATTGTATGATTATCAGGAATATTTTTTTGTACTCATTTTTTCTACATAGTGAAACTCTCATCTTTTGCCCGTGGTTTTTTCCCTACAAAAGATTTTTCACGTAAATTTGTGTGCTTATTGTTCTGTCGTGCATTTGAGATCTACTTTTTTATGGTTATTGCTTTTGATTTTTGTTTGGTTTGTGCGCTCGTTGCTAACAGATAATGCGTCAAGTATAACGATAATTGAATCAATCCAATCTGGTACCGCTGTTGGTCACTAGAATCTCAGGCTAGTGCATGACTATAACTGATACATATACTCCACACTAGCAGGAATAGCAAAAGCATAGAGTTCAATATCACCCGGGCCTACAGGTGCAGCTTTATAATAGGCTCACGGGTCAGTCCGATTGTGTACGTGAAAATGTACACTTGGTGCATGGCAATCTTAATGTGGATGCTCAAAGCTCGCGGTCGAAAGATCGAAATACGACAAATAGCCGGAAACTCCCAAACGGGAACATGAATCCATCACAGTGCCAATAATGCTAACAATAACCTCTTACTCTATCATGCATAATAATCCAGGGACAATAACATGTGTAATAAAACAACAGGAGGAGATATACCAATAAACGACTAGTAATGTCATAACTATGACATGAAGCGGAGATAAATCAAGATCTAGAAAGGTAATAATTGAATGAAGGGCTAACAATAGACTCAAGGGTCCGATCGAGTACGGGATCCAGTGAGGTGATATTATGCCAGTGTCCGGACCGAAGTACCCACCTCAATGCAGGTGATCCAGAAACTCGCTGCTCAACTCTCGAGGTGGCTCTTGACTGCTCAGGAGCAGTCAGGAGTAAACCAGATCCATGGGTTAGTCATAGACTCACACAAATCCAACCCACTAACTCACAATGTATAAAAACACTAAATCACGGACTTATGTTTAAGTCATGGGATCCGCCGAAATTTTCGGTAATTTGCCGATCGATCGATAATGGTCTGAATAGTGCTTATAAGCTAACGAATTTAAAGAAACTTTACTTGCTGCCTTGGAATGCCTCGTTTAAAGTGTGCGGACAACAATGACTAATATAGTGTCATTATAATTCTAACAGTGCTATAAACTACCGAAAATACTTTCGGAAACGTTGATTTCAGCTTCGGAAGTCACTGGGTCAACCAGGACAGCGTCGGGACCAGCCAAGGACACTTGGTGATCAACAGTATTCATCTAACTTGCTCGGATCGCGGATTTTGCGCCGAAACGATGATAAATCGATGATTTCGCTGATTTACGACTCGTAAATCAAAATTACTCCATCGAAAGCCATCAGACCTCGAACGAATAGTTCAGAGGTTACATGCACGCTGCTCGAGGCAGCCCACGTGGCTACAATTACATCTAGACCCCTATATTTTCATAATTTTGCATAATAACCTACTATTTATAGAGTTTTGACTTGTTACCTTGATCTGAGGTTTTTCGAATTGAACCGAGGGTGCTCGGAGAAGGGCCTCGACTCACTGAGGCTCGTGCTTGCTGTCCGAAGGGTGCTTGGAGTCCAGAAAGAGCTTAGGGCCAACATATATAGTCATCAATAGCCCAAGTATCAAGATCTTCACTTGCAGCCCATTAACAAGGAAATAAAGGTGAGCATCATGCTTAGGAGGTCAAGAAGGGTCGAGGGCTCACCTTTCTGGGGTTGCGGAGTCGCCGGAAAGCTTGCCGGAGCAAGGTGACCAAGAACCCAAAGACCTAGGGCTCGAGTTGGGCACTTTCATAGAGCTCGGGCTCAGGTGGGTGGCTAGGACAAACAACAACCACATGGGTCCAGAGGGGTGCCAGGTACCCTTCCAAGTTCGATGCCGGCGGCCAGGTGCATTGGTTGGCCGGAGAGATTGTTGCACTTGCACCTAGTCTTGTCTCGGCCAAGCTTGAGATTCGCCTGTACACAGGCCCATGCA
The DNA here is from genome assembly GCA_029168755.2 of Tillandsia fasciculata. NCBI lineage: Eukaryota > Viridiplantae > Streptophyta > Magnoliopsida > Poales > Bromeliaceae > Tillandsia > Tillandsia fasciculata. The sequence goes on from CM054932.1 coordinate 23,643,483, forward strand.
AGGGTACCCAGGGATTGGTCTCGACGTGGGGGAGTCCGCTGGGTGCCTTGCCAGCGATGAGAAGCGGCCGCGGCGGAGCTCTGCCAAGCCTAAAGTGCAGGAAATGTAGAATTCCTCCCATGGTTTCTTTGCTGGACGGGGGCGACTGAGACTTGTTGGGAGGCTTCCTAGGGGCCAGCAGAATCCCACCCAGCACCTCAGACACAAGCAGATGCGGCGGCGGAGGAGGAGCTCGAACCTGGTTGGCCCAAACTAGGGTTTTCGGTGCAGTTTCTTGCTTCGGCGGCCACAGGCGCTTCTCCGGCGGTGGCGCGACATAGGGGCAACCTCTAGAGGCTGTAGGTGATGGTAGGAAGTTCCATGTAAAGTTTAGTGGTGGATGGTGGCTTGGGCTCCCTCCAAAACAGAGAACACAAGGAAGAAAGAAGGATAAGTCCTTCTCCGACGATCCAGTGGCGGCGATAGGGCTTGAGGAGGGTGCAGAGAGAAGGGAGGAAGGCGTGGAGTGCAATGGGGCTCAGGTGTTGTGCGGCTAGGGTTTCCTCTTAGGAAACCCTAGTGGTCCATATATGTAACGATCTGGCCCACTAGCAATAATAACTCGTTGGGCCCAAACCACAGTCCAAAATGCTTAAGCCCAGTTATTATTACTAGTGTCCATGTCTCATATAAACCCAATCACAATTCCATCCACATCCAATGTGGGACTATTGGGGCGTCACAGACCCCTCCCGTTTAGGCCTGACGTCCTCGTCAGCCCAAACACACACAGCAGCCCAAGATCACCAGGCGATGTGAGACTTGTCTCGCTAGCCCTGTCATCTAGACACAAGCTCAGCCGAGACTCGCCGCACACTTCCGGCTGGTTATTGGCTCTGATACCAAATGTAACGACCCGGCCCACTAGCAATAATAACTCGTTGGGCCCAAACCACAGCCCAAAATGCTTAAGCCCAGTTATTATTACTAGTGTCTATGTCTCATATAAACCCAATCACAATTCCATCCACATCCAATGTGGGACTATTGGGGCGTCACAATATATAGAGGATTAGAAAGTTGCAAATAAATCCTTTTTTTTAAATTTTCATATGGGTCCCTGCCAGTAGGTGAAATATGCAGAGAGACCCCTCTATGTGCGATTTTGCGTAATTCAACACATAAAATATATGCCTTTTTGCAAAAATACACTATAAACATAGTGTTTTATACGTTTTTTTCGTGGTTTCGGCTTTGCTGAATTCAAAATCGAACGTCGTCGTGTCGTTCAGCTCGACATGACGACGAGACCATTTAGGTAGCGATTTTGTTTTATCGCGATTGGGATTCGATAGGTCGGGTTAGTCGTTTTTTTAAGAATACCTTCGAAATTTAAATTTTCGAAATATAAAAATTCTAGAAAATTAATTTAAAATTTAAAATTTAAAATTTAAATTTCACAAGTATTACATGTTAGAAAAATAAATTGCACTAAATCTGATTGTGATTAAATTATCTAACTATTTTTATGATTAAATTTGAATAACGGAACTTACTTTTAATCGCTATGAAAATTTCAGAAATTGTAGTAGAAAAAAGCCGAAATAAATTAATCCGGAAGTGTGAGAGGCACTGTCCTAAGGTGTATTTCCGTCATTCGTGCTGATTAATCGAAAATACCACCCCAATGTACGACCGGAACTCTCATTCCTACGAGCACGAGAAGTTGATGAAGTTTCTTTCAACACCCAATAAAAAAATAAAAACGAAGCAAAAGAGAATATAGATGAAGTAAATATATTTCTCAATCCTTCTCTCTTGTATTCTTTGTTTTGTTTTATATGTATATATGCTGCTGTAAACAGTAAGCAATATATACAGAGAGGTGGCAATAAATGTCCAACGGTACTATTGCAACTGTGACGCCCAACATCCCAGTGGGTCACCCATCCTAAAACTACTCTAGCTCCAGCACGCTTAACTCTCTTAACCTCTTGGGCCTTGCTATCACCCAAAATGCTATAGTCGGGTTAAGAGATTTAGTTCTATTATATCATTTATATATAGGACTAATCCAAATTCTGGGGGTGTTACATTTTTCTTCCCCCATTTAAACCTTGACGTTCACGTCAGGCTCAAGCACACTCACAAGCACCAGGCGATGTGAGACTCTTCTCGCTAGCCTTAGCCGACCTTGTGGGGAGCTGCACTCCACTCACAACGGTCATTAGCCGGGGAGCCTCGCTCTACCCGCTATATAACCCTGGCTCAGCCGAGACTCATCTCACATTTCCGGCTGGTGATTGGCTCTGATACCACCTAAATCTATCACGCCCCGGGGTCGAACTGCGACCCGGGCTAGCCAACAGATCCGCCGTCTGTGCGGAAACTGCCGCACAGATGAAGCGTCTAACCTGCAAAAGATATCTATAGCTATACAAGTATCAGAGCTGAAAAGAAACTATACTGAAGAAAGAAAACAGAATAACTAAATCACTAAGAAATAAAGGTCCCAATACACCAGTCCACTATCTCTCAAAACATAAGTACAATATCACTGTCTAGTACAAAAGTGGGAACAAAAAAAAAACACGGGTAACTCTACCCCTGACTCAACCGACTCGGGTAGGAACTAGTCGGCGACTCCCTTACCACGGTCTGAAGACTCCGCACGAGCTGATCCCGGGACGGCCGCCTCAGGAACACCTGTCACCACAGCGGGTGTGAGATCTACTGCAAAAGGCAGATCTCAGTGGGTACCGTCGCCAAAACCCACGGTATGCCCACTAAGTTCGCTGGAGGCAAAAACAGATAGATAGATAGATAGATAGATAGTGAATGAATGCTAGAAATGAATCTACTACCAAATGCCTCAATGCAATGCTCGAAGGAAACACCATCTAAGAACATATGCTACAATCACCCGCTCATGTCACCCAATCCCAATGACTGCCACATAGGGTTCAGTCAAGTCTGCGCCTGTCGACTAGGAACGCACCTGCCCACTACCACACATCCACATGAGGACGGGATTTACGTGGGGCGTCCTGTCTGACTATCTCAATCTCACTCTAGTAGCCACCTGGTAACTCGGCCAGGGGCGAGTAACCACCTGGTAACTCGGCCAGGGGTATCAACACATCTACGCATTCGGAGCGTGACCCGAGGGGAGCAACCCCATCGAGTATCAAACATGTCTCAACTGTCTCAGCAAGCGGCGTGTGCAGGCTATAGTCCACGATCAACCAGATCGGAAAAACTCGAATGCTCAAATGACACTACTCACACTCGTGTCCAAGTCGGAACAACCTCCCTGGACTAAATATGATAAACCCCGCTAAAATATAAAATAAAGACCAGTTCTTGAATAAAAGGGGTTTTTCCCAATTTTATAAAATGGCCCGGGAGCAATAACAATATTAACTAACAGAAGAGTGCACTAAACACTGTCCGGGTTCCCACATACTTACCACGATTGTCCGGCAGTTATTAGAATAAAATAATGGTAAAAGGGACACGATACCTTTGTATTCGGAAACATTATGGGCATTCCGTAATTTGGAAGAAAACCAACCCACCTGCGATCAACCAGCAAAACCGTGAACGGAGGTCCCGAAGCTATCCCACAGCTCCACGCGGCAAGAACACGCACCCCGGGCCACGTAGTAAGCTAACACTATGCCACAAACTGTGAGAAAAGGAGATAAATCGGGATCAGATAACACGTGGTCAAAAACTGCGCTCTCAACGGCGGAAAGAACCCAACCGACGGAGGAAAACGCCGCGCGGCGCGTGAAAAATTGATCGCGCGCACCGCGGCGCGTCGCCGAGCAGCAACATGCGCGGCAACAGCGCGGTGCGCGGCCGCACGACTCAAAAAACCCAGCCCCGCGCGGCGCTGGGCCAGCCGCGCGGCACTGGGCCCAGCCGCGCGGCACAAAGGCCGCCCGCGCAGCACCGTGCAGTGCCGCGCGCCTAGCGCGCGGCCCGCGCGGGGCCCGCGGCACTGCGGCGCTGTGTGCCCTGCGCGCAGCCCGCAGCGCCGCTCGCGCAACCCGTGCGGGTCCACGGCGCTGCGCGCGCGCCTACCACGGCGCGGCGCCTAGAGCGCCAGATGCTGGCGGTCCGGCACCCTGCTGCGCACCAACAGCAGCAGGGCGCCTGCTGCGCGCGACGCTCCTACACGCCCGCGCAGCGGCTCGCCCCACAGCCGCGCGGCGCTTCTTTGCGCGCGCGCGGCTCACGCAGCTGCGCCCATGCCCCGGACAACTAGTCCGCAAGGCCTCACAAACAGGAAAAGAAAAAAAGAGAAAAATACAACCAAAATCTCAAGCTCGCTTAAATAAATAAAATAAAAATAAAAACCAACCTCGACGAGGCTCGCCGCGCCCTTACACAGCTCCACGCCCTCCCAGCAAGAATAGGACTCAAGAACTCCTCTCTCCTTTCTCTTCTTTTTCTTCTTCTTCTTCTTCTTCTTCTTCTGCTTCACACAAGGCCAACAGGTTGCTCTCTTTTTTTTTTTTTTCCTTGGAGAAGAGAATGGTGAGGTGGCAACAAAGAGAAGCTGCTTAAATAAGCAAAAGCAAAAAGAATAATTAAGGCATTTAATTAATGAAAATGTCTATTGGTACACCCGTTTAAGGGGTGTAGATCCTACACCCCTTAATGAAGGGGCTGGATTAAACAGTGCATTCTATCATCCTTAATGGAGGTGATATTGTCACTCTCTATTTATTTGTGTTTCTTTTTTCAAAATAATTATGAATAAAAAATTTAAAAAAATTTAGAATTTAAATTTAAAAATTAAATGTAAATTAAAAAACTAAATTTGTACAAAATTAAATTAAAATTTTTCCACAAAGTTAAAATTTAAATTATACTAGTGCCAAGAATGTCCCATGAGAGGGAGACATAATCTGAAAATTAAATATATATTTTTACAATTTAATAATTGTAAAAAATAATTTAATTTATAATATTTAAATTTTAAAAATATTTAATTTTATTACAGTTTATATATTTTTATTTTATTTTATAATAAATTTTGAAATAAATAAAATATAAAAAATATTTAAATTTAAAAGAGTACCGGTACACAAGAAAGTATACCGGTACGCAAGGAAGTGTACCGGTACGCAAGAAAGTGTACCGGTATGGAGAGAAAGAGGGAGTGAGAATAAAAGTTTTAAAAATCCCATTCAATCCTGGCCGCCCACGTGGCGGGGTGTATGATATACACCCCGAACATGGGTGTACCCCTAGCAGCGCTCTTAATTAATACCCAACTACCTACCCACCTTAATTAATCACCACCAACTCCTCTGCCATCAGCACCCTCACAGCAACACTAAAAGAAAAGGCAACAACAATAACCCTTAAGTAAATTAAATGAATAAAATATTTCAAAAGCCAACCATAACTCACTTTTTGGCTTCAGGCCCTCCGCCGCAGTCCGAAACCTCCCAAACTCCGCTGTAATCTGAAAATACACATGCTCACAGCTTTTCTCACCCAGAAAGCCTATCTGCAGAGTCGGTAAGCTCAATCTGAAATCCGGTATACTACAGCAACGTTGCTATTGCAATGTTCAATCTAGAGAGAGAGAGTTACACTTTTGCTTTAAAAGCATTTAAAACAGTATTAAAGAGAATTAAAACTTATTAAATAATAATAATAAGAATAAATAAATAAATTAATTAAATCATATATTATTATTGGAGATTTTGAATTTCATTCTATCAATCCCCCACAAATTCAAAATTTTAAAATAATAAAAAAAATTAAAATCAATAATTAAAAATTCAAATAAAATAAAAGTATCGGGTGTTTATACTATGCAATAGGTAAGGTGTCTTTAAAAGACTTAATCTCACTTAGTGTAAGCAATTTTCATCAGAAGGAATCGGAGTGAATCAGGTCTTGAACTATGTTCCTTTGACCATAACTTCAACTGCCACACACACAGTACAGAATTCTCCGTCGCGATTCTGTGCATTAAAGGCCATGCATAGCACCTTGATTTTTCATAAGAATTTCTATGGACAGCCCACATCTTATAGTCGCGGCCTTTTACGAATATTCTTATATAGGTGGTCTCCTCCAGGGATGTGTGTAGAGTCACATCTCGCAAAAATTATCGCATCGGATTTCATTAAGAGCCATAAGCTCAACCTCAACCACTACACAGAGCACAACTCACCATAGGGATGGAATTGGAACTAAGTTCCTCTGAATAAACTGTAGAAAGTGCTATTTGGCCAACCTGACTGCTTGTTTTTACCACATTGAATATTCTTCAAGGGATCTCCTATCACAAAGGTTGGGTTCCCATTGTAGGAAGGCCCTTTATGGGCAAAGTCCCATCCCCCTCGATGACTCTAGGACCTTAGTCCTATTCAGGCCTTTCGTCAAGCAGTCTGCAAGATTCTGTTCAGTTATGATAAAACTTAAAGAAACAGCATCATGAGAAGTTAGTCATCTAACAGACTTTTGTCTCAATTTAATATGTCGACTAGCCTTAGAATTTATTAATTTCTTTTTACGAAAATCAATTACAGCTTGAGAATCACACCGAATAGAAATAGGTGGAATAAGAGTACAAATCAATGGAATTGATGACAAAAGGTTCTTGAGCCACTCGGCTTCAAGACAAGTAGTGTCAAGGGCAACCAACTCAGCCTCCATAGTGCTTCTGGCTATTATAATCTGTTTGGTGGATTGCCTATAAACTGCACTGCCACCAAGAATAAAAACATAGCCAGAAGTAGATTTAATATGCAAAGAATCAGAAATCCAATTGGCATCGCTGTATCCCTCAATTACAGCATGATAGCTAACAAATTTAAGAGCAAAAGAAAGAGCACCTTTAAGATAATGAAATACTTTTTCCAGAGCAATCCAATGAATCATACTAGGACTACTAGTATATCTACTCAATCTTGATATTACATAGACAATGTCAGGTCTAATTCTATTGGTTAGGTACATCAGAGAACCAATGATCTGGGCAAATTTCTCCTGATTTACTGGATTACCAGTGTTCTTTACAAGTTGAACACTGAGATCAAAAGAAGTAGAAACAGGAGAACAATCAGAATATCCAAATTTATTAAGTACCATTTGGGTGTAATGAGATTGGGTCAGGATAATTGAATCAGATGATTTAAGAATTTTCATTCCTAAAATCACATCTGCTTCACCAAGATCCTTCATATCAAAATGGTATGATAAAAAGGATTTAACTTGGTTAATCAGATCAAGATCAGGAGCAAGAATCAGGATGTCATCAACATAGAGGCAAAGAAGGACACAGCGATCATCAAATCTCTTGAAATAGAGACAATTGTCATAATCGTTGGTCAGAAATCCATATGAAGCTATAACACTGTCAAATTTCTCGTGCCACTGTTTAGGTGATTGTTTTAGTCCGTATAAAAAGCGAACTAATTTACACACCTTATTTTCTTGACCAGGCACAGAGAAACCTTCAGGCTGAGCCATATAGATTTCTTCTTCAAGATCACCATGAAGAAAAGCGGTCTTGACATCCATCTGATGAATCAAAAGTTTATGAATGGATGCTAATGCAAGAAGAATTCGGATAGTAGCAATACGAGCAACAGGCGCATATGTGTCAAAGTAGTCAATTTCAGCCTTTTGCCGAAAACCTTGAGCAACAAGACGTGCCTTGTACTTCTCTACTGATCCGTCAGTCCTAAGTTTCTTTCTAAAGATCCACTTACATTCTATGGGTTTACTACCAGGAGGTAAATCAGTGAGAATCCAAGTGTTATTACTGATAATTGATTCTATATCACTTTTTATAGCCTCCTTCCAAAAAGAAGCTTCAGGAGAACTCATTGCTTCCTTATAAGACGAAGGTGTACTTTCAATTAAGAAAGTAAAGAAGTCTTCACCAAAGTTCTTCTCAAAGCGAGTTCTCTTACTTCTCCTTAATTCAGGAATAGGATTAGGTTCTACAGGATCTAAACTATAATGCAAATCAGATGCAAGTATATGATCAAAAATAGATGCATGATCAAAAGTAGACTGATAATCAGGGGCAGATCTAGAGATGCGGGTTTTGAAAGGAAAAATATTTTCAAAGAAAGTTGTATCTCTAGATTCAATCAAAGTATCATTGAAAATTTCAAAAATCTCAGAGTTAATCACAAGAAATTTATAGGTATTGCTATCTAAAGAATATCCAATAAAGATAACATCTACAGTTTTAGGTCCAATCTTCTTTCTTTTGGGTTCAGGAATAGATACCTTAGCCAAGCACCCCCACACTCGGAAGTAACTCAACCTAGGTGCTCTTCCTTTCCAAAATTCATAAGGTATATGGGTTCTATCCTTAGAGGGAATCCTATTGAGGATATAACAAGCTGATAAAAAAGCCTTCCCCCACAAGTTCTGAGGTACACCAGAACTTAAAATCATGGCATTAACCATGTTCAATAGGGTTCGGTTCTTTCTTTCAGCTACACCATTAGATTGAGGTGAGTATGGAGCAGTTACTTCATGAATTATTCCATGTTCCTCGCAGAATAGGTTTTAATTCATTTGAAGTATACTCGCCTCCTCTATCATACCTTAGAATTTTAATCCTTTTATCTAATTGGTTTTCAGCCTCAGCTTTAAAGGTTTTAAACTTATAGAGGACTTTATCTTTGGTCTTCAAGAGATAGGTGTAACAATACTTGGAGTAGTCGTCTATAAAAGTCACAAAGTAGCGACTGCCTCCACGGGTAGGTACTATATTAGAATCATAGACATCACTATAAATCAGTTCAAGAATCTGGGTATCCCTATAAGGAACAGATTTAAAAGATTTCCTAGGCTGCTTAGCCTGGGTACAAATCTCACATTTAGATTTGGAATCAATCTTGAGTTTGGGTAAAAGATTAAGATTGGTCAATTTCAGAATAGATTTAAGGTTCACATGCCCTAATCTGCCATGCCATACATCACAAGATTCAGTATTTAACACAATAGAAGACGAAGTAGAAACTAAAGGAGAATTTTTATTATCAACAAAAGAAAGTACATTCAATTTGAATAAACTCTCAGATACAAAATATTTTTCAATAAACATTTCCCCCTTAGAGATTACAACTTTATTAGATTCAAGTACAATCTTATAACCTAATTGCACTAATAGAGATCCACTAATCAGGTTCCGTCAGATCTCGGGAACATGCTGCACATTGTGAAGGATCAAAGTCTTTCCAGAAGTTAACTTCAGTTTGATTGTTTCGATCCCCAGCACATTGACAGCTTTTCTGTCTCCAACAGTCACACATCCTCCATCTGAGTCCTGATAGAAGGAGAATATGGACCTATTAGTACAAATTTGGACATTGGCTCCTGAATCTAACCACCAATCTAAATCATGATAGGTGAGGTTAACATTAGGTATAAAGGAGACTGATCTAAAAGTGGAGTTCGAAGGTTCACCCTCAATCATGTTGACTTGAGGTTTAGGATAATTGTTCTGATTGTTTTGGCCCTTCTTGTAGACAAACTTATCTTTCTTCCGATAAAAATATTTTGAAGCAAAATGATTGTCCCGGCCATAGACATAACAAAATTCATCCTTCTTCTTATTCCTACTAGATTGGTTGGTGTTGGGTTTATGGGTATAGTTTTGATTTCGGTTTGGGTTCTTACCCTTAAAGTCTTTATCCTTAGGTTTAAAATTTTTACCTTTGGGTTTAGACTCATGGCTTTGGTTCAAAATGTCAAGTTTAAGTTTGATATGTTGTTGGTCGGTTTAACCTCTCTAAGTCGATATTGGTCTTCTATTCTAATAGCTTGAATTACAGATCTAGATTGAGGAGTTCCCTGAGTTCTTCTAAGTTCATGGGCAAATTTTGACCAGGAAGGGAGTAATTTGTCCAATAGGCAGGTAGCTTAATAGGTATCATCTAAAGTTGAACCATTTCTGTTAATCTTTTGGACAAAATTCTGAAATTGATGAATTTGATCGTTTATAGGAATGTTCTCTACCATTTTAAAATTGTTAAAATCAGTAATGGTGAATCTAGCAGCGCCTTCATTATCTCTAATGTAAGCATCTTCTAGAGCATACCATAAATCTTTGGCAGTTAGGTATTTTCTATATGTTTCATATAGTTCATCGGATAGACAACTTAGTATTCTAAATCTACAGTGAAATTCAATTTCCTCGGGGGATCTGTCCGATACAGGTTCAGTAAGTAAGGTAGTAGCAGATTTAGAAGAATCAGTAGGAGTAACAGAAACTTTAGAAGTAGGATAAGGAGGTGCTTTGCCAATTGTAGTTATAAGGCCTAAGGTAATTAACCAAGTCTCTAACTGTTCTTACCACCTCAAAAATTCTACTTCTCTAAATTTTTCTGGCTTAAGGCTAGAAGAATCATCATAAGCCATTTTAGACAATCTAGTTGAGGGAATAATAAAATTCAAAATGATAAGAATGAGCTGCAAAAAAAGTTCAAAAAATCTTTTTAGAAAAATATACAAGTTGATTAAGATTTTTACCCTACTCATCCAAAATTTTTTAAGTGTTTAAGTTTTTTAATATTAATCTTTTATCTCAGTTGGTTCAATAGCAAACAGATGATCCAAACAATTACAAACAATTAAAAGTTTGAATTTGATTTAAATATTTTCAGATATAAATGCAATCAAATAAAATATATAAGCTGCAGAAAAGGATATAAGATTGAACTAAAAAAAAAATAAAAATAGGTTTTGTGCTTATTGGTAATGTGTCTTTATGTTAAGACTATGGTTGTAAGTTCAAATCCTACTTAAAACAACTTTTTAAAAAATAAAATTACTATAGATAAAACTATATATATATATATATATATATATATATATATATAAATTTTTTTTTTCTATAGCTAAAAATAGTAAATAATAATAATTATTATTATTATTATTATTTTTACTGTAGCTAAAAATAGTAAATATTTTTTATTTTTATTTATTTATTTTACTGTAGCTAAAAGTAAGAACAGTAAAAAAAATTATTTTATATATATATTTACTGTAGACAAAAACAGTAAATAAAAGTATTTTATAATAATTTTAAAGTCAAGAGAGCAAATAAATTACAATAATTTATCTGCAATTAAAATTTTGAAATGCTAATTCCAGTTTGTTTAAGTTTAAATGTCAATCAAACAAACAAGTTGACAACACAATTATATGTAACATGCAATATTTATTTTTCGGATTAGCACTCGTTAGATCTTTAATCACAATCAAATTGAATTACACCTTAGACTGTTAGAAAAATAAATCGCACTAAATCTGATTGTGATTAAATTATCTAACTATTTTTATGATTAAATTTGAATAATAGAACTTACCTTTAATCGCTATGAAAATTTTAAAAATTATAGTAGAAAAAAATCGAAATAAATTAATCCGGAAGCGTGAGAGGCACTGCCCTAAGGTGTATTTTCGTCATTCGTGCGGATTAATCGAAAATACCACTCCAAGGTACGACCGGAACTCTCCTTTCTACGAGCACGACCGCGGAAGAAGTTGACGAAGTTTCTTTCAACACCCAATAAAAAAATAAAAACGAAGCAAAAGAAAATATAGATGAAGTAAATATATTTCTTTTTTTTTTTTTTTTGATGAAACAGGGGTAAACCCTATTTGCTGCCATAAGACAGGGGGAGGAAACCCAGTACACAAAGGACGTAGAGCCCAGCAAAATACACCCGAACCTGCCGGCGGCCCACTCCCCGCCGCAGAGTCAATAACAATGTGACTGCCACTGCCGCTGCCGCTGGCTGACTTTCACCTATAATAGCACCGCCAGTTCGCGACACCCCTACACCAAACCAAAAAAAAAATACCCAAAAAAATACCCAAAAAGAATACCCAAAAAAATACTCAGACTTTTTATCCTCCCAGGGTCCTATTCCACATTAAATAGGTGGAAGCAGTAAACAATAAACAATATATAGAGAGAGTTGGCAATAAATGTCCAACTGTACTATTGCAACGTTGCTATTGCAATGTTCAATCCAGAGAGAGAGAGAGAGAGAGTTACACTTTTGCTTTAAAAGGATTTAAAACAGTATTAAAGAAAATTAAAACTTATTAAATAATAATAAATAAGAATAAATAAATTAATTAATTAAATTATATATTATTATTGGAGATTTTGAATTTCATTCTATTATTATGAAAGTGCATAGAGTTCTAGAATTAATTCCATAGTTGCTGTTTGTTTATTGGAAGGGTAAATTGCACATTTGAAGCTTAATTTCATAATCAAATTTTAATCTGTTGTAATTTTTGTTAGAATTTGGTTAGATTTATAGTTGAATTATAAGTTGGATTAGAAAAAATATTTAAATCTGTTAAAGATAAATTGATTAAGATTTAAATATTAATTAGAGTAAAAATTTAATTGAAATAGAATTATTGTACCTTTTAGTGAAACTTTATATATAAGCTCTATGTATGCAATTGTGGAAGTAGTCCGGGTGCATAGTACGACCAATCCTAGGTGTCCGATTCAAGTTGGAGAGAGACTTTTGGCCATTGTTGTATGCACCTAGTTCAAGGGTGTGTCCAAAGAGAAATTTTATAGGTTTATAGAAGTCCAGAGAATAGTGAGAGATTTAGAAAGAGAGCTTGGATTAAAAATTATTTTGTGTAGAAGGGGAGTCATGTATAATTTTTTTTTTTTGGTTAGTGAATTTTATTTCATCTATATAAATTCTGTTTGTTTTTTTTTCTATTTTGTGGTTGTATCAGCCTTTTATTGAGAAGATGGATTTATGGTAAAAATTTGATTAGACGTTTTCGTTGCGGAATCTCAGCAATTGGTACCGAAGCAAGTATTGGGTCAACAATAATCGGTTCAGAAGCAATTTGTGGATTCACAATATTAAGGCGAGGATCAGATTCCCAATAATTGGTATCGGAGTTTAAGGTTATCAATTTTCGGAGAAAAATTGACAAAGATGTCTATGAAGTTCAAAATCGGAAAGTTCGACGGAAAGAACAATTTCGGCTTGTGGCAGATTAAAATACGAGCAATTCTTGTACAATAAGATTTGGACCAAACATTGAACGGGAAAGAAGCGAAGCAAGTGGAGGTTACGGATATGGTATGGGAAAAGATGGAGTGGAAGGCGCTAAATAAGCTTCATCTATTGTTAGCAGTTGAGGTTCTTTACAATGTAGTCAATGAGTCAATACCGTTGAAATTGTGGAAGAAATTAGAAGACATGTTATGACCAAACCTTTGACGAACAAGTTATATTTGAAGCATCGGATATTCACGTTGCGGATGCAAAAAACAGCTAGCTTACATGAGCATTTGAACGAGTTCAACAAAGTGGTGGCCCAGTTGATCAGTATTGGAGTCAATCTAGATGATGAAAACAAGACGCTGATTTTACTTTTTTCATTATAGACGGTATATGAGAATCTGGTGATCACGTTGCTTTAAGGCAAGGAGATCATAAGCGTGGAGGCGGTCACGACGATGCTTCTCTTGAATGGGATCCGGAAGATGACTCAGGAGTCCGGCTTGTAGAGTCGTGATATAGCGCTGGTGGTAAGAGTGAAGGAGGCGAAAATATCGACGATTGGAGGTGGATAGAAGAAGTCAATATTCGAGATGTAAGTGCTTCTACTGTCACAGGAAAGATCACATTAAGCGCGACTGTCATAAGCTTAAAGTTAATCTGAAGGAATTACAGCGGTAAAAAGGGAATACTATTGCAAATCAGGACAAGGAGACGTAAGCGATGGGACAGGCGACAGAATCAGAGATGATCGATTCTGATGATGTGCTATATGTGGCAACTAGTGGTGCTAAAATTTTGAATGATGTGTAGGTGTTCGATTCGGCGTGTTTCTTTCACGTCTGTTGGGAAAAAGAGTTTTTTGCCATCTATAAGGCAATTAAGGGTGGAAAGGCTCTCATGGGGAATCGGACGACGTGCAAAGTTTTGGGAGTTGGCACTGTGAAGATTTGGATGTACAATGGGGTCGTGAGAACGTTGACAGGTGTGTGGCATGTTCTTGGTCTGAAGCGGAATTTGATCTAGTTAGGTAGTTGGACTCGAAGGATTGCAAATTTTCAGCTTCAAGTGGACCTATGAGGGTTCAAAAGTGAGATTGGATCCCGAGCGAAGCAAACAAGCATGGAAACTTGTATGTTTTGAATGGGAGTATAGCTAGAACGGAAGTGAAAATAGTTTGGGTTCCAAAAGTTTGTAGAGGTGTAGTCGCTCAAGGTGGAGTGGTAGATGCGGCGACATTGAGCGAAGGAAATAAGTTCAAAGTGGAGTTTGCGTGGTAAGCTCGATGCAGCGGTTGAAAACTACAAATCAAATCAAGATGGAGATTATTAGAATTTAGTTAGATTTGTAGTTAAATTTTAGTTGGATTAGAATAAATATTTAAATATATTAAAGATAAATTAATTAATATTTAAATATTAATTAGAGTAAAAATCTAATCGATCTAGAATTAGGATATGTTTTGGTGGAGCTTTATATATAGCTCCATGTATGCAATTGCTGAAGTAGCCTAGGTGCGTAGTCCTACGACCAATCCTAGGTGTTTGTAACAAGTTGGAGAGAGAGTCTTGACCATGGTTGTATGCACCTAGTGCAGGGATGGGTGCAAAGAGAGAAGTATTATGAGTTTATAGAAGACGAGAGAAGAATGAGAGATTCAGAAAAAAAGTTCGAATCAAATTATTCTGTATAGAAGATAAGTGAGATGTAATTTTTTTCTTGCTTAGTAAATCTTATTTTACGTCTATATTTTTTGTTTGATTTTTTCTCTTATGTGGTTGTATCAGCTTTTTGTGGAGGAAACGGGTTTACGATAAAAACTCAATTTGATACTTCTATTGTTGAATTCCAACAATCGGTCCTGGAATGAGTACCGGGTTAACAACAGTTGGTACGTGAGCGGGTTATGGATTCACGACGAGTACCAGATTTTCAATAATTTTTAGCTCACAATCTAATTCAATAGACTAGATATTGACGCATCACTAAGATAAAAGTGATGTTACATCTTAATTATTAGTATATCATCAATCATAATGTCGTTGTATTATTTTTTTTATTAGTGATATATCTTAGACAATTAAATTGTGTAATAGAATTTGATTGCAATAATTCTGTTTTTTTTTAAAAAAAATTATTACAAATTAAAATCTTAGAATCAAAAGATCAGGCACTTGATAGTTTGAGGACTAAACATGCAATTTATTCTTTATTGGAAGGGAAATGTTTTTTTGTATATCCGAAACTATGTGTACATTTTACACCTCACCTATTTTGGGGTGGATAAATTTTACTAGTCATTTTAAAATGATCAGTAAAAAAATTTCTATTTCAGGATGGATGAAGTGTATATTGTCCACTTCTATTTGGAAAGTGAAAAAAAAAGGAGAAAGGATAGGCGTTCTGATCTTAAACGGTGACTTCTCCTTTCTAGCCTATGGATGAAAGTAAAACAAGCATCACTTGCTTCTTATTTTTTTGGATGAATGAATATTTCTTTGGGCACATCTCTTTTTTAACACTCTTTTTGTTTGCTTAAAGGGCAGGGCATGTTATCTACTACAATGGTGCATTGTTTTGGAAATAAAATAAATTATGTCATAGGTGGAATATGCTTATTTAAATTAAACATATAAATCAATAAGAGACTAAAAGTGAGCTCAAAGATTTCAATTGCAAAAGAAAATTTTTATAATGCACAAATTATCGAATTTGTTTTGACATTCAAACCCTCCCTTCTAAAATACATATGCTAACTTCTTGAGTGTTGTACTCCATTTTCTTATGAGTGGCGATCATTTCACCACGCTATAAATTGCAATTTTTCAGAATGCAGATAGATGATTCGATAGGCTTTTGTTTAGTTCTCATTTAAAATAGATCCAATTAAAATAATGAGACCTCTTCTGCCTTAGTTGTCACGTCCCGGGTGTAAACCAGAACCCGGGGTCGTCCACAGATCCGCCGTGTACACGGAATTTCCCGTGAACACGAAGCGCTGGTAACCTGCTCAGATAAAGATGATACAATAAAAGAGCATAAACAGAGCTAAACAGTAACTAATACATCTCAGATAAAGTAGAAAGTAAAGTGCAGAAAGTAAACTCTCAATAATACATATGTCTCTCCCAGCTCACTAATCAAATACAACCAGCTGGCCGAAGCCAGACCCAAAAAGAAATGAAAAGTAGAGTATCTGAGAGTATCGGGGTACATCTAATAACTGCCCTGGTGCCTGGGTAGACCGCTATCTAGTCCGCGATCCTCTTACCTCGATCCGCTGCGGAGGGTCCAGCAACTCCCGCAGACGACTCTGCAAAACAAGGGGGGAAAAGCAAAAGAGAAACAGTGGGGAGTGAGAACTACTATAAAACAGTAGCCTCCTCCTAGTGGGTAAGCCTCAACTCAAATGTGCCCACTAGGACTATAAGAGGCGGAAAAGATGAATAAAGGTGGTAAGCTGTAAATAAAATAGCTGATGAATAAAGCTACCACTACATGCCTCTAATGAGCTAACTGATCGTATAGCTATATGTATGCATCAGAATATAAATGCCTGCCTGTCCAGACCCAATCGATACACCGATAAGCACCGGTACTGCCTGCTCTGCCTGCCAAATCGGGTATGCCAGCCTACGCATAACACCGATAGGAAAAAGTGAGTCTCGAAGACTCGAAGCCTGTAAAAACGCACACTCCGGAGTGGCACTCGAGGGGAGCGACCCACACGAGTATAATGCCTGGGTAACAAGTACCAAATCAGCAGGACTGGATCATGACTCTGACCAAAGTGGGAAAACCCATCCACTAAAAGAAAGCCCAAGGCCTCAATCCCAATCTGATGCAATAACCACTGTCCGGTCAACCGCCAAAGATCCGCGGTTGCCGCAATGCCCTGCCCTCACAGCCTGCCTGTCCCAAAGCCCATAACTGTCTGACTACACTATCCCAGCCCCTGCTCGAACCCGAGCGCACTATCCCCCAAATATAAATAAAAGAAGAGAAAAGCATGGTTTCTCCTAAGTCAATTCCAGCATGATAGTGTAGCAGAAAAAGGTGGCCTAACTAGATGTCCATTTAAGCATGCAAGGTCCTTTATTTAAAAACAGGGTTTAATTATTATTATCTTTCACAAGATAGAGGTATGCCGCTAATTAAACTTCCATTTGCCAAGTAATCCCATGTCCATTTATCACATAAACATAAGAGGTCCCAATATGTACAAGCAATAAAGTCCAATTCCCAATTACCCCGACATTTTTACTTTTTACCGGTTCATTTAGCAACGTGATAAAAGCAACTCAAATAGGCCTAGTGGGGACATCATAAGTGGGAGGTTAAGCAACGGTACCCACCTCGAGCGCTAAATCCAAGTTCCGACGGCGAAGTCCGCGCTCGATCTCCAAGAATCTCCGCAACACTGTGCCATGGGTCCCAAAGAATACACACAAGTTACTATTCAAGTTTCACCCAAAATTCTGTCCCCAAAAATCAGATTCACTGTTCGGCTATTTTTACCTGCGAATCGTGCCGACAAAATTCCCCAAAAAATACACTGCGATCTACGCGACGATCCGGTCGAAACAAGTACCTGCACGTTTTCCCACGATTTTTCTGTGCTGAGAACGAAAATCGACAAGAGGACTATCTCAACAATACTTTCATCCCAAAACAGCAGTATAAAAGTCTGTAAAAAGGGATTCCTCACCCTCAGGGAAAATCCACGAAAATCCAAGAAAATTCCAGTAGACTCCTCGCGATGTGTAGATGCAAATCCCCTTTTGAATCGCCCTGTTTCGATGCTCGAGCGCGAAGTTATCGCCAAAACAAGTTGGTGCTGTCCGAAAACTCCGCGACGGAAAAAGGGTCAGAAAGAAGCCACAAAATCACCATCAAAACCTCTGAACCAGGAGAAACTCACAAAAGAGGAATTGAGGCCCTACCTGTCTAGAATCCGATGGCGCAAAAATCGTGAAAATACGATGTCGGGGTGAACCGGGGGAGCTTGAACACCGAGAAGCGACGAATCAGGTAGCCGAAGAACAATCGTCGCGCCGCGCCGGAAAATTTGCAAACCTCGGGATCCGAACCTCCACAATTCTCGGGAATGCTACAGTAGTTAGAGGATTGGGAGAGGAAGAGAAGTCTAAGAGGAAGCTCGGGCTAATTCTGCACAGGAAGAGAGAAAAACCCCTACAATTGCCTTAGGGAGCTTAAAAACAAAGAGGAGAACCCAATTATCGGATTCGGGCCGAATTTGGGCCCGGATCCGCTCGGCCGGGTCGGACGCGCCCCGTCCGACCGGGCGGAGCCAATGGAACCTCGACGCGTGTCCCCGCAGGCGATCGGCGCGCATCCCGCACAGCGAACAGCCGTGCGGGGCGCGCCAGCTGCCGACGCGCGTCCCGACCGCACTGTGCGGTCAGGTGCGCGGGCGGCGCCGCCTGACCGGCCGCCTGGCACGCGCCAGGCTTTGTCCCCGTGCGCCGTCTCCCGTGAGCCCGCCAATAGCCATGCGCCACGTGTCCTGCCTCTGACCGGTGCACCCGGTGAACAAATTGCTGAGAGCCGAACCAATAGTGAGATGCCACGTGTCCAACGCGGTGCACCGTGAACCAAAGCCAACCATCCTGCTCTGTAGACCGGGAGCGGTGAGCCAGCCAACCGGGTGATGCCACGTGTCCTCCGCCTGGTGCACGACGGCCGGGTGGACCGCGCGCCTGCCCGCGCGCCCCGCGCGCTGCCCGCGCCCTGCCCGCGCCGCGCGCCGCCGCCGTTCCGCCTGCCCGAGGCCGCGCCGCCGCCCGCCGACGCTGCCCGCCGCCGCCGCCGCCGCCGGCGATCGCCGGAGTTACTATTCCGGCAGTGAACAGTACCCGAAGCTCAGAAAAATGCCGTAAATAGTCCGTTTTGACCGTTTTCGCGCGCTGAGTCCGAATTTGCTATCCGTTTTGCCAAATTCCCACTCTAAAAATTGCCGAACGCCCCCGGGAAGGTATTCTTAGTCCAAATTTTGCGCCGAGCCCAATCTCAATATCTGTTTCGCGCGAAAACGCCTCTAAACATCCGACGGGGTCCCCCGATTACCCGCGTGATCCATTTTAAGCCCGGAGTTCATCACTGGTGTCCAAATTGGCGCCTGAACATCGCCGACATGCCCCGAAGGCCTCCAGGAGCTGCCGGTCACCCTGTAAAAGCCCTGTAAAATTCCGGATCATCACATCCTCCCCCACTAAAAGAAAGTTTCGTCCTCGAAACTAAAGTCATACCTCAAGCCGGGGCCTCGAACAAGTGGGGGTGGGCATCCATCATCGCTGACTCCAGTTCCCAAGTAGCCTCGCGCTCGCCTTGGTTGCTCCACAGAACCTTCACATAAGGGATGGCCCGGCTGCGCAACTCTCTAACCTCGCGGTCCAAAATCCGCAGTGGCCGCTCGACATAGCTCAAGTCCTCCGCAACCTCCAGTGGGGCGAAATCAATGATGTGCGACGGGTCATGAACATATCTCCTCAGGGTGGATACATGAAACACGTCGTGAACACCAGCCAATCTGGGAGGGAGTGCAAGCCGGTAGGCAACTGGCCCAATGCGCTCCAATACCCCAAAAGGTCCAATATAACGAGGGCTCAGTTTTCCACGAATCCCAAATCTCCGAATCCCCTTCGAAGGCGAGACTTTCAAGAAGACATGATCGCCCACCTGAAACTCCAAGTCTCGTCGTCGGGTATCAGCATAACTCCTCTGCCGGCTCTGAGCGGTCTCAAGATGTCGTCGAATCAGTCTGACCTTCTCCTCTGCCTCCAATAGTAGATCAGGATCCAAGGTCTTCTTCTCACCCACATCACTCCAATATAGGGGTGACCGACACTTGCGCCCATACAACGCTTCAAACGGAGCCATCTGGATGCTCGCTTGATAGCTGTTCTTGTACGCAAACTCAACCAATCCCAGATGTCGGTGCCACCCGCCCCCAAAATCCAGAACGCATGCTCGCAGCATATCCTCGAGAGTCTGAATGGTGCGCTCTGACTGTCCGTCCGTCTGTGGGTGAAATGCAGTGCTAAAACGAAGCTGTGTCCCCAGGGCCGTCTGTAAACTCCTCCAGAAGTGCGAGACAAACCTCGAGTCCCTATCCGACACAATGGAAATGGGTATCCCGTGCAATCTGACCACCTCAGCCAAGTACATCTGTGCCAGTCGATCCAATGGCCAAGTCATCTGAACCGGTAAGAAGTGAGCGGATTTGGTGAGTCTATCCACGACCACCCAGATCGCATCCGCTCCAGTCTGTGCCCTCGGCAATCCCGTGACAAAATCCATAGTGATGTGATCCCACTTCCATTCAGGGATTGGGAGACTCTGCAACTTGCCAGCAGGTACACGATGCTCAGCCTTTACTTGCTGACAAGTTAAGCAGTGCGCCACAAATCTGCCAATATCTCTTTTCATGCCGCTCCACCAGAACTGTGCCTTGAGGTCCTTATACATCTTAGTCCCACCAGGATGGATGGTATAAGGTGTATAATGAGCCTCCCGCAAGATCTGCTCCCGAATCTCTGAGTCCATAGGCACGCAAGCTCGGTCCCTGTACCGTAGTACTCCCGCAGCATCAACTGAAAAATCCCCTGCCTCGCCAGCCTGAATCTGCTCTCGAATCCTCATCAGTGGGGGTCCTCACTCTGTTTCTCCCGAATCCTGTCCAACAGAGTGGGCTGCACGACTAAGGACAACAGTCTAGCAGAAACCCCAGGGGACACAACCTCAAGCTCTAACCGCCTCATCTGCTCCAGTAATGGCGCCTGATCGGTGATCATCAAAGATAAGCTCTGCACTGCTCTCCTGCTCAGGGCATCAGCGACCACGTTTGCCTTGCCGGGATGGTAGAGTATGTCCACATCGTAGTCCTTTAACAGCTCCAACCATCTGCGCTGCCTCAAATTGAGCTCCTTCTGTGTGAACAGATATTTCAGGCTCTTGTGGTCGGTGTAAATCTCGCAGTGCTCCCCATACAGATAGTGGCGCCACAACTTCAGTGCGAAGATCACAGCCGCTAGCTCCAAGTCATGGGTAGGGTAATTCTTCTCATAATCCTTGAGTTGCCGCGAAGCATAAGCGATTACCTTACCCTCCTGCATCAGCACGCAACCAAGTCCACTGTGCGATGCGTCACTGTAGATCACGTATCCTTTCCCCATAACAGGGAGGGAAAGGATAGGAGCTGACATCAACCTGCTCTTCAGTTCCTCGAAGCTTCTCTGGCAGTCCTCACTCCAGATGAACTTAATTCCTTTGCGCGTCAAACGAGTGAGTGGTGCGGAAAGTTTCGCAAAACCTTCCACAAACCGACGGTAATATCCTGCCAAGCCCATAAAACTGCGAACCTCTGCTACCGTCGTCGGTCGGGGCCAATCCCGGACTGCCTCAATCTTCGCCGGGTCTACCGCCACTCCTGCGGCTGAGATCACATGGCCCAAAAAGGCAACCTCTCGAAGCCAAAACTCGCACTTAGACAGCTTGGCATACAACTTCTTCTCCCTTAGAAGTTGCAGCACAATCCTCAGGTGCTCCTCGTGCTCCACATCGCTCCGAGAATAAACCAGGATGTCATCGATGAACACTACCACAAACCGGTCAAGATAAGGTCGGAAGATCCTGTTCATCAAATCCATAAATGCGGCAGGGGCATTAGTCAATCCAAAAGGCATGACAGTGAACTCATAATGCCCGTACCGAGTCCTGAATGCTGTCTTTGAAACGTCCTCGGCCTTCACCTTCAGTTGGTGGTAACCAGACTGTAAGTCGATCTTAGAGAAGACACAAGACCCTTGCAGCTGATCAAATAAGTCATCGATGCGCGGCAAAGGGTACTTGTTCTTGATGGTCACTTTATTCAGCTCTCGGTAATCCACACAAAGTCGAAGTGAACCATCCTTCTTCTTCACGAACAGCACCGGTGCTCCCCAAGGTGATACACTCGGCCTCACAAAACCCTTATCCAATAAATCCTGGAGTTGCGCCTTCAACTCCCGCAGCTCCGCCGGTGCCATTCGGTAAGGGGCCTTGGAGATTGGCGCAGTTCCTGGGACTACGTCAATCAAAAACTCGATCTCCCTATCCGGCGGCATACTAGTCAGCTCTGGTGGGAAAACATCCGGGAACTCGTGGACTATAGGGATATCCGCGAGTCCCGGTGCCGCCGCAGGCCCCTCAACCACACTGGCCAAAAAGGCCACGCATCCACTGCGCATCATCTGCCTCGCACGAGAAGTCGAAACTATCGCGGCGAAGAAAGTACTCTGGCATCCTCTGTACACAATCACCTCCTGGCCTGGCTCGCTAAAGGTCACCGTCCTCGCGGTACAGTCAATAGTCGCATAATAGCGAGCCAACCAGTCCATCCCAAGTATCAAATCAAAGTCTCGCAGCTGACTCAGGACCATCAGGTCCGCTGGCAAGATCCACGACTCGATCTGTACAGGGCAAGCCCAACAACACTCCTCTACAAGCAAAGTATGCTCCGGAACCTGTACCTCTAACGCACGTGGCAACCGACCTAACTCTAGTCCATGGGATGATGCGAATGCTCTACTGACGAAAGAATGTGATGCACCGGTATCAAATAAAGTGCGAGCTCTACTGCCAGAAAGTAAAACGATACCTGCCACCACGTGGTCGGCTGCCAGGGAGTCCTCAACCTGGGCGGCATAAACCCGCCCGCTCTGTGCCGGTGGTCGGTGGTCTGCCGGGTGGGAAGAAGGGGCCCTGCTCGCTGGAGCATAGGACCGCTGCTGGGGCGCCGGTGGGGCTGATGCTGAGGAAGGAGCCGGTGCTGGCGCATAGGGGCAAGTAGCTCGAACATGGCCCGACTGTCCGCACCGGTAACAGCGGCCAAACCTCTGGTCACAAGTATCCGAAGCATGCTGCCCCCGGCAGAAAATGCACCTGGCTGGGGTCTGGGGCTGCCTCCCCTGCTGCTGCTGCCTCTGCCGCTGAGATCCCTGCTGCCGGGACTGCGACCTCTGCTGCTGGGAATGCTGCTGCTGTCGTGAGTGCTGCTGCTGCTGCTGTGGGGGCCTCTGGGATCCACCAGGCCCTCGCCGCTCCGAACGCCCACGGCCTGAGAACTGAGGCGGCGGGGGTCGGGGCGGCCTCCAGGAACTGGCCTGTCCCCCATCATCCTGTGCTGGCCGCTTCCTGTCCGATCCCTGAGCGACCAGGCCCCCACGTCTGGCGACAACGTGGTCTCCTCTCTCGATCCACTGTGCATGCTCTGCTGCCTCCTCCAGGGTCTGTAGTCTCTGCGCATGCACCAAGGTATAGAGTTCCGGGCGCAGGCCCGACTCGAAGAGCTCCACCTGATGTGGTCCATCCCTCGCGACATAGGGAACGCAGCTGAGCAGTCGCGAAAACTCCTGAAAGTAGTCCCAT
The DNA here is from genome assembly GCA_029168755.2 of Tillandsia fasciculata. NCBI lineage: Eukaryota > Viridiplantae > Streptophyta > Magnoliopsida > Poales > Bromeliaceae > Tillandsia > Tillandsia fasciculata. The sequence continues at coordinate 23,666,942 of CM054932.1, forward strand.
GCCGACCGGTCGCCCTGCTGGAGATTCTTCAGGTCATCCTCTACCTTTTTCTTCACGCTGGTGGAGAAGTAAGTGTCCAGGACCATCCTCTTGAACTCTGCCCAAGGTAGCTGCCGGGTGATCTGAAACTCCAGGGGCTCCACCCGACGCCACCACGTGTCCGCATCTCCGTCCAGACAATGCACAGCCATGTGTACCCGGTACTTCTGATCGATGAAGAAGTCCCGGAACAACTTCTCCATTGCCGATAGCCAAGTCCCAACCTCCCAAGGGTGAGTGCTCCGCCCCGAGAATCTAGGCGGTCCCCGCTTGCAGAAATGGGTGAGTTTATCAGTAAACTCCTGCTCCTCCTCGGGAGTCAAAGGTCGGATCGCTCCCGGGGCCCCGCTGCTCGAAGATGGTGCCGTAGGCACAAGCGGTACAGTCGGTAGTACAACAGGTGGTGCGGGGGCCTCAGTAGTAGCAGGGGGAGGGGCCCCAACCTGAGCAAGCAGCTGCTCAATCCTCTGCTCCTGCCGGCGGTGACCCTCCGCCAGCTGGGCCACCATGGCCCTCAACTCAGCAATCTCGGACGATCCGGACTGCTCCGGCCCCTCCGGGGGTGTAGGGGTACCCCGGGTAGGAATCCGCCGCCTGGGAGGCATCCTGCCACACAAAAGAAACCACAGCTCAGTAACGAAACCACACTCGACCCAATCTAGCGAAAGTCAAAGGCATCCTCCTATTTCTGTAACCTTATGTTGTCTGCAGCCAACATAATAGTTCGCCAGAAATAGGTCATGCCAATCCCTCTTCACTCCCTGGAAGAGTCAAAATAATATATGACCAAATTGCCGACTTTCGCATAATGTCACGTCGCTCACGTCCTGCCTTCCTAGGGTCTGCCAAAAGCCTAGGGTTTCCTAAGTCCCAATTGACCTATCCCTAAGCTCTGATACCAACTTAATCTGTCACGCCCCGGGTGTAAACCAGAACCCGGGGTCGTCCACAGATCCGCCGTGTACACGGAATTTCCCGTGAACACGAAGCGCTGGTAACCTGCTCAGATAAAGATGATACAATAAAAGAGCATAAACAGAGCTAAACAGTAACTAATACATCTCAGATAAAGTAGAAAGTAAAGTGCAGAAAGTAAACTCTCAATAATACATATGTCTCTCCCAGCTCACTAATCAAATACAACCAGCTGGCCGAAGCCAGACCCAAAAAGAAATGAAAAGTAGAGTATCTGAGAGTATCGGGGTACATCTAATAACTGCCCTGGTGCCTGGGTAGACCGCTATCTAGTCCGCGATCCTCTTACCTCGATCCGCTGCGGAGGGTCCAGCAACTCCCGCAGACGACTCTGCAAAACAAGGGGGGAAAAGCAAAAGAGAAACAGTGGGGAGTGAGAACTACTATAAAACAGTAGCCTCCTCCTAGTGGGTAAGCCTCAACTCAAATGTGCCCACTAGGACTATAAGAGGCGGAAAAGATGAATAAAGGTGGTAAGCTGTAAATAAAATAGCTGATGAATAAAGCTACCACTACATGCCTCTAATGAGCTAACTGATCGTATAGCTATATGTATGCATCAGAATATAAATGCCTGCCTGTCCAGACCCAATCGATACACCGGTAAGCACCGGTACTGCCTGCTCTGCCTGCCAAATCGGGTATGCCAGCCTACGCATAACACCGATAGGAAAAAGTGAGTCTCGAAGACTCGAAGCCTGTAAAAACGCACACTCCGGAGTGGCACTCGAGGGGAGCGACCCACACGAGTATAATGCCTGGGTAACAAGTACCAAATCAGCAGGACTGGATCATGACTCTGACCAAAGTGGGAAAACCCATCCACTAAAAGAAAGCCCAAGGCCTCAATCCCAATCTGATGCAATAACCACTGTCCGGTCAACCGCCAAAGATCCGCGGTTGCCGCAATGCCCTGCCCTCACAGCCTGCCTGTCCCAAAGCCCATAACTGTCTGACTACACTATCCCAGCCCCTGCTCGAACCCGAGCGCACTATCCCCCAAATATAAATAAAAGAAGAGAAAAGCATGGTTTCTCCTAAGTCAATTCCAGCATGATAGTGTAGCAGAAAAAGGTGGCCTAACTAGATGTCCATTTAAGCATGCAAGGTCCTTTATTTAAAAACAGGGTTTAATTATTATTATCTTTCACAAGATAGAGGTATGCCACTAATTAAACTTCCATTTGCCAAGTAATCCCATGTCCATTTATCACATAAACATAAGAGGTCCCAATATGTACAAGCAATAAAGTCCAATTCCCAATTACCCCGACATTTTTACTTTTTACCGGTTCATTTAGCAACGTGATAAAAGCAACTCAAATAGGCCTAGTGGGGACATCATAAGTGGGAGGTTAAGCAACGGTACCCACCTCGAGCGCTAAATCCAAGTTCCGACGGCGAAGTCCGCGCTCGATCTCCAAGAATCTCCGCAACACTGTGCCATGGGTCCCAAAGAATACACACAAGTTACTATTCAAGTTTCACCCAAAATTCTGTCCCCAAAAATCAGATTCACTGTTCGGCTATTTTTACCTGCGAATCGTGCCGACAAAATTCCCAAAAAATACACTGCGATCTACGCGACGATCCGGTCGAAACAAGTACCTGCACGTTTTCCCACGATTTTTCTGTGCTGAGAACGAAAATCGACAAGAGGACTATCTCAACAATACTTTCATCCCAAAACAGCAGTATAAAAGTCTGTAAAAAGGGATTCCTCACCCTCAGGGAAAATCCACGAAAATCCAAGAAAATTCCAGTAGACTCCTCGCGATGTGTAGATGCAAATCCCCTTTTGAATCGCCCTGTTTCGATGCTCGAGCGCGAAGTTATCGCCAAAACAAGTTGGTGCTGTCCGAAAACTCCGCGACGGAAAAAGGGTCAGAAAGAAGCCACAAAATCACCATCAAAACCTCTGAACCAGGAGAAACTCACAAAAGAGGAATTGAGGCCCTACCTGTCTAGAATCCGATGGCGCAAAAATCGTGAAAATACGATGTCGGGGTGAACCGGGGGAGCTTGAACACCGAGAAGCGACGAATCAGGTAGCCGAAGAACAATCGTCGCGCCGCGCCGGAAAATTTGCAAACCTCGGGATCCGAACCTCCACAATTCTCGGGAATGCTACAGTAGTTAGAGGATTGGGAGAGGAAGAGAAGTCTAAGAGGAAGCTCGGGCTAATTCTGCACAGGAAGAGAGAAAAACCCCTACAATTGCCTTAGGGAGCTTAAAAACAAAGAGGAGAACCCAATTATCGGATTCGGGCCGAATTTGGGCCCGGATCCGCTCGGCCGGGTCGGACGCGCCCCGTCCGACCGGGCGGAGCCAATGGAACCTCGACGCGTGTCCCCGCAGGCGATCGGCGCGCATCCCGCACAGCGAACAGCCGTGCGGGGCGCGCCAGCTGCCGACGCGCGTCCCGACCGCACTGTGCGGTCAGGTGCGCGGGCGGCGCCGCCTGACCGGCCGCCTGGCACGCGCCAGGCTTTGTCCCCGTGCGCCGTCTCCCGTGAGCCCGCCAATAGCCATGCGCCACGTGTCCTGCCTCTGACCGGTGCACCCGGTGAACAAATTGCTGAGAGCCGAACCAATAGTGAGATGCCACGTGTCCAACGCGGTGCACCGTGAACCAAAGCCAACCATCCTGCTCTGTAGACCGGGAGCGGTGAGCCAGCCAACCGGGTGATGCCACGTGTCCTCCGCCTGGTGCACGACGGCCGGGTGGACCGCGCGCCTGCCCGCGCGCCCGCGCGCTGCCCGCGCCCTGCCCGCGCCGCGCGCCGCCGCCGTTCCGCCTGCCCGAGGCCGCGCCGCCGCCCGCCGACGCTGCCCGCCGCCGCCGCCGCCGCCGGCGATCGCCGGAGTTACTATTCCGGCAGTGAACAGTACCCGAAGCTCAGAAAAATGCCGTAAATAGTCCGTTTTGACCGTTTTCGCGCGCTGAGTCCGAATTTGCTATCCGTTTTGCCAAATTCCCACTCTAAAAATTGCCGAACGCCCCCGGGAAGGTATTCTTAGTCCAAATTTTGCGCCGAGCCCAATCTCAATATCTGTTTCGCGCGAAAACGCCTCTAAACATCCGACGGGGTCCCCCGATTACCCGCGTGATCCATTTTAAGCCCGGAGTTCATCACTGGTGTCCAAATTGGCGCCCGAACATCGCCGACATGCCCCGAAGGCCTCCAGGAGCTGCCGGTCACCCTGTAAAAGCCCTGTAAAATTCCGGATCATCACATTAGTATCTTATGTGTCGAAAATTCTTTATTTAGCTCTCTAGCTCTAAGAACATGTCAAGCTTATTCCTTTCCAATTTGTTCAAAAGGGATCGTTTATCAACCCAAACTATCTCAATGTTAGAGAGTCTTAATCTTGTTGCACAGTATATCCAGGCATCATCAGTGAGCTTATAACATGCCAAAGTGTTATTAGCAGTTCCAGGCTCTTGGTTACACAACATGCATGATTGTATAGACGGAGGGGGTTTAATTAGTCTCCACAAGTCCGAATTCATGACAACACTAAAACTCAACTGTTATAGACAGCTATTGGTATATAGAGGCAATTTCTAGTCCATCTCCAATGAGATAGATTAATAATCGTGTAGTGTTGTACGTTAATTGTAAGCAAACTTACGAGAGATTATGTCACGCCCCAAGGTCGAAACTGCGACCCGGGCTCGTCAACAGATCCGCCGCCCATACGGGACGCCCCGTATAGACGTGATGCAAAAGATCATCTACGCTATAAAGATATCAGAGCTGAAAAGTAATGCTGAAATAAAATAAATACAACTCCAAAATATACAACCACAAACCTCACCCAAAATACGTAAATCTCTCAACTACAAAAGAAAAGTACAACTTTGAACCTCACTACAAAGGTCTCTCAAAATGTAACACTCAAAAATAAAAAGGGGGTACATCTACTCTCTCTCAGGAGACGACTTGTAGGGATCTATCTCGCGACTCCCTTATCTTGATCTGAAGAAGTAGGATCAGAAACTAGAGCAGCAGGAACAGGAGCAGAAGTCCCTGGGGAAAAGACACCACGACGGGTGTGAGAACTACATCCTATAGTAGTTCTCAGTGGGTGCCGCCAACAAGCCCGACGGTCTGCCCACTAAGTCTACTAGAGGCATAAAGTAACAAATGCAGTGCTGAAAGAAAAAGCTGGAAAAATAAACTCCACAACTACTATGCCTCTAACTAGATGCTCAAGAAATGAAACAGAATGGAACATGATGCATCTACTATCTCTCAACTCATATCACCCAATCTACACTGACTGCCACATAGGGTCCAGTCAAACCTGCGCCTACCTACTGCCGTTACATCCAAGGAGGACCGGACTTACGTAGGGCGTCCGTGACTGCCAAAACTGGCCCAGCCAGAGGGACTGCGTCGACAAGTCGCGATAGCAAATATCAGACCCAGCTCCTGTGTGGCACTCGAGGGGCGCGACCCCACCAAGGAAAGTATCCGCGCATCTCTGTCGAGCTCAAATGTGGCTCATGCAGGCTATAGTCCAAATCCACGATCAACAAGATCGACAGTAACCAACAGCACTAACTTTCTCTCACGGGCTAGAAAACCACACAGCCGGGACCCACCGTCGACTCAGACGGCTCCCAAAAATAAAATACTGATCTAAAGACTGCTACCAGACTCCACACGGCCCCCAGACACGAGTGTAACATGCATCCCACAACAACCCGACCTCTCGGCCCACTACCCGGGCGAGGAAACTCTAAGTCCAGGATGAAATAAATAATGACAGTGTGGGAATGACTAAAACAAAAAATATCCTAGCCCAAGTTGGAGTTTTCTACAAGTCTAGCTGAACATGCTGCATATGGCTGGGGTGCTAGGTCAAGTTTCAAGATAACAATAATTTAACAGATTGTAGAAAGCAGAAAGGTCACATGATGTCAATATAACAGTAGGAAAATAGCAACTCTCACATTCTAGCATGCTACATAGTACATTCACAATCATGCATGATCCTACATCAATAGAATTAATGATCAATCCATAGATCTTGAAGACGAGGCCACTCATCTGAAAGTGCTAAACTGTCCAAAGTCCAACAGCTGAAAGTACCCAGGAACAAAAATCTCCAACTTTCCCCAATTCCAACAGGTTCAAAAATACCCGTAAACACCCCTGGGCACAACAATAAGGTCCAAAGTTACACTTTATTCCAAAAACATCCATGTACATACAATCAGTTGGGAACAGTCCCACAAATGCGAAATTTTTACCTATAAATAAAACTAAAAAAACTCCAATAAAAATATGATGGCGATCCTCGCGAAGTGTAGATGTCAATAGAGCCCTTAAACATTGAATTCCGATACCCGGATGCGGAGATAAAAATCCGACAAGGTGCTGCTGTCCAAAATATCCACCAGCAGTAAAGGGGGTCAAAAACATACCAAAAACCCCAATAAAAGCTCAAATCTGGGAAAAGTGGACGGTACAAAAATGGTAGATCTGCCTCTCGTGAAACTGTCGCCACAAAAATCGTCCAAAAATACTATCGGGGCAGCTCTGTGGACCTCACAGACCGAAATGCGACGATAACGGGCCTCCGATGAAAGAACGTCGCTCTGCGCTACGATGCCGAAGTCGTCGAGTCCGCGCTCTCTGAAAAATTCGAAACTCCTTCAGCAGATGCACAAAAAGATAAGCTAAAACTTTGCTAAACGGTGCAAGGGCAAAAGGAGTCGGGTAAAGCCCAAAAAGGAAGAAGAAAGGGCCTATTTATAGGCCCTCCCACGAAAAGCCCACAAAAAATAAAGTCATTGGGCTTTTGGGCCCAATTTTCGGGCACCCGCTTCATTCGGGCGGCTACAGTGTTGGGCCCTGCCCAACACTGTGCGCACCCGGATTGCTCTGGAGCTGCCACGTGGCCGCGCGGCTCTCCCCGCGCCCGGCGCACGCGCGCCCGTGAATCGCGGAGCGCCGCGTGTCCCGACACGCGGGCGTGGGGCGGCTGCGCCCGGCCAATCGCCGGGCGCCACGTGGCGCCCCCACGTCGCCCCAACTTCCCCCAACTGCTCCCCTGGCGCGTGGACCGCCCGCGCGTGAGCCGGCCACTCGCAGGCCACCACGTGGCGCGCCCTGGTCCATGCGCTAGGCCGCAAGCCCCCCCGTGGACCGCGCACACAGAGCCCGCCAATCACGAGTCGACACGTGTCCCCCGCACCGGCCCATGCACCAGCGCCAAAACTTCGTGGACTGCGCTGCGTGCGCCGGCCAATCCAGTGCTGCCACGTGGCACCAAGTCGATCCACGGCTTTCCCCATGCACCAAAACGCGCGAAAAACTTTCGGGGGTCCTTTTTGGGCATCCGGACTCCGAAAAAGGCAAGTAAATAGCCGATTTTCGACGTTTTTCCGCGCTGAATCCAAATATGGTGTCGGATTAGCCTAAAGCGTTTTCTAAATTCCGACAAAAACAGCCGGAAGGCAGGCTCAATCCCGAAGCCTCACTGAGTCCGTCCAACGCGTCCATTTGATGCATTGCGGGTCCCACACACCAACAATAAGTGTTCTACAACACGGGTCATGAGAGAAGCAACACGGGGATCGGGGTCACTACAGATTATGCTTTATCCAGAGCTTTCTGCGAATTACGAAATCTAGGAATTATTCTTTACGGCATGTGCAACTGTGAGCGAGTTGCACGAATGTCAATTGTATAGGGTATATATTAAAGTGATTGGCTAATTATATAGACTCCTTCAACCATCTGTAAGATCAAAATGAGCTAGCTCGACAAGCCATTACTTACAGATGATCAAGTCAGCATGCCCACGTTAGATCGAAGCTATCCTCTCCAACATGCCCACTTTTATTCAGTTTCTCTGTCCAAGTCCCCTATAGATAGAAATTGTTTGTATTTGTATTTTGTTATAAGAGTTCCTCGTATTGTATTTTGGTAAGTCTTCGTATAAAGTATACAACGGATGTAAATCTATCCAGAATACGAAAAACCAGTTAGTGTAGATGCAAATGTTTTGACAAAATGACATATTATTATCAATAATATTTTCTTACAGAATAGTTTCATCAGACATTACCATATATCATACGTCGTACATTATATAACATAACAACATACAAAGCACGCGATTGAAAGAACTAAATTGAAACAGAAAGTACATTTGACAATATCGTCAGAGTTTACAGAAACAATATAGCAGACAAACAAATAATTATGCAACGTTAAACAAATAATGGCATGGGCGACAAACATTGAGCAGCATATGGTGGCTTGAAACCGTGGAGAGGATGACCTGAATCTCCAAAAAAAATAAAAAAAGAAACAAATTGACAAGTACAAATTAAAAAATTAACACCAAATTTCACATGCACAAAATAAATAGGCGAACAAGAAAGAAGACTATGGTGATAGTTCCAATTATAAAGTAAATTATTTATGTATTGCCAAAGAAATAAAAAGTGAGGTGTCTGCAATATAAAGGACCAATGAAGAAAGTGATGGCCAATGAAGAAATTTGATCAGATCTTAAATCTGTACTATAAATAAAACATCAAATAAAAATTTTGTATATGTCAAATTAAAAGTCTTTAAAATTATTTTTTAGGTTTATTTTTTTATTTTTTACTTTCTTTTTTTTGTGTGCAAAGTGTGCATTACATGTGCTCTTTAGCTAGTGTATATATAAATCTTGGGTTGTCAAATTTTCTTTTGAAAATACCCCTCAATTTTCAAAATACATTTATATTTGAAATACCCTTATAAATTTTCATTTGATTTTATTCTCTAATAAGTTTTTAGCGTATTGATCACCGGCATGATTTAACTTTTAAATTAATTAAATTTTAATTGATAAACCAAATTTGACTAAATCTAGTATAATTATTCCTATTTTTCTATCAGATTAGAAAATTATAATCAGATAAAATTTATTAAATTTTTAATATTTATACAAGTAAAATTATTTTTAATATTTATTCAAGCAAAACTATCTCCTTAATTTTTTTTTTCTTTATTTTTGTGCAAAGCGTGCGTTGCATGCACACTTTCACTAGTATAGAAATTTTTTTTTTAATTCAATTCATGATAAGGAAACATGTGATGGAAAAAAAATAATGGATAAATGCTTAGTACATTTGTACAGTTGCACTGTTAAATTTATTACTTAAATTATATAGTAAGAAAATAAGTTGGTACAATAAAAATATAATTTGTGAACTTCAATAAATTGGCAAAACCTCTCTGTAGGACTTCAACGAATATATATATTTGGTTTATTTTAATTTCTCTGTAGTAGCAATTTGTATATATGTTGACTGAATAAATTTGAGATTAGAACTACTGTATTGAAGTTTATAAAAATATATGGAATTTAAGTTCATAAAAATATATTAATCGTATAATTGTAGGTCCAAATAAGATGAAATAAACAAAAATCAAATCAAAGGAGAGATAATCAATAAATTAGACATAAGAAGATACTAACATAGGTTATGTGCTGTATGTAGTTTTGGGTTAAACATGAAAACTCAGTGAAATTTGTAAATGAATGCGTGGGTATGACATGTAAAAACTTACTTGTGAGTGAATCCAGATGAAAGGAAGGCTCACTTCAAGTGCTTTCTAGTCTGTGTATATGGATGGAGCTGATGTGTCCAAGCTTATCTCTATTGTCTTCTAAGCTACTAGTCAACTGAGGATCCAGATCAATCAAAAATACCTCCTGCAACGAGGTGAGGAATTCAATGCCTTCTGGGACCTCTGCTAGGTTTCTTAGGCTTCCCAGATATAGAATTTTTAAGTTTAACATGGCTGTCTTCTCTATCTTCACTCGTTGGAGTTGCGGCAGGTCAATCAAATCGAGCTCGTGCAAGTTAGGGAAACAATCGGCACGAAAGCACAACTCTTCTCCATTATATGCTCTCCAAAGAAATAAGAAAGTGAGGTTTGATAACTGATCAGTGAGCGACGGAAGAGGATCCACAGCTAGCTGAGACCAAGATAGACATAATCGTCGGAGATTTTTCCTGTGATCTCGTAACAAAGGAGACATCATCGTTTCTGCTGCCAATCTACCTTGTAGATCTAGCTTTTGAAGTTTCGGAGGAGGGGGATTTAGGCCTTCCAAATTGAGAAACTCATTTTCATCACTTGCATTAATGCTTAAGTAGGATAGACAACGCATCTGTGATAATGATGCACACAGTTGTGCAGAGTAGATTTCCTTTACGTTCCATATTCTTAAGCTTCTTAGGTTGGTCAAATTTCCCAGTCGCCCAACCAGCTCACTACTTGCTTCAACCGCCTGCAATGTTTGCAATTCTTTTAAATTCCACAAACCCTTTGGTGCTTGTATACCATAACGATAGCGAAAGGTTTTTCCGGTTGGATCATTTACCCTCTCAACAAACAAGTGTCGCAACTTCTTGAGATTTGTGATCCCACGAGGCAGCTTTTGTATTGCTGAATGATAGAGGTCCAAGATCAACAAGTTGGAAAGTTTCCCAATGGATTTTGGTAGTAATTTTACCTTTGTATGTCTTAAACCCAAATATCGCAAACTGGTTAAATCTCCAATAGCATCAGGTATCTCCTCAATAGGCAAGCCTTGCAGTTCAAGAATTACAATAAACCTTGATTTGGATCGAAACACGGATAATATTGAGGATGATGGCATAGTAGTGTCAAATGCTACAAAGGTTCGTAGCTGCAGTAGATCAATGTTAAATCCAATATCATTGCTGCATTTGAGAACAGACAGGCGATGTGCATTAGCATCCACCATCCTTGCCATCCCATTATCCTCATAAATAATGTGGAACTTGTCATTTTCAGATAAAGAGACGGCCAATTCGCGCATGAGGTCATGCATCCGACAATACTTTACCCTACCAAATTGGTTCCTATCTACCAGTTGCAGCATGCTCCGTTGGATAAGCTCCACGAGATATCCTTCTGCAACATCCTCAGCCTTGCTTGATCTCCTTTCTACCACAAAACCCTCTGCTACCCATAGCCTAATAAGCACTTTTCTTCTAAGAAGATGATCCTCTGGGAACATGCTACAAGATAAGAAGCAATTCTTTAGATGTCTTGGAAGAGAGTTGTAGCTTAAATTCAAAATGTTTCTCACGCGATCGAGACCTGGGTTGTTTGTAAGCTCCCAATTAAGCTGATCATAAACTCGCTTCCATTCTGTCTCACTATTCTCTTTTAAGGACAGGAGACTGCCTAGTGATACAATAGCTAGTGGCAACCCTTCGCACTTGGCCACAATATCTCCTGCACTTTTTTCTAACTCCGGAGGGCATTCTTGATTTTCATAATTCCGAAATGCTCCCCTGCAGAAAAGTTTCCATGCATCAAGATCGGATAAAGGTTTGAGTTCAAGCTTACAGTTTTTGTTTGCAAGTAATGCCACTTCTTCATTTCTGGTTGTAATAAATATTCTGCTTCCTAGCTGATTATTAACAAGAGAAACAAGCAATACATGAAAGTCTTGCGGGGACCATACATCATCTAGTACAATTAGATACTTTTTTTGCCCCAAGAATTCCCTCAGCGTCTCTATCAACTTTCGAACATCCATGGTGGGAACGTCAGTTGGAACTATCTTTTGGTCGCCGAAAAGTTCAGTAATCATTTTTCGGAGAATATCTTCAATTTTAAATGTTTGAGATACAGAAATCCAGGCATGGCAGTCAAAGGTTTTACTCTCTCTTTTATAAACATTGGTGACTAAAGTAGTTTTTCCGAGCCCACCCATACCACACACTGTTATTATGCAGCGCTCTAATTTCTCAGTCCTCAACCAATCAGTTAATATCTGTCGGTTTTCATCAATACCTACGAGCTGTTCCTCATCCATGAAAAGAGAAGAGATTCCCATAAAATGTGGTGTCCATTTGCTCACATTATTTGAGCTACTACTATGCTGAAAACTTCTTGTTTGAATCCATCGATCTTTTAAGCGTGAGAGGTGGTCAAGATCTTTCTCTACTTGTTCTAGTTCAGAGGCAATACGACACAAAACACCAAACGATTCTGGCTGCTTCAACACTTTTCTGACGCAACCAACTATCCAGCTTTGTCGTTGCTGATATTGAGCTATACGATGGGTATACTCCTCCACAATATCCTCAATAGTATATGCGACTTTTCGCACTTCTTCTATCCATTCTTCTAGGACTTGATTTTTGCTACCTACCTTATCGTTGTCAAGTAGGAATTTGTGCATTACACGGAGTTCACGCCTTATGCGTTCCATACTACTAGGGAGCTCTGCCAGTGATGTTAATTGTCGGGAAAATAGAGAGGTAGCTTGGTTCAGTACTTCTCCGCCTAATGCAAGACCGAGCTTTCCAATGGCTGAAAGTATTGCAGCCTCGGCCATTGTAGTTTCTAGGCAGTGAATGTTCTTAAATATTTTAGTGCTATGAAATTCCGTACATTGATCTCCTCGTGCATCTAATCTGCCAAAAGAAGAACAAAATATTAGTGCACAAATAAAACAACTTGAAAATAAATAAATTTTTTTTTCTTTTTTTTTCTTCTACTTGCTTCGATTATTCTTTTTTAGAAATAAACTTAGGCGGAAAGGTGAAAGCAAGTAGGTTTTGAAGAAAAAGCTTTGAAAATTAGTGGTCACCTTGTATACAAATAAGTAAATGTTAAAAATTTATGAAAAAACATTGAGTACATGCATGCATGCTTTATTTGACGATGCAAATAATAATTTTTTAGTTGGAGAAAATACAAATCAGGGTCATCAATAATGATAATTTTAAGAAAAAGAGCAAATTTCAGTTTTGGTTCTCAAACTATGAGGTGGTGGCAATTTTGATTCTCAAATTTTAATTTATTATAATATTTTAGCTTGAACTTTTAAAATTATTGCAATCAAGATCTACAATTTAATTTGCTTGACTAAATATTAATGCATCGTTAATATAAAAGTAATATAATTAACATCTTAGCTATTGATGTATTATCAATCATAATACTTTCATATCACTTTTATATTAATAATTTGTCAATATTTAGCCAACTAAATTAAATTGTAGAATTTAATTATAATAATTTTAAAATTTTGAATAAAAAATTATATAAAATTATATATTGAGGATCAAAATTTCACTTGACTCAGTAGTTTCGGGACCAAATGTGCAATTCACTCAAAATAAAAAAGTTAGCAGAGTAGGGTAAATATTAAATGAATAATGTTCGTGCATAGCCTTTGTGATCAACTAAACTCATTATTCATCATCAAAAAGTCTATCCTTTGCACCAATTTAAGATAATGTAAATTAATTATCAATGTGAATATTCTTACAATGAGTTCATTTATGTAATAATCGAGAATTTTTAAATCCGAAAAAACTAAAATTAAATTATTTTCTAAATCTTCGAAAGTTCAAAAATTGAGATTTTCGGTATAATTGCAGAACTGTTAATTGATTGGCCTAATCTGACCCAATTTCCACTTGACCAGTTTCATTGAGCTGAACCATGTGATGATGTTCAATTTTCAGTAGGTGAGCTGAAATTATAAAAAATAGTGTAAAAGTGTGATTTTTACTGATAAAATATCTATCGAGACCAGATCTCAGCAATTGAATATCGTCAGTCTGACGGCGTCGTCGAGCTGAGAGCGGTGGTGCGATCGAATTTCAGATCCGATATCCAGATCTCTCGGATCTGCACGTTTTGTGGAATTAGCGAAAAGAAAGTGCAAATTTCGATCAATCCGGAACTGTTGCGGTAATTCATGCATCGAGATTCGTGAATCGATCATCTTCATGCATTTCGGCTTTGGGCATGTCTTTAGAGGATTTTGGAAAATTCAAAATTTCAAATTTGAACTTTCAAAATATGAGGTTCGGTTGCACAAAAGAGAGACAAGGATATTTTGATAATTTGGCCCAACCTTGATTAAAAGAGGGAATAGGGTTTAGTTTTCCTTAATTAAATCCCTAATCCCTGATTAACCTCTTTACCTCCCCTCAGCGGCCATTGCCCACGATCTCCCTTCCTCGTTCGTATGCCTTGAGATCGTCGCCGCCACCGCCGTCGCCAGGGTCGTGGAGGCGAGAATCGGGCTTCCTACCTCCAGATCTGGGCATTCCTGTGCTGCGCGCCGCCGCCCCTGCGCCCCTGCACCCCTGTGCTGCGCGTCGCCACCCCTGCTGCAGCCTGCGCCCGCTCGCGCCCAGCCGTCGCTCACCCGCGTGCCTAGCTCTGCTGCAACCTGCGCACGCGCGCGCCCAGCCGGTGCTCACTCGCGCGCGCTTAGCCACCCATCGCGAACAGCCCGTGCCGCCCATCGCGCACAGCCCGCGCCCTGCGCGCACGCCGCCCGCCTGCTACATGCGCGCCGCCGGCCTGCGCTTTGCCCTGGCAGCCCTTGCCTGCGCACGCCCCTGTCCAGGCCGCCCCTGCGCAGCGCCGCCCACTTGCCGTGCTCCCCTGCGCGCGCATCGCTTATGCCGCGCGCCCAGCACGCTGAGCAAGCCGTCCTGCGCGCGTGCCGCCCGCGCACGCTTGCTGCACGCTGCTTGCGTGCGTCCTGCACCCATGCTGCCCGCGCCCATGCCTGGCCGGCCCTTGCTTGCATCTTGCCACGTCACGAGTCGCCTGTGCAGCCAGCGACGCTCCGTCCTGCACACGCCGCCTTGCGCCGCACCTTTTTGCGCCGCGCTGCTTGCGCCTCGTCGCGTCGCGCTGCTTGCGCGCAGCCCGTATCGCGTACGGCATGCACGCAGCCCGCGCGCTGTTTGCGCCTCACGCCACCGCGTGCACCCGTGCCCGCATCGTATGCGCGCTGCCCGTGCGTGGCCTACGCACTAGTTGTGCCCGCGCACTACTTAGCACTTGCACGCCGCTCCACCCTTGCGGCGCCCTTTACAATGCAATTTTTAATTAATTAATTAATTGCAGTTACCGTCACAGATTTTCATGAATCCGATGCTGTCCGGGTTTCATTGCGGCCATTGCTGCGGCATCGCTCATCGACTGATTCGTCGTCGGTCACTTCGCTAAGTGTCGTGCCGTCTCCCCAATCATCCGAAACCTGCACGAGCCCGATCCAACGGCGGATCATCCCGATGGCACGTTTTCTATCTTGTTCTCACGTGTCTTGGACAACGTACATTGCACCGTTTTGCATTTCGAAAGTTCCTGCGGCCATCGTTTCTTCGACAGACGAACACGACTTTTGTTGTCACCAAACGAACCCCGAACAGTGGCATGACTTATGAGATACCGTGTACTGTTTTAAATCGGCGATAGATTGATTTTTAATTGCTAGATCAAAGGCCCCAGCAATCAGGAGCCACCAGATAATTCCGTGACCGCCTAGATTGAGGTGGGTTTATTTTCGGTCCGGACTTTATCATCTGGGCCTCTGGGGTACCATATTTGGTCGGACCCCTGTTTTTCATGCTAGCCCTGATTTTTTCTTTGAGCTTTACTTCCATTGATTGCTTATTGCTCGTCTATACTTGGACATATATCATGCCTGATTGATCATTAGCTATATATCAGTACAGTAGCTTATACTTGGACATATATCGTGCCTGCTTGGTCATTATGTAGATTTACTTTTACTCAGATATACATGTTCCTTGTATTCCATATTATATGAGATGACCTATGATTGATATACAGACATCAGCATCCCTGTTGGGATTCCAGCTTGTTGTCGATTACCCAGTCCTTAGACCGTGAGCTTGAGCATCAACATTATGATCGCCGCGCACCGCTGTACTTCACATACGCATGGGATTGATCCCCCACCGGGCGTTCTTTACCGGTAAAGTGGTCTAGAGAAAGACCCGTGATCCCCCCGATAGCACCTGTTGGTGCGGGGTTATGTCAGCCCGATAGGTGCCTGTCAGTGGCTTTAGCCTGAGGTCCTCGTGACCAACAGTGGCATCGATTGGGTACTTAGTTTCTACTTTGATGCATGATTGCACTATCTTTTATCAGCATGATTAGCTCTTATATTTCTGTACCCATATACACACAACATTATGATTATGATGCATTCGTTTAGTATGACTGGCACGGATTAGTAGTACTCTTCCTTTACAGCACCGCTACTTGTGGATTATCATATTTGCACTTATCAGTATCTCTTGTGCATTGAGATTTACATGATTATCAGACTTGCCAGTTACAGCTTGATTAGCATTAGCTATCAGTACCATTGCTTTATTTTACTGATTAGGTATTTGGTTTCGTTTATCGAGATATAGTTCATTCTATCATATTTAAGTATGCTCTATTTTTGTATTTCAGTACCATTTATGCTCAGTATTATGATTATGCTTCCTGCCAGTATCAGCTTGTTATATCAGTCTTTACCTACTGATCTTTTACTATCCACTAATTATAGTATACTAGTAGGTACGATTTGCTATTTCTCGGCTTGTCGTGCCCACTGGAATACATTTATATTGTATCTCACACCTTTTGGGTGACCACCATTTTAGGTCGATCGGGTGCTGGGATGTCGGGACGTTGATGTGAGCATATCCGATAGAGCCGTCCCCTGTTGCCAGCTTCGACTGGCTAAGCTTTTATTTTACAGATAGACTGATTATGGTTATGATTTAGTTATGTTGGACTCGTTATTATTTTGGTAGTTGTGATTATAGTACTGTGGATTTGGTATTCATGGATTATTGTGATGAATAGTTAAATTAGTTATATTTTAGTTTATTATCGTTTGGTACTCTGATTGTGTATTCGTACTTGTCTAGCCGTGCATGTATAGGGAAGACTCTGTCTGAATAGTTAGAGGATCTCCTATGTATGTGGCGATCTGTTCATGCCCTGATTTTTAAGTATAAACTCTGTTTTATATAAAAAAAAAAAATAGACCGTTTTTCAAAACTCGGGACGTGACATTTTGCAATGAGAAATTGTTCACATTTGTCTATTTTAACTTTTACTCAACCATCTTTCTTATAGGAAAAGAAAAAAATGGTGTCATTGCTTTTGGCGATAGAGCATCTGAATCGACGATCGACACTTCTAAATATGACCTAAATTATTTGAATTTTTTAGAAATCATATTTTATAATTTTTCGATATTATTTGTCTAAAATTCATGTGAGATATTGAATTTTTATAAATTAAAAAGTTGCAGTATGGTTGGTCTTTTAGTATATTGAGGGAGTGTCGGATCGAGCTGGGACCGTTTTAGCACAAATTGGCGTGAAAAACGGAGCCCGAAGTGTGTTTTAGGAGACTTTTAGGGGAGGGAAGAAAGAGAGTGAGATAAAGAGGGAGCACCGGCGGGCACAGTCTGCAAGGCAGCGCGGCGACCGAGGCAAGCGTGCGTCACAAGTGCGGGCGGCTTACGTGCGGGCCTAGGGTAGCCATGTGGTGCCACCTGATTGGGCTGGGCGTGCGATGAGACGCTCGCGCAGGCATGGGCATGGACGCGTGGCGGCCCCGAGTGCTTGCGGGCGCGATGCGGGCGCCTGCAAGCGGCGCACTATAGCTACTCGAATATTTTGGGCTGCTTTCTTATGCTTCTAGGCTGCCCAAAATGGGTGTTTCGGGCACTCGAATCGCCCGTTTTGATCTATTTAACGTGCGAAGACCTCTTTCTTTCTCTTTTTTCTTTTTCTGCTCGCGTCTGTGGGCTTCAGAGAGAGAAGCAGAGCGCGAGGGAGAGGGAGGGGAAGATCGTGAGCGCGTGGGAAGTGTCGTGGAGCGCGCGTAGATCGATTCGGGGAGTCGAGCAGACGCCCGCGCGTGAGTTTCGACGGCGCGTCGTCTTCGGGGTAGGTTCCTTTTTTTTATTATTATTTATTGTATTTTTTGATACAGTTTTTGGTTGTGTTAGGATTAACCCGTTAGAGTTTTGGATTTTAAACGCTGTACCTTTTTAACTGTTAGGACCAGAGTTTTTTTGTGTTGCATTGTGGACTAGGGTGCTGCTGGATTTTTCGGGATCGTGTCGTTGGTGCATGGTGATCATCGTCGAGCGCGCAATCTTTCCGCCGACCATGTTCTGTTAGGAGTTGCTTTTTAGGTGGGTTCCGTGTCGCTAAAAATAACGGATTACTGATTATGTCTGTATGTTAGATGTAGGAATTTTGCCTGCTTTATTATTATTTTTAGATATAGAAAATGCATGATTTATCTGTACGTGGATTGTTTGGGTCCGGAGATTTAAATTATTATTATTTTATTACTAGAGAACTTATGAGAGTTTTTTGGGTGTGCGGATCTCGAGATAGGCTTTATTATAGCATATTTGGGTTTCTCTGTTGTTATCATGGGATCTATGCTAGTGATCTAGAGTGTTTTGGGTATTAGTGTGGACTTACGGGGTAGATGTTATTTTTATAGCATGAAGTTAGTCTGATTGTCAAGGGAACCATATTGTCGATCTAAGTTGACTCTTCGCTTGTGTTGTTGGGTATTAGAGGTGGGTAGTTCTTAGATAGTAATATTTGTGCCACGTCATACTGACGTATTAGTTGCATTGCCTTGGGGTTTCGTGGGCCTTGGGCCAGTTCGAGTGGTGTGTATGCCTTGGGGCACGGGTTTCGAGGCGTGTGATACTTTTATGTTAGGGACACGTGAGTTGACTTTGGAGTTTGTGTTTGGTGTTGTCGATGATTGGAGGAATCACCGTTTGATCATGGCCTGCATACCACTTCGAGCTCTACGAAGGACTTATCGGCACAGGGGCTGGATGATTGGTGTTAGGAGGATAGGCTAGCGTCTACTGTTGACGGGCCACCATCTTGGATGCAACCCGAACAATAGAAATAGATAGATAGTGGCCTATTTTTAGGCGGCGCATGCTTGACCGGACTGTTGAGACGGTCAGTTCAGGATTGTGTCCAGTGTACTGTTAGGACGGCTAGTGTTAGGTTTCCGTTGTACTAGGGCACAGGTAGTGATGTTTTGGGTTTTGATGTAAAGGCATAATAGCGTAGTATTATATTTTATTTTATTTTCTCTTATATTTTGTTATTCGCTTATTTTGTAGTTTCACTATCTTGTCTCTGATAGATTTAGTGCGTAGGCCGTGATTGTCGCAGACCATACCCACTAGAAACTACTATTTTATAATTCTTACATCCACTTGTGGTCTACTTTTCAGGACCTTCCGAGCCAGCTCCGGACCGAGATAAGGGGACTGCACCGTAAATAGTACCCCTACCCAGTATATTTTGATAGAGATAGTCCATCCTGTTGTTAGTTTACTCGGGACTAGCCATGCCAGAGCTCTTTACTTGTATTTATTTATTTTGAGAGGTGGATTTGTATGTTTTGGTACAGTGATAATTATTAGTGATTAGTTACTTATGTTCAGATACATGTTTAATTGTAAATTATAGTTTTTTTGCAGGATAGTTTTCGACGCTTTGCATATGTGAGGTGCGTCCTCGCACACATGCGTCCTCGCACACATGGCGGGTCTGTTGCATGCCCGAGAGCTTCCGTTGTGGGCTCAGGTCGTGACAATTCAAGTGATTCAAATATTGTTAATTTTTAATAACTAATATAAGATGAATTAAACACCACTAGGCCAATAGGCAATTTTTTTTTATTTATTTTAGGTAAGATCATTTTAGCTAAATAATATTATAAAATTATAAAATTTAAATTTTTGTCGAGTTTAAATAGCCTAGCTCATATTTAATAACATCGTCATCAAATAGATCACCGAAAATGATATGAAGGTAAACACACCAATTTTCTTTTAGAATGTATTCAAGAATCTATCAAAGTCGCCATTCTTGATAAGAAAGCATTTTGTGACTAAATTTTAACTTATTTGAATTACATTTAATTAACTGTTAAAATAGTTTCTCTATCTAGCCAATCATTAAAAAATAATCCAATTTGGGACCGTTTGATGAATGAGTAGAATGCATTGAAATTTCAAGAAATATGATTTCTAGCATCTTCTAATGATTTTGAGAAGAAAGAATTTGTATCCAAATCCAAATTCTTTCTAAATGTACTACTTAAAAGAATTGGCCAATCTCTATATTACTATTATTATTAACAAATTTATTATTTCAGATAAAATTTAATAATTTTAGTAAGATATACTAATTAAATAATAAAAAAATATAAAATAATTTTTTATGATATACTCATTTATGGTTTCTATCGTGCTACTTTTAATTATTTTTTATTATTTTTATGTATTTTATTATTTTTTATCTTAAAATAAGTTTAATACTTTCAACTAGTATTTTTTAACAGTTTTTGTTTATAATTATAGATTACTTTTTATGGTATAGGTATTGAAAAAAAAAAAGGAATAATTGAGTGGTGCTTTTGAAAAAAAAAAAAGTAGTACAAAATATAGAAAGTAAAAAATTTGTTTAGCACAAAGTGTAATTAAGCCATTACTTCATTCTAGAAAAAATGTCAAGCAAAGAACCAATGATATGTAAGTGGGCAAAATTAATCTTTATTAATTAGAATTAGTTGTAAATAGTTTACCATATTCTAATTAAATTGTGAGTCCATGGTGCTTTTAAAAGTACAAAGAATTTGATGGTTATAAATTTTTCACGTTAAATTTATTTTTTTAATTATTTATATTTTTTAAATTATATTATTTTATTAATAATTTATTAAATTTTAAAAAAATATTATTATTTTAATTCTATAAATTTTTATGTAATGAACGAGAAAATTTATAAACACTAATGATTCTGTACTTTTTAAAAGTAAAAGAGCTTAATTCTTAAATTATTCCAAACTTTTTGTGTGCAGTATGGAACTCGTTCAAACCTCACCGTGTTGTACAACTCAAAAGCAATTGATCTGAAAAGTAGTGTAATGATGTGTTGAGTAATTATAAAGATAATAATTAAGTGAGTACATATTCTGATTCAAAGTAAGTAAATTGAACAAAATTAGGCATGAAAAGAAAATAGATATGTAGGCAAGTATAGTTATGGGAAAATCTAAGTGTACACCTCCACATTCCTTTGGGGGTGTACATCTTACACTCCATCTTATCTTGGGGTGGGGCGATGTGACGGGTAAAATTCACCCCACCCCAGGATGGCGTGGGGTGTCAGATGTACACCCCCAATGGGGTGTACAGGTAGCAAGTTATATAGAATAAGTAATAGAAAAATATTTTAATACACTAGCACGTACATTTAAATTTTGTAGTTTATATTTTAGGTTAAATTATATAAAATCTTCTTATAAAATTTCATTTTTTCACTTTTTCCTTCCGACTTTTAAAAATAAATAATTTTTTTTTTTTGATTAAATAAGGATATACCATATTTGAAAAGTACAGGAAAGAAATGAAAGAAAAAGACCCAGTACAACAAGAAAAACAAGAAGTAGGCCCATCGCCCGAACAGACAACAGAGAACGAACCGCAAGTATTAAGCGAGTGAACTCCCAATAAACAAGCAGATAAAAAACTAAGGAAAAGAGTAGAGCAGTCAACGGAGCTTGATGGGGGATTCAAGCACTCGCCGTCACGGGGAATAGACTCCAGACCCGAACCATATGCCGCAGGCTGTTAGCAGTAGGTGATAAACAGAGAAGCAAAGCTCAAAGTCTTAAATGTAACGAAGATTGACACCATTGATATCCCTTGATTCCCAAGTTTCATTCAATGCCAGACAGATATCAAGAAACCATCAATTCCAATTATACCATACCCAAGCACAGAGTCGACGAAGCCGTCGGGGTAGATGCCAGATCAAGAGACAAAACTATAATGGCCAGGACAAGATAGTAAACATAATTAGAGCCCAAACTCAAAAAGGATTGAAGCACAAGCCTCAGCCGGCGGGTGGCAGATGAAAAACCAAATAGGATAGATTAGAAAGCCCGATTCTCCGAAGGGAAGCACAAAAGTCAATCATGTTGCCCAGCTTTCCTTCGGAACCTATTTAAGAGATGGGAAACCCAATATAAAGAAACTGGGCCTTCGTTGGCGAAGCCGAGCTGCTGAGAACCATGGAGAGCCCCGAGCCTTGAGACGCTGAAAGAAGGCCGGTTGGGAAGCCCTGTATAGTACTCGAGAAAGAAACCTCTTCCAAAACCGAAGCCTCTCAACTCCAATCCTCGTTGTTCGATGTTTGGCACTACCCAGTTAGCGCAAGGAGTTCATGCAACGTGACTAATCCAAGCAAAGAACCAACCCTGATAGCCAGGCAGTCAATGTCGCCAAGCTCTAAGAACCACGCTCCAATGGCAGAGGACATCGAAGCCGCGAGATACACCAAATATTCTTCGATGAAGGCGGCAGTCGGCACCAGAGCACCAAAAAATGGACAGAGTAGCCAAAAATGCACAAACTAGAACATTCTTTCATTCTTTCATTCATTCTTATGTGAGAAAAATTTTTTGCTTGCTCCAAATCAGAGATAAAAACCATTTCCATCTTCCCGGAATCATTGAATCAATGATTGAATACCATAATTTATGTGCCATGGTGCCCTATGTCGTCAAAATTGGTTCAAAAGTTCAACTTTAGGATCAAAGGGAGACCATTATAAAAGAGCAGACACAATACAAAGAGAAAAGCCATTGACCATGCGGGAGTAAGCACATAGCTACACCAGTTGATGGATCAAACTCAAAATCCACCATTGGAACTAATACATCATCATACCCAGCTTTTCGAAAAAATGTATAAGAAAGAAACCCGACACTTAACTGGCGGCAAAAAGTTATGAGATGGAGTAAGGTAGGAAGATCAAGAAATCCAGTACCAGAAAAACTCTCTTACTCCAGTAACCATGAAGAAGAAGGTATGACTCCACGATAACTTTCAACTTCAAAGCTGTCAAATGTCCTAGCATTCTCTAGGAGTAGACATGTTTCCTTGCAAGTTGTAAGCTTAATAATTTCAGATTCTTTAGCACTTCACGAGAACAGAGAAGCCTCCTCCTTCGTCAATAAGGAGGAAAATAAAGTCAGTCCCAAGCTTGGTCCCCTAGCGCAAAGATGCAGAACCTCGCAGAGTTGTCCACTCTTCTTCCGCAATCTTCGCACGATTTAGGGATATTATCAAAGATTCTTCTATTCCATTCATTCCATATTTCCCAGCACGCTGCTGCAAACCAAATATTGGAAATACCTTGCAGACGTTCCGACAGAGACAACCTGGCTCTCCTCCATCTAAGAGCTAGATCGCCTGTGTCAATGCTCAGTCGCTGCCTAGAGGTCGGAAAATTCTGGAGGAGCCTGTCCCATAGAGATTTTGCAAAAGAACAACGGAAAAAAAGGTGATCCAGATTTTCTACGTCTGCACCACATAACGTACAAATCGAAGGGCCATGCCAACCACGCTTAGCAAGAAAATTCGTCGTTAAAAGCCTATATCTCCCAGCCAACCAAAGGAATAATTTGATTCTAAGTGGAATCTTGATCGACCAAAGATGAGATATTTTGCGGTCGTCAACTCCGTCGAAAGAGATAAAATTATAAGCGCTGTTGACAGTGAATGCCCCATTACTACACCATCTCCAGGAGATTAAGTCCATTTCCTCGTTGAGCGTAACCCCTACAATCAGGTTGCGAACAAGCCCCACTTCTTGCTGTTCCACCCAACTAAGGTTCTGACTGAAGCCCAAGTTACTTGTGTTGGCAAAGCGGCAAATCCAATTTTTAACAGACAAGTGTTTAGAGTTGGAGACAGCGAACAAATTTGGAAAGGTATTGCGCAGTAGAAATTCCCCTCTCCATCTCGAGTTCCAAAAAACCGCCATTGTTCCGTTCCTGAGAGAGAAAGAAACGGAGAGATGAAAAGGTGAGGACGTAGAGAAGATGCCTTTCCAAACTGGGCAGCATCCAGCAGGCACCATAGGGGCTGAGGCGGGAGATCTGAATCTGTAATGCTTCTCTAGCAAAAGGCGCACCCAAGGTAGAGATCTCGAGTTGTAGAAATTCCAAAGTCCCTTCATCAAAAGCGCGGAATTCATGGATCTAAGGTTACGGATGCCTACTCTGCCAAGCCTTTTGGGCCGACACACCTGATCCCAATTAACAAGGCAATGGAAACCATTGGATAGTTTCTTACCCTTCCAGAAAAAGCCTCGGCGGATCGTATCAATAGATTTAACCACCCAAACCAGAAGCTTGAAGATGGAACAAAAGTAAGCGGGGATGCTAGAGAGAACCGAGTTGAGCAGAACAAGGCGACCACCCCGTGAGAGCGAGGATACCTTCCAACCCGCCAGCCGGTTGTCCACCTTCTCGATAAGCGGCAAATAGTCGGACTTTCGGAGAGCCTTGGGAGATAGTGGAAGTCCCAAATAATTAAACGGAAAACCATGAAGAGAGCAACCAAAGAAGTTGGTGAGGGCCGAAGCTTGCGAGCACGATAGGTTGATCGGAACAATGGAGCTTTTATCGAAATTAATCTTGAGTCCCGAATTCAAAGAGAAGGCGTCCAAAATCTGTTTTATAACACCAGCCGACCGAGAGGTGCCGTCAAAAAGTATAAGGAGATCGTCGGCAAATTGAAGGGTATGAATCTTGACATCCCCAATTCCTACGCTAGGGAGCGAGAGACTATCGGATGCCACCTGCAGCATTCTAAAGAGCACATCAATGCACAAAATGAATAGAAGAGGAGAGAGGGGGTCCCCCTGGCGAAGCCCTCGCTTGCAAAGAAAGCGTTTGCCTGGGACGCCATTAAGAATCACCGCGGCCGAAGACGAATGGAGGAGGGTGGAGATCCAGCTAATCCACCTAGCGCTGAAACCCCTCGTCTGCAACAGATCCAACAGGAAGAGCCAATTAATGTGATCAAAGGCCCGCTCGAAATCGATCTTCAGAAGTGCAGCCTGTTGTTTGGTGGAATGAAGATGATGAACAAGAATGTGAGCCGTGTAAAAGTTGTCAAATATAGAACGCCCTTTGATGAAAGCCGTCTGAAAAGGGTTGATTAACAGCTCCATAAATCGTTGTAATCTTGTGGCCAAAACCTTTGAGATAAGCTTGATCAAGCTATTCTCTAGACAGATGGGTCGAAGGTCGCGAGCAGTAAGAACTTCACTCTTCTTCGGAATCAAGCAGATCCAACTATTGTTAATGCCCTCGAGATTAAGATCCCCGTGGTAGAATTTAGGGAACATATCCAGTATGTCGTCGCGAATGATGGGCCAAAAGAGCTGAAAAAAGATCATAGGAAAACCATCCGATCCCGGCGCCTTCTCCGGGCCACAGGCGAAAAGGGAGCTTTCGATTTCGGCCAAGTCGAACGGAGCCTGGAGGCTAAGGAGAGAAGGTGGTGCAGTAGGATAGAGCAGGCCGAAGTTCAAAGCTCCACCGGGTGCAGGATCCGCTCCCAATAAGTTCTTGAAGAAAGAGAACAGAAGGTTCGCGATCGAACTGTGATTGGAGAACCAGGAAGAACCATCCGACAGCCGGGAAAGAGAGTTTCTACTCCTGCGAGAACAAGCTTTCAGATAGAAAAATCTAGTATTTGCATCTCCCGTCCTAATCCACTGGACTCTAGATCTTTGTTTCCATTTAATCTCTTCCTGTAAACAAAGTTCTTCATAACGAGCTTTAAGTAGAGGCCTTAGGGCACATTCCGCATGAGTGAGCCGTCTACTCTCTTCCGCCTTGTCAAGCCACTCAATCCATTTCAAGCAAAGAGAAGCCTGTTTCTTGATTCCCGATGCTAGCCCAGTGCTCCAAGAGCGAAGGGCCTTTTGGACCGTAGCAATTTTTGAAGAGAAAGGGCACTCAATCTGGGCGACGCTAAAGCTAGGAGACCAAGCATTGCTAATCACTTCGAAAATGGCCGGATACCGGAGCCAGAAAGACTCGAACTAAAAAAGCTGCGGAGAGGGGATAAACGAGAAAGCCGATAGCAATAAAGGAGAATGATCAGACCTTGGACGCGGCAGAGCCCGGAGAGTGGAACAAGGAAAGGAAACATGCCAATCCTTCGAAACAAAAGCCCTGTCCAACCGCTCGAGGGTGGGCAAGCGTCTACCATTGGACCAAGTGAACGACTTGTTGAGCAGCGGGGGGTTAATGAGGCCAAGGTCGCGGATAACATCCCTGAAAGCCAAAGTATCTGACAAGTTGGAGAAGGGGCCGTTTTTATCCCGGAAAGAAAGAAGAACATTGAAGTCGCCAATAACAGTCCAGATGCCCGTAGCCAGAGTACCGATGGAGCGGAGTTCAAGAAAAAAAGCAGACTTAAGCGAGTCACAGGTGGGACCATAAGTATTGGGGATAGTGAAGCAGCACCCGTCTGCCTTTCTTCTCAAGACAACACTGAGCGTGAAGAGGCCCGCCCATTCGTTCACACACTCAAAGAGATAGGGATTCCAAGCCGATAAGAGGCCGCCCTTAGTACCCTCCGCATCCAGAGTGCGATACTCTCGAAGATGGAACCCACAAAAGGAGAAGAACTTGGAAGGGGGGGTTGACGCCAACTTGGTTTCTTGGAGACAAACCACACAACATTTGCTGAGCCTGATGAAAGATTTGACCATAGTACACTTAGCATGATCGTTAAGGCCCCTAATATTCCAAGACAAGAACTTAAACGATCTATTCCTTGCCATGAGGAAAACAACAAAACGCAAGCACCCAGTCCCACAGAAGCAGCGACTTCAGACCCTCCGTGACGCCCCCCCGGTAGGGCTTCTTTAACTGTAGAAGCTGGTTGGAGAGATGAAAAGTCCGCACCCACGTCCACTATCCCGCAAGCAGCCTTAATCAGATGCACTTCCTCCTTAGAAAGCGGATTCTTCCAATCCGACCTAGGCGAGGTAACATCTTCAATCCCCGAAGTAACATCAGCAGCAACCGGGGGCAGAATGATAGAAGCCACCCAACAGGGTGTCTCCAGCCCCCCCGGCGGGAGAGCAGACGAGGAAGAGGAGGAGGAGGCGGCACGGGGTACTTTAGAAGCGAATCTCACCATCCTTAGTTTTTTGCACATTAAATCTTGGGCACGATTGAGCGACGACTTTTTTTCCCCCCTAAGCTTGGCAGCCAGACGCGTGCTACGCCTATGGGCAAGATGATTGCCATGGGCGTGAAGGTCAAAACTATTAGCCAGAGTCAGGGCTTTCTTACTCTTGTCAAAAGCCAAAGCAGGACGCCCCAGAAGCTGTCCCGAAGAAAGGCAGGTGGACGGCTCAAAGTCCACAGCAGGAGGGAGGCAGGAGTCAGCAGGAGACATGGCAAAAGCGGCCCGTTGTTGCGGCACCGGGAGCAGACCAGGGGTCGGATCCAGAACAGGCTGACACCCAGAGTCGCAAACAGGACCAGCAGGGTTAGCCACAGGGTCGCCAGTGCTCTCAAACAAAGAAGGCCCTTGAACCAACGCCAGCAGGTGCGGGGGGGGGGACTCGGGAAATCGCACATCGCCAGACGAAAATCATTGGACCCCTCCCCTACAAGGCGAGGCCCCTGCCTGATGCCAGGAGGGGAGCGCACCCCGGAAGCCGGATGACTGCTCTGCTGGATGGCCGCAGGGACAGAGCGAAAACCCGAAAGCCTGAGGAAAGAGTCCTGAGCCTCCGAGGAAGTAATGTCCAGGTGTTGATCAAGAGCTTCCCCGAGAAGGATAGGGCGGGACTCCTCCCAAGATTCGACCTTGATGGGAATACGAAAACGCCGATCCTCCACCATGAGATCGAGGGCCTCGGGCACATCGCAGACATCTTGGTAGCGAATATTCACCCTGAAGAACGAAACATCCGAACGCCCGCTGCTACCGACATCAACCTCCCATAATTCACCGAAGTTGCTGACGGCCGCCTTAACATCCTCTTCATGCCAGCAAAGGATCGGCCAGTTAAGAAGTCGGATCCACGCCTTATGCCGTAGCGGGCCCCTCGGACCCTCCCCAACCTCTACCCAGTTAGAGAAGGACATCCTCTTCATGCCAGCAAAGGATCGGCCAGTTAAGAAGTCGGATCCACGCCTTATGCCGTAGCCGGCCCCTCGGACCCTCCCCAACCTCTACCCAGTTAGAGAAGGAAAAGCGATAGTCCTCGAAACAGATCGGGCTGTGCCCAATGGCCGACTCCTTTGTAACCAAGTTGGGGAAGAAGACCGCCAACGAAGAAGCCCGGAAGTCTACCACCAGAAAGTCGGAGCACTTGCCCCCGAACCTGGCCGCAAGTCCCCTAGGGACCACCTCTTCGATGAGACCAGGAAGGAGACCACCGGCATCCACACGTGCCACGCAACCCGCAAGGGATGGATGGCCGGTGGGAGTGGGCCTGACCGGGAGAAAGGCGGCGGCAATACGCGGGCGGCCCGCAGGGGGGCCAGGTACCAAGGGCGGCGGCAAAACGTGGACGCTACGAGCAACGCAGCGAGCGGCCGAGTGACCCGTCCTCATGCAGAGAAGACACCTCTTTGGTCCCCTACAGGAAGCAGCACGGTGCCCCTTCAGGAAACACCTGAAGCATCTCCCCGAGAGGGAAGGATTAAGAAGGAACTTCGGCGGAGCAGGGGGCAAGGCAGAAAATGGGGCGGAAGCGAAGGAATGATGGCCGCGAAGAGGGGCAGGGGGACTCACGGGAGGTGACAACACAACATCTTTAAAAGAGAAATTAGGTCGGACATGTGTACCTCTGTGAGGGAGCCAAGGACGAGAGGGAGGAAATGGGGGCGGAAGATGGGGCGGTGGGATGGGGGACCCCCGAGGTCGAGGGGGAGGTGGGCCACGCGTGGGACCGGGGGGGGGGACGAAGAGCGCTCGGGGCGGTCGCCTTCCTCCCCACATCCCCCCCGCTCTCTCTCTCTCTCTAGACATATCTATTATCAAGCTCATATCTGCTATTTTTAATGTCCCTTTATAATTATGAATAAATTATGCATTTATCCCTTCATATTTCGTGAATGATCCGTCTATTTCTTATAATATATTAATGGATATACCAAAAATATCTTCCAACTAATTGGAAGATCGCCGGTGGCCCCAACCTCAACCCAGACTATGTCTGCGTTGCCGCCGTGCACGTCGACCTCGCCGAATACCCCGACCCCAGCGGCCTTGAGTCCAACACCTCGGCCATTGCGTCGTGGCAGGTAGGGGTGACAATCCAGCTCGTTGTTCGCAAGTCGGCCAGCTCGTGTTCGACTCGAAATGAGCTCGGGATCGAATCGCTCGTTTAGTAAACGAGTCGAACACGAGCCAAATTTTTTAGCTGGTTTAATAAACAAGCCGAACACGAGCTAGGGTCAGCTCGCTCGTGTTCAGCTTGATAACAGCTCAAATATATATATATATATATATATATATATATATATATATATATATATATATATATATATATATATATATATATATATATATATAAAATATGGAATTTTATTATTTAATTTTTACCCAACTTAAATATAAAGTTTAATCCCCTTCATCTTCCTTGTATCCACTTTCTAAGCAATATAAAGTTTAATCGGCGCCTTAGCCGTGTCTTTTTATTATCTTTTGTATCCGGTTCGACTGTTTTAAGTCGAACCCAGTATTATCTTCTTCACCCTCTCTGCCTCCATACCTCGCTTCGGCTAATCCAGGCCGAGCGGTCGCGATAAGTCATCAGAGGAGAACTTCCCTCTGCATTCGCATCCCGATTTGGCTACTCCAAGTCGATCGAGCGCGAGAATAACCAGAGGAAAACCCAGCCGAGCAGATTCCTCCTCGGCCCGATCGCTTGATTGTTGGTACGTGGTGCATTCGACGACTCTGCGGGTCACACCCAGGGGTCAATCGCGCGACAACCAATTTTTGGCCCCAATAGAGGCTTATGAGGGTTGTTTGGTTGCACGAATATTGGGGTAGATGCCATTTATAACATGATTGGGTTTTTATTTATGTTATCAGGTTATCCATGTTATTGATCTTTAGGGGTTTTTGTGTTTTAGTGTGGTTTTCCGGGTAGGTGTCGGTCTGACCAATCCTTCTATCTCTCGGGGTTGTTGTCAGAGATAGGTGAGGATGAGGTGATGACATATGTGCTACCTAATATATATGAGATTTCTATCTTAGCTTGGGTGTTTTATGGTCAGTTTGTGGGCCGAGGGCCAGTGCGCGTGGGTGTGTGTGTGTGCCTGGGGAACGGGGTTCGAGATGTTTGGTATTTTCATGTTGGCCACTCGTGAGTTGACTTTGGGGTTTCTGTCTTGTGTCATCTGTGATCTAAGAGATCATCATTATGATCATAGCCTACATGCCACTTCGAGCTTTACTGGGTTTTATCGGCACATGGGTCGGATGATTGGAGTTAGGAAGTAGGTTGTGTCTACTGTTGACAGGCCACTAGCTACGATGGAACCTGGACAGTAGAGAGATGGATCGTGGCCTATTTATAGGCGGTGCAGGTTTGATTGGGCTGTTGAGACGGTCAGTTCATGATTAGGTCTATTTTACCGTTGGGATGGCTAGTGTTCGTGTTTGGATAGAAATGTCTTTGGTTTTGGTGTAGAGGTATGATAATGTAGTGTTGTGTTGTATTTTATTATTTTATTATGTTTTGTTACTTGCTTATTTTATTGAAGTTTCACTATCTTGCCTCTGGGGGACCTAGTGGGTAGGTCGTGATTGTCGTCGACCGTACCCACTGGGAATTATTATTTTGTAGTTCTCACGCCCGCTTGTGGTCTACTTTTCAAAGCCTTTTGAGCCAGCTTTGGACCGAGGTAAGGGATTGCACCGTAGATTGCAGTCCCTATCCAGCATTATTTTTGGTAGAGGCAATCCACCATGTTGTAGTTTTTGTATAGAACACTGTACATCGGGACTGACTATGCCAGGGCCCTTTACTTGTATTTATTTTGGTGATGTGGATCTGTATGTATTCTTGTATAGTGATAGTTGTTAGTATAGTTTTATTTTCACTTTGATACATGTTTAGTTGTAGATTAGAATTCTTTTGCAGGTTAGATTTGAACGCTTTACGTGTGTGGGGTGCATCCTCACACACGTGGCGGGTCCGTTGTGTGCCGAAGGCTTCCACTGTGGGCTCGGGGCATGACATGGATAGAAATAAATAGTGAAATAGAAGTAGATATGTAGCTCCTACTTGTATAGATTTCATTATCACATTTAAATGAGACATAGCATATGATCCATGTTGCATACACTATAGATTTATATTCCAGCATATTATTGTTTACTATATGCTCATTTTGCCTCTTTTGGACCCGGTAGGTCGAGCTTCTTACTTGAATGACCGTACCCACTAGGAACTATTTTTATAGTTCTCACCCCATATTTTTAAGGTCCTACCGTGAGTGGCGCGGCGACGCATTAAAAAGGCGTAGCTCGGTAGATAGCACTTTAGCATTTGAGACCGAGATAGAGTACTCTCATCAGCGTATAGCTAAAGGTATTAGAATGTAAAAAGATAACAATGTAATAATCTTTTGGATTGTAAAAGGAAAAGAAAAGAAAAATGTAAACGTAATGTGTATGTGACAAATGTATATAATAGAGTAGTTGCTTTATGTTTACTGTATTTTCCTTTCGCAATTCTTATATAAATTCGATTCCTAGTTTGAACATCTCGAATTGTACTAGTTGTGACGCTTTGGGAGGATAGAAAAAACTCTGTCCGTTCGGCGGGTCTGGGCATGCGCTCGTAGAGCATTCCTATTTGGAACACGGGACAATGCGTGACATAACTTGTGATCCAAGCTTTCTAGTTTTCAATACAATCCATTCGACTCATTCAGTCGAGTCTTCTTAAGCCGAGTTTATTCATTTGTGGCTTTCATTTGATTAGAACCCAGGGGTCGATCTCTCATCAACTGAATTGATTTATCTCTCAAAATGTGGCGCATTGGAGGGTTAACCTAGAGACCGATCCATCTACAAAGAGCGATCTCGATTTCAACCTCGATCTAGGAACTAGATCCAGGTCACTTTTTATTCAGTTTCTATCTAGACAAGTGTAAATTTTTTACTATTAGAATTATTGAAATCTGTAAGGCAAACCAAACGCAATAATGTTTATTTGTGCAATAATCAACCATTATTGTAATACAGTATTAGCAATAACATATTAGCAATAATATGATTAACAAGTACTACATTTTTAGAATTCTTTTTTTAAATAACTCTTAAAAAAAATTAATTAGCCAAATGACCCTTCCAAAAATTTTATTTGACCAACTAGCATTTTTCTTGCAAACTGAGTGCTATGTTGGACAAAAAATGAGAAAGGCAATGCATCATTCTGTCTTGAAAAAAACGATGGATCATTCATTCACTACAACAAAATTATGCTATAGCGATATTTTTAAGTATTTTTAAACTCTAAAAAAAGTACCGCTGACAAAAATACTGACACTTATTATTAATGTCGCTATATGTACAATCGCTAGGGTGTATAGCGACACATTATTATAATGTGTCCTAAAAATGTGTTACTATAATTTAATTTTGAATATATATAGAATATAGATAGGACACTTGTACAAAAGTGTCACAAAAATATGTGCTTATAACCCAATTTTATTATAGTGATTCTCTATTTTTAGATTGTTATTTTTGTGAGTTAATTTTATACAGTTTCTTGTAAATATGTAGAATAACAAATATATTCTTACAAAGTTCAACTTTTTTATATTTATTTTTTCAAAAATCCTAAGTTATTTATATATATATCCTTCTGGTCTGTTACTGTTAGCTTACTGCTTATTTTTTAACAGAATATACGTAAAATGATAGCTTTATTCTTTCAAATATGTCCCTCCAAAAGCCCAACTATTAAAATAGTGTAAAAATATTCAAAAAAAAAAAAAAAATAA
>CM054932.1:23699824-23714824 GCA_029168755.2 Tillandsia fasciculata
TCACCGAAGTTGCTGACGGCCGCCTTAACATCCTCTTCATGCCAGCAAAGGATCGGCCAGTTAAGAAGTCGGATCCACGCCTTATGCCGTAGCGGGCCCCTCGGACCCTCCCCAACCTCTACCCAGTTAGAGAAGGACATCCTCTTCATGCCAGCAAAGGATCGGCCAGTTAAGAAGTCGGATCCACGCCTTATGCCGTAGCCGGCCCCTCGGACCCTCCCCAACCTCTACCCAGTTAGAGAAGGAAAAGCGATAGTCCTCGAAACAGATCGGGCTGTGCCCAATTGCCGACTCCTTTGTAACCAAGTTGGGGAAGAAGACCGCCAACGAAGAAGCCCGGAAGTCTACCACCAGAAAGTCGGAGCACTTGCCCCCGAACCTGGCCGCAAGTCCCCTAGGGACCACCTCTTCGATGAGACCAGGAAGGAGACCACCGGCATCCACACGTGCCACGCAACCCGCAAGGGATGGATGGCCGGTGGGAGTGGGCCTGACCGGGAGAAAGGCGGCGGCAATATGCGGGCGGCCCGCAGGGGGGCCAGGTACCAAGGGCGGCGGCAAAACGTGGACGCTACGAGCAACGCAGCGAGCGGCCGAGTGACCCGTCCTCATGCAGAGAAGACACCTCTTTGGTCCCCTACAGGAAGCAGCACGGTGCCCCTTCAGGAAACACCTGAAGCATCTCCCCGAGAGGGAAGGATTAAGAAGGAACTTCGGCGGAGCAGGGGGCAAGGCAGAAAATGGGGCGGAAGCGAAGGAATGATGGCCGCGAAGAGGGGCAGGGGGACTCACGGGAGGTGACAACACAACATCTTTAAAAGAGAAATTAGGTCGGACATGTGTACCTCTGTGAGGGAGCCAAGGACGAGAGGGAGGAAATGGGGGCGGAAGATGGGGCGGTGGGATGGGGGACCCCCGAGGTCGAGGGGGAGGTGGGCCACGCGTGGGACCGGGGGGGGGGACGAAGAGCGCTCGGGGCGGTCGCCTTCCTCCCCACATCCCCCCCGCTCTCTCTCTCTCTCTAGACATATCTATTATCAAGCTCATATCTGCTATTTTTAATGTCCCTTTATAATTATGAATAAATTATGCATTTATCCCTTCATATTTCGTGAATGATCCGTCTATTTCTTATAATATATTAATGGATATACCAAAAATATCTTCCAACTAATTGGAAGATCGCCGGTGGCCCCAACCTCAACCCAGACTATGTCTGCGTTGCCGCCGTGCACGTCGACCTCGCCGAATACCCCGACCCCAGCGGCCTTGAGTCCAACACCTCGGCCATTGCGTCGTGGCAGGTAGGGGTGACAATCCAGCTCGTTGTTCGCAAGTCGGCCAGCTCGTGTTCGACTCGAAATGAGCTCGGGATCGAATCGCTCGTTTAGTAAACGAGTCGAACACGAGCCAAATTTTTTAGCTGGTTTAATAAACAAGCCGAACACGAGCTAGGGTCAGCTCGCTCGTGTTCAGCTTGATAACAGCTCAAATATATATATATATATATATATATATATATATATATATATATATATATATATATATATATATATATATATATATATATATATATATATAAATATGGAATTTTATTATTTAATTTTTACCCAACTTAAATATAAAGTTTAATCCCCTTCATCTTCCTTGTATCCACTTTCTAAGCAATATAAAGTTTAATCGGCGCCTTAGCCGTGTCTTTTTATTATCTTTTGTATCCGGTTCGACTGTTTTAAGTCGAACCCAGTATTATCTTCTTCACCCTCTCTGCCTCCATACCTCGCTTCGGCTAATCCAGGCCGAGCGGTCGCGATAAGTCATCAGAGGAGAACTTCCCTCTGCATTCGCATCCCGATTTGGCTACTCCAAGTCGATCGAGCGCGAGAATAACCAGAGGAAAACCCAGCCGAGCAGATTCCTCCTCGGCCCGATCGCTTGATTGTTGGTACGTGGTGCATTCGACGACTCTGCGGGTCACACCCAGGGGTCAATCGCGCGACAACCAATTTTTGGCCCCAATAGAGGCTTATGAGGGTTGTTTGGTTGCACGAATATTGGGGTAGATGCCATTTATAACATGATTGGGTTTTATTTATGTTATCAGGTTATCCATGTTATTGATCTTTAGGGGTTTTTGTGTTTTAGTGTGGTTTTCCGGTAGGTGTCGGTCTGACCAATCCTTCTATCTCTCGGGGTTGTTGTCAGAGATAGGTGAGGATGAGGTGATGACATATGTGCTACCTAATATATATGAGATTTCTATCTTAGCTTGGGTGTTTTATGGTCAGTTTGTGGGCCGAGGGCCAGTGCGCGTGGGTGTGTGTGTGTGCCTGGGGAACGGGGTTCGAGATGTTTGGTATTTTCATGTTGGCCACTCGTGAGTTGACTTTGGGGTTTCTGTCTTGTGTCATCTGTGATCTAAGAGATCATCATTATGATCATAGCCTACATGCCACTTCGAGCTTTACTGGGTTTTATCGGCACATGGGTCGGATGATTGGAGTTAGGAAGTAGGTTGTGTCTACTGTTGACAGGCCACTAGCTACGATGGAACCTGGACAGTAGAGAGATGGATCGTGGCCTATTTATAGGCGGTGCAGGTTTGATTGGGTTGTTGAGACGGTCAGTTCATGATTAGGTCTATTTTACCGTTGGGATGGCTAGTGTTCGTGTTTGGATAGAAATGTCTTTGGTTTTGGTGTAGAGGTATGATAATGTAGTGTTGTGTTGTATTTTATTATTTTATTATGTTTTGTTACTTGCTTATTTTATTGAAGTTTCACTATCTTGCCTCTGGGGGACCTAGTGGGTAGGTCGTGATTGTCGTCGACCGTACCCACTGGGAATTATTATTTTGTAGTTCTCACGCCCGCTTGTGGTCTACTTTTCAAAGCCTTTTGAGCCAGCTTTGGACCGAGGTAAGGGATTGCACCGTAGATTGCAGTCCCTATCCAGCATTATTTTTGGTAGAGGCAATCCACCATGTTG
Source organism: Tillandsia fasciculata (assembly GCA_029168755.2). Taxonomy (NCBI): domain Eukaryota; kingdom Viridiplantae; phylum Streptophyta; class Magnoliopsida; order Poales; family Bromeliaceae; genus Tillandsia; species Tillandsia fasciculata. Next base: position 23,702,813 of record CM054932.1, read on the forward strand.
TAGTTTTTGTATAGAACACTGTACATCGGGACTGACTATGCCAGGGCCCTTTACTTGTATTTATTTTGGTGATGTGGATCTGTATGTATTCTTGTATAGTGATAGTTGTTAGTATAGTTTTATTTTCACTTTGATACATGTTTAGTTGTAGATTAGAATTCTTTTGCAGGTTAGATTTGAACGCTTTACGTGTGTGGGGTGCATCCTCACACACGTGGCGGGTCCGTTGTGTGCCGAAGGCTTCCACTGTGGGCTCGGGGCATGACATGGATAGAAATAAATAGTGAAATAGAAGTAGATATGTAGCTCCTACTTGTATAGATTTCATTATCACATTTAAATGAGACATAGCATATGATCCATGTTGCATACACTATAGATTTATATTCCAGCATATTATTGTTTACTATATGCTCATTTTGCCTCTTTTGGACCCGGTAGGTCGAGCTTCTTACTTGAATGACCGTACCCACTAGGAACTATTTTTATAGTTCTCACCCCATATTTTTAAGGTCCTACCGTGAGTGGCGCGGCGACGCATTAAAAAGGCGTAGCTCGGTAGATAGCACTTTAGCATTTGAGACCGAGATAGAGTACTCTCATCAGCGTATAGCTAAAGGTATTAGAATGTAAAAAGATAACAATGTAATAATCTTTTGGATTGTAAAAGGAAAAGAAAAGAAAAATGTAAACGTAATGTGTATGTGACAAATGTATATAATAGAGTAGTTGCTTTATGTTTACTGTATTTTCCTTTCGCAATCCTTATATAAATTCGATTCCTAGTTTGAACATCTCGAATTGTACTAGTTGTGACGCTTTGGGAGGATAGAAAAAACTCTGTCCGTTCGGCGGGTCTGGGCATGCGCTCGTAGAGCATTCCTATTTGGAACGCGGGACAATGCATGACATAACTTGTGATCCAAGCCTTCTAGTTTTCAATACAATCCATTCGACTCATTCTGTCGAGTCTTCTTAAGCCGAGTTTATTCATTTGTGGCTTTCATTTGATTAGAACCCAGGGGTCGATCCCTCCTCAATTGAATCGATTGATTTCTCAAAATGTGTTGCATTAGAGGGTTAACCTAGAGACTGATCCATCTACAAAGAGCGATCTCGATTTCAACCTCGATCTAGGAACTAGATCCAGGTCACCTTTTATTCAGCTTCTATCTAGACAAGTGTAAATTTTGTACTATTAGAATTATTGAAATCTGTAAGGCAAACCAAACGCAATAATATTTATATGTGCAATAATCAACCATTATTGTAATACAATATTAGCAATAACATATTAGCAATAATATGATTAACAAGTACTACATTTTTAGAAATTTTTTTTAAATAACTCTTAAAAAAAATTAATTAGCCAAATGACCCTTCCAAAAATTTTATTTGACCAACTAGCATTTTTCTTGCAGACTGAGTGCTATGTTGGACAAAAAAAATGAGAAAGGCAATGCATCACTCTATTTTGAAAAATCGATGGATCATTCATTCACTACAACAAAATTATGCTATAGCGATATTTTTAAGTATTTCTAAAATCTGAAAAAAGTACCGCTGCCAAAAATACTGACACTTATTATTAGTGTCGCTATATGTACAGTCGCTAGGGTATATAGCAACACATTATTATAATGTGTCCTAAAAATGTGTTACTATAATTTAATTTTGAATATATATAGAATATAGATAGGACACTTGTACAAAAGTGTCACAAAAATATGTGCTTATAACCCAATTTTATTATAGTGATTCTCTATTTTTAGATTGTTATTTTTGTGAGTTAATTTTATACAGTTTCTTGTAAATATGTAGAATAACAAATATATTCTTACAAAGTTCAACTTTTTTATATTTATTTTTTCAAAAATCCTAAGTTATTTATATATATATCCTTCTGGTCTGTTACTGTTAGCTTACTGCTTATTTTTTAACAGAATATACGTAAAATGATAGCTTTATTCTTTCAAATATGTCCCTCCAAAAGCCCAACTATTAAAATAGTGTAAAAATATTCAAAAAAATAAAAAAATAAATTTATCTCACTAAGTAACTAAGGTTAACTATATTTTTTTGACGAACATTAACGGTAGGGACATATATGAACAACTTAATATTTTTGAAAGAATAAATATGAAAAGTTGAACTTTATAGCGATATATCTGCTATTTGATATGTTTATAGGGAGCTAGCTATATGCAATTAACCCTATTTTTGTTTAGGAAAATATTTCTTGTACACCCGATTTCGGGTACGGGTAGCATTGCTCGTTTGTTTATAAACTTTTTGTATGGATTGTGAGGATTTTTATGAGATTATTATGATTGTATGTGAATTACTGAAATTTTTGTTTGATTGATTGTTAGAATTATATGGGTAGCTTGGTAGAATTTTTTGGTGGAAAAGAAGCTAAATGATTAACTAATTTTTTAACTCTATTAAAAACAGTGAACGATTTATTATTTTCAAATTGTTATTATATTGTTTGGAGAAAACAAGATTATTTGATAAAATAAAATTTGAAAGGTCATTTGGTAAATAATAATTTTTTTAAAAGTTTTTTTTTTTAAAAAAAGTCTGATTTGTAGCTATATTAAATTTTAAAAAATACTTGATAGTGCAAATGAAATAGACCAGTACAGCGTTAGCCATGACGAAGCTCGGAAGGTGATAGTTGTCCACTCGAGAAGCTCGGAAGGTGATAGTTGTCCACTCGAGCTTGTCGACGACAAAGGTGGATCTCCGCTAACTGTCGTGAATTGAGATAAGATCAACGACGGCGGCTACGCAAAAGAGGCGGTGATGACACCGAAGGCGGGGGCTGCCTGGCAGAATGGCGCTCTTCCATCGGCCGTGCGTCGCGGTGGCCGGCAGCAAACGGCAACAGCGGTTGTTTCCTTTTTCTTCCTCCAACGTCTTTTCAAGCTAGTGATCCACCATGCATTGATCGGCAACCTCAGAGAAAGAAAAGAAAAGAGAAGAGAGAGAGATGATGGAGAAAATGGCAATACGGTAACAAATAGAGGAGCCAACTTAATAATAAAGAATCCTTTGTTGAAAAGGAAAAGCAGAAGGAATCAAATTCAATTGAAAAACGACAAAAGATTAGGTCCCACTTGTTGGAGGTGTGAAGACGTGGGGAAATTCGCAGCCACTCGCTGGTTGACCCGTACTATTGACCCGTGCATGATTAGGGATGTGAATAGTTACCAATACTTAAAATTTGATGAGAATTAATTCCACCGAAACCATTTTTCGTTTGTGGATCACTTGAATAAATGCAGTAACTCATGAGAATAAAGTAGTGTATAATTATAGATAAAAATTAATATACAATCTACACAAAAAGCAATTGCTTTTTAATTGTAAAATATTTGTGTAAATAGTTATATCAAATAAGAAATGATGGAGAAAATTATTGTACGGAGAAAGAAATGAGAGAAATAATTGAGAAAATAGCAGTGAGAAAATATCAGTATGGATGGAGGAGAAAGGAAAGAGACGGAAAATGGTGGAGAAAAAGCAGTACGGAGATAGAGAGAGGAGGAGCCCACTAATTAATAATACAGCCTGTATAAGGAATAAAATTCTATTGAAAAATATTTGGGTACTATTTGGTTATGAAATGGGAGAGAACTAGTTTTATCTAGGGGTGCCAATCCAGCTCGCTGTTCGCGAGCCAGTTCGTGTTCGGCTCGAAATGAGCTCGAGATCGAATCGCTCGTTTAGTAAACGAGCCGAACACGAGCCGAATTTTGCAGCTCGTTTAATAAACTAGCCGAACACGAGTCGAATTTTTCAGCTCGTTTAATAAACGAGCCGAACACGAGTTGGGGTCAGCTCGCTCGTGTTCGGTTCGATAACGGCTCGAATATATATATATATATATATAGTGTTCGGTTCGATAACGGCTCGAATTATATATATATATTATATATATATATATATATATATATATATATATATATATATATATATATACTATTTAGATTTTAAGCTATTAATTTTTTATAAATTTTATTTTTTTATTTTTTTTTTTTCAGTTTTACATCTAATAATAATAATGAAAATCAAACTTGTTGTTCGTGAGCCCGCTCGGACAAGCCGAATTTTTCAGCTCGATATTTAAACGAGCCAGCCGAGCCGACCCCAGCTCGCTCGTTTTTGGCTCGTTGACACCCCTATTTGTACCGGAGATAAATATAAAATATAAAATTAGCTGAAACTAATATAAAAAAGTATTTGGTATAATAATAAAGAATAAGATAAATAGATAATAGTAATGGTACGAAACGACGAAATTATTCTTAACCATAATAATTTTTTAAAATAACTAAAAATTTTACTTATATAATTTTAAATATTTAATTTAAGATATTTATTAAAAAAAATTATTAAAATTTATTTTTTACTGTATATAAAAAAAATTATTAAAAAATTTAAAATTTAAAATTTTATAAATTTTAAAATTTATAAATTTATATATCTTAGAAAATCCAACTTTGTCCCAACCAAGGCCTCCCCCTCAAAAAGTGTTTGGGATTAAAAGAGGATATCCCTCTTTGATACCCAAACCAAACACACCGAGACCAAAGACAGGATATCGGATATTGGAGTTGAAAATCATAGACCGGAGACCGAAAGTAGTTTGACATAGATTTTGAAAAATATTTTTTGTAAAATTAATTTTGGATTGGAGAATTGATTTTGGTTAAAAGTTGTACATCGTTTGATTGAGTTTAAATGAAAACTGATTTTTATTAAATAATTTTATAAAACTATTTAGCAATTTTTTTTTACTATTTGCAAATAATAATTTTTTTATTAAATTTTATTTTAAAATAATTTAAAAAAAATTTAAATTTAAATTTCAACTTTAAATTTATATTTGAATTTTAATTTAAATTTTAAATTTAAATTTTAAATTTAAAATTTGAAATTTGAAATTTGAAATTTGAAATTTAAAATTTTAAATTTATAAAAAAGCATAAAATTTGATATTTTAATTTAAAATATAAATTTGAAAATTGAAAATTAAAAATTGAAAATTTAAAATTTAAAATTTTAAATCTAAATTTAAAATTTTAATTTTAAATTTAAAATCTAAGTTTGGAATTTATAATTTAAAATTTTAAATTCAAAATTTTAAATTTTAAATTTAAAATTTAAAATTTGAATATTTAAAATTTAAAACTTAAAATTTAAAATCTAAAATTTGAATTTCAAAAAATAAAAAAATTAAAACTAAAATTTATAATTTATAATTTAAATTTTGAAGAAATTAAATTTTAAATTTTACATTTTAAATTTTAAATTTTAAATTTTCAAATTCATATATTTTCACTTAAAGTTTAACTTTTATATTTTAAAATTTGAAATTTTAAAATTTAAATTTAATATCAAAATTTGAAACTTGAAATTTAAAATTTAAAATTTGAAATTTGAAAATTTGAAATTAAAAATTTTAAAATTTGAAATTTAGAAATTCAAATACAAAATATAAAATTTTAAATTAAAATTTTGATGGTTACGCGGGAAGGTCCGGTCTTCCTCCCAAGATCCGGTGCTCCATGCTAAGGTCCGATGTGAGGTACTGAACTTTTGCAAATTACAAAGTCGCAATCGGATTGGTTTTTTTGCACGATGAGGGATTGTCGGATCGAGTCGGGACCCATTTTCTACTAATCAGCATGAAAAACGGAGTTCGGGGTGCGTTTTGGAAGGCTTTTGAGAGAGAGAGGGGCAGTGGCGCGACTCTCGAGGTGCACGCACGGGGAAGCGCATGAGGCGCTGATATCGGGGCGGTGTAGGCTAGCCACGTGGCGGCGCCCGGCTCAGCGCGCCACGTGACGCGCGTACGTCACGTCGTTAGCGTGTGCGTTGACTCGCGGGCGCAGGCGCGAGGTGGAGCGGGACACGTGGCATGCTCGGGTTGGCCGCGATGAGTGAAGCGGACGCTTAGGGCGCCCACTGTAGCAACCCAAATTTTCTGAATGCCCAAAAGGGAATTTCGGGCACCCGAATCTCAGGTCTTTTGCTATAAAAGCCCGAGCACCTCCCCTCCTCCTCTTTTTTTCTTCTCTGTTCGTGTCTGAGAGGGCTAGAGAGGGAAACAGAGTGAGGGAGAGGTAGAGGAGAGCCGCGAGTGCATCGGGAGTGTCGTGGAGTGCGCGCGGAGCGTTGTGGGGAGCCGAACGAACGCGCGCGCGTGAGTTTCGACGGCACGTTGACGTCGGGGTAAGTTTCTTTTATTTTATTGATTTTTGCTATGCTTTTCGGTACAATTTTTGAATTGTTTTTGAAGTTTCCCATTAGACTCTTGGATTTGTGAACTCTATACCCATTCCATGTCCATATAATAATGACTAACTAAACTTGAACCACTGAACGAAATGTAATAAGAATAACTTAATCGGGTGGCCACTATATCTATCTGCCGCAACCTCACGCCGTGCCCGTACCCGCATCTACGACTGCATCACCTGCGGAGCAGGGTGGAGTGAGAAATCAAACAAAGATTTTCCAGTGGGTACAACCCGCCACGAAGACAAGCTATGCTCACCAAGAAGAAGAAATACGATGGTGATAATAACAAGATATATATATATATATATATATATATATATATATATATATATATATATATATATATATATATATATATATATATATATATATACTGCATCACCTGCGGAGCAGGGTGGAGTGAGAAATCAAACAAAGGTTTTCTAATGGGTACAACCCGCCACGAAGACAAACTATGCTCACCAAGAAGAAGAAATACGATGGTGATAATAACAAGATATATATATATATATATATATATATATATATATATATATATATATATATATATATATATATATATATATATATATATATATGGGATAATTGCCTGTGTATCCCTGAAATATGAAGAAATATTTGATTTACCCCTCTTATTTTTTCCTTTCTAATATACCCCTCATACGTTCCACCGTTATTAAAAATACCCCTACCGTTTCCGTTTGTTAAGTTAACTAGGGTTAAACTAGAGTTAAATAATAATCGGAGTTGAAAACTATCAGATATACCTATTTTGCCCCGGTTTAGGGTTTAGGGTTTAGGGTTTAGGATTTTTTATGGTTTTAGAGTTTAGGGTTTAGGGTTTTAGGGTTTAGGGTTTATGGTTTTTTAGGTTTTTAGGGTTTAGGGTTTAGGGTTTTAGGGTTTAGGGTTTAGGATTTTTTAGGGTTTTAGGATTTAGGGTTTAGGGTTTTAGGGTTTTGGGTTTAGGCACTACAAGAAATTTGGTATATAAAGAAGGGAAAACTGGTCGTTATAGATTATTGTTTCGTCGTTAAAACACAATATCGACGGTCAAAAAAACCGTCGTCACCCGTCGTTATTGCTTCATTCGTTAAAAATATTAACGACGAAATATATATAACCGTCGTTAATAATAAAAAATGACGGGAAGATTCCCGTCGTTATTCCCGTCGTTAATAAATAGTATTAATGACCACATTATTATACAGTAACGACCAACCTTACCGTCGCAATTGAGATTTAAAAATACAATTTTACCAATAAATAGCATTCAATAGTGACCAATTTTTTCGTCGTTAAAAAACGTATCCCATTTAATAATTCGATATTATAACGACCAACGCTTCTGTCGCTATAAATAAATTTATTTCAAGATTTAGCTAGCTATTTATTTAAATTTTATATAATTCTCTTCCACATTCACAAATATATACAAAAACAAACTTTCAACAAATTAAATAATCGTCTTCACATTATAAAACTAAAATAATATTTCATCAATAATATAATAATAGCAATCACAAATTAAATATAGTTTTGAATTACCCATAAACTATATGTGTAAAGATCACCAACATATATATGTAGCATACATTTACCCATCATATTTTCAAAAAGAAGCAAAAAAAGTACCATAACTTGTATATCTACTACAAAAAGTCATAATAAAATTAATAATTCATCATATTCTCAAAAAAAACCAAAAAAGTGTCATAACTTGCATTCCATCTGCTAGCAATGTTCTTTGCCCAAAACTGTTGCAGACTGTACTTACTACCTACAAGAGAAAAAGGCCAAAATTAGAACAAATTTAATAGTTTTGTCAAAGAAAAATATATAAATTTACCAAGTAAAGAAAATAAGCAAATCATACAATCTAAAATCAAATTATGTTTAGGTTAAATTTCACACAACTTATATAAGAAACACATAAGCCAAATTGTACAAATTAATAATTTATGACCATATATATATATACAACTTAAAATTTCACTAAACTGATTACATGACTCCTATTTTTCTATACAATATTTAAATTATTTACAAAAAGTGGCATAGTAGGGAAAGATGATTACAAGACTAGAAATTCACAAAATGACAATAACCGAGATGGGTAACAAGAAGTTGCATAAAAATATAAAATAAGACAATCACAATAATTATACAAAGCACTAAGGAGAGTAGGAACTATAGCAGTTGTTTTAATTAAGCACATCAAAACATAACAACAAAAAGATGAGTGTACTTGGCGAAGTGAGCTTCTTATATGGCCTATGACAAAAAAAAAAAAAAAGTTGTGCTTGTTCATAAGACCAATTGGTCATTATGTATGAATAAACGAAGCTGCTGCAATTGCCAAAATCATTTCATCACCCGCAGTGACAAAGAAGTGCAGGTCGTGAATAAACTTGTAGACAACGAGATAACCATCAAACATTGTTATCTCAGCTGCAAAGGAACAATGGTAATTGGAAGTCAGACTTCACAAATTTTCGTTCAGCTGTAGTTAGCACAGAAGCAGAAGCTGCGACTTAAAGCTCTAGATGGTAAAGGTTCATTCTTTGATTTAGTCTATAATACACTAATATGAAGTCAATCGAGAAGCTAATTGAAAAGATCGGTGCCTTGAACCAACAAGTTCATATTACACATTGGGCCAAAAGACTTAATTGACCATATTTACAGCATAAGAAAATCTCAGGAATAAATGAGACCTTAAGAAGTTTTCGTATTAAATCAAGTGAGAAAAACAGAGTTCCATATGATCAGCCATCTAATAGTATCATACATTCATGAATGAACTAATGAGTCTCTTGATTACAATTGCTTTTTCCAATGTTATTGATGCAATCAAAGATACATTAACCTGATAGAAACAATGTAATCAAAGATCACCTCTGCCTAGGAATTTGCAGTGTGATTGATCATCACAAAGTTTACATCAAGCTTCCATTCTATTGCGCAATCATAGCTTGCTGTTATACGTGCATAGACAACAATTCATCTACCCACATACATATATCCTATATCCTAGATGAACACTGTCACTTTATCGTACATATGAAATAAATTTAACAATTTGAAGACAATCACATACAGATAGAGAATGATTTGTACATATGCATGTAAGCATGTGTGCATATATGCATGCATACATTTTAAACTGCATGTACAGAATCATGGTACATCACGCAGGCATACATGCGGAGAGTAATGGCTTCCATATAAACGACAAAATAACTGATGCAAATAAAACTGAATCTCCAACCAAATCATAAATGCATCACCTTCTGTGCGTGCATTTGTCTTCAAAGTCTTTGTGAAGACAGATTTCTCAAAGGCCAACTTTGCAGCATGAGTAGGCCAATCATCCGAAAAGTACTTGACGGCCACACGCTTCCCCTCCAAATCCAGAAGTAAAATGTTCTTCACGGAAGGGCAACAGTCCTGGATAGAAAAGATGGTTCCATAATCTTCATAAAGGACAAATGAAGGAGATACATAAAAACATATACATATGAATGAGCAGTAGTGAAACATGATAAATTTAAACAATAGGAGATCAAGCCTTCTAAAACTACCATCAACCATGTTATTTCTAAACTTTACTCTATTATAAGATGAAAACAACATAGTCAGGCAGAGAAGCTCAAAATCAAGTGAATCAGAGAGAAAGTAGGCTACACATAAGAGAAAAGCACAGGAATTAGAGTAAGGTGATTAGGATGCCATTCATTCACTTCGTCCTTTCAATCCACACAATCAAACCAAATTATGAGGTGAATAGCTGGCATCCAACCTCCCTAGACATTCTGTAGGTGAACCCCACACTCAATTGACACCAACTAGGTTTTGATGATCTCTTCACCCCCCCCAACACCTTTGTGGAGGGCCAATGAAACCATAGATCTCTTAAGAATCCAATTATTATTTCCTTCGAACAAATCCATGCTGTCTTGATAGCAGCTTAACAACAACATAAAGAGCAGAATTGGAATAATTATGTTACAAAATAAAAAGAAATAAATGAAAAATAAAAAAAGGCATGGCATATGATGTTAGTGCAACAAACTGTTAAAGCGCTTTTCAAACGATCATCAAAAGCCCCCGACATACTCATATGACACCTATAATTTACAGAAAAGAGAGCTACATGTGGAATCCACATACAATGTCTTCTAGAAGAATGAAAACCCTATGATCATGGAAGGGCCAAGTAACCATTACAATGTTTTAAGAGTTAATAAATACATTCTATTGCTGGGAAGCAAAGCATCTGAAATATTTATAATTTATGCGATGACCTGGAATCAATCTGAGCTCAAACAACACCCACTTGCAGCATTGATTCCATCATGTATGTGCTGATTAATGTCTCCAAGCGCAGAAAACGACATGCCCGCTATTTGCAGTATCAAATTACATTGGTTGATAACACCAGAAATCCTTTAACTTGTTCAGGTTGCCTTGGTGATTCCATTTAGATCAAAGAGATAAAATATATGATCTCTATGATTTTGATAGATCGACATATGTGGGCAGTATCAGCCACTGTACATAATACAACATTTGGGCAAATTCCAAGTCATTGAATTGGAGGACTCATCCAACCACATGTAACTGTTGTCGAAGATTAGGTTCAGGTCATTGCACAACGAGGCATCTAGATAAAGCCTCCCGTGAAGAATACTAACCTCTTTATTGGATGAGGATCATATGGTGACATTTTAGTTTAGTGATATGATTCTGGTTATCATGAAGAGCTAATCCTTGTTATACTGGAGTAATCACCCACATTGGCGACAAAAAGAGGGTCCTTGTCTTCAATAAGTTTTGTTGAACTATGACCTGATTGCTCCAATTCCTTTGTCAGGTCCTCCATTGTCTTCTTCAAGCTGGCTTTGCTCACCTGTCCCCCTTCACCCATTGCAATGCCAACCATTGTAATCTTGGGGAGCAGAGGATTCAGGGGTATCCCATTAATGGCATGTTTGTTCACTCTGGGCATGAAATAAAAATAAATAAATAATGCATCAATCAGACACGAGTTAATTACAGGTTCAGTCCTCAAGTTCACTATTTAGTCCCTTAAGTTTATTCTGCAAAAAACTTGAGTCCTATTATTGTACAGTCCGGAAAAGGAGCCACTTCAACACCATCATTAGACTCGGAATAAAAACTGGGAATGAAATTAAAAGTTGCAGCCAATCTTTGGAGATTAAATTGGAACTGAAATAGGATTCAACCTTCAGGGCTGTTACAGTTGAAACTTTGAGAATATAATCAAAATTCTGGTCAAACTTTAGGAAGTTAAAGAGCTACTACTATATATTTTTTTTTTCACTGCCCAATATAATTGATTAACATGTAAAATAACAAACAATTAATCCACCATCTACCAGTATAATAAATCACATAAATTTTAATTTGCAAAAAAAAAAAAAAAAGAAAAGAAAAGAAAAAAGAGTGAGAGAAACCATAACTAAACAAAAGAGGATGCACAGCACACTTTCTTAGGTGGCGGTGGGCTTAGGCGGAGCGGCCGAGGAAGTAAAGGGCTCGGAGAGGCGGCGAGGTCGGGGCCGTCGGGGCGGTAGCCGCGTAGGCGGAACCAGTCGAGGAGGCGGAGGGCCACGTCGTGGTAGGGGTCGGGGTCGGGGTCGGGGTCGGCGTCGACGTCGGCGACGGAGCAGAGCG
>CM054932.1:23719824-23915674 GCA_029168755.2 Tillandsia fasciculata
TTCCTCTCCCCTTGTGGATCCTCTTGGTGCAGCCCCGACGCTTGGAACCTCGTGGTTAGCTAGCGGGAGCAAGAAGCACACCGAAACCCTAGGTTGGCTAGAGCTCTTCGCACGCTGCCTCCAGTGCTTTTGCGACAGAACCATGGTGCTGGTCACCTTCTGCTGGACCCCTGAAGACTCTCCACCAAGTCTTAGTTACCTCGGTCCAGCCGCGATGCCGGAATCCAAAACCCTAGTTTTTGAAACTAGGGTTCGGCCGAGCTTGGTCCAACGCTGCTGCCACCGCTTTCCGTCGCCGACCAACCACCTGGCTAGCTCCCCCTCATCAAGACCAACACCTTTGTACCCTTTGTTGCACCCCTTGGCCACTAGAGCTCCGACTTCTCCAAGCTTGCCCTAGTTGCAGCCAAGCTTTACTTTTTCGGCCAAGCACTGCCACCTGACGCCGGCATTGGACTTGGAGGGACCATTGGCACCTTCCTTGACCCAAGGCTGTTGCTGCTTGCTTTTGATTCCATCTTGAGCGCAAGCTTTGTGAAGAAGCTCCAACCCAAATTCTTATTTATCGGATCTTGGTCGAGGTTGCTCTGATATGCTTTTCGGCGACTCTCCGATCACAGTAAGGTGAGCCCTCGACCCTTTGGACCTCCCTAATTATAATGCTCACCTCAAGTTGCACAATAATAGGAAGAAAGTGTATATCTTGCATTAAGTGCTTTTGATTATTGTCTAGGATGGCCCTAGACTGTTTCTGGACTCCGGGCAACCTTTGGATAGAGAGCACATGTCTCAACGTGTCGAGGACTATCTTCAGTACCCTTAGATCAATTCAAAAGTTTTCAGATTAAGATATCAAGCCAAAACACCCTAAATTATAAGTTTTTATGTAAATTCTTAAAAGTTTAGGGGTCTAGTTGCAATTATAGCCATGTGGGCTGCCTCGGCTAGCATGCACGTGATCTTTGGACATTTCGTTCGAGGTTCAGTGGCTTTCGTTAAACTAAATTTGATTTACGATTCGTATATTGGCGAAATCGCCGGTTTATTGTCGTTTCTGTGCAAAACACGCTAACCGAACAATTGAGTGAGTCAATTATGATCACCAAGTGTACTTGGATGTTCCCGACGTTGTCCTGGCTGGTCCAATGACCTTCGTTTTGTGTTGGTGACTTTCGGAGCCGAAATCGACTATTCTGGACGCATTTACGGTAATTATGGCACAGTTAGGGAAATTAATGGCACAATGTTGATTGTTGCTGCTCGGACACCTTAAACGAAGTATTCCAGGGCAACAGGTGAAGTTTCATTAAGTTCGGTAGCCTATAAGAACTGTTCAAACCATTATCGATCGATCGTTGAATTACCAAAAATTCCGGCAGATCCCATGACTTAAGCTTAAGTTAGTGGTTTAGTTATTTTATACACTGTGAGTCGGTGGGTTGGGTTTGTGTGAGTTAGTATCTGATAAGTGGATTTGGTTTAGGCCCAAGCAGTCAGGAGCCTTCGCGTGAGCTGAGCAGCGGGTTCCTGGATCGTCTGCACTGAGCTTATGCTAGCCCTTCCTACAATTGTTACATTCCTACACTGTGATTATCGCTGCTATATATATATATATATATATATATATATATATATATATATATATATATATATATATAATATATATATATGTGTGTGTGTGTGTGTGTGTGTGTGTGTGTGTGTGTGTGTGTGTGTCTTAATATTCTCAGTGGTAGTTGACATTCCTAGTTGTTCTTGACATATCTCTTACTGATGATTGACCATATATATTAGTATCTCCTGATTGGTATTCATGATAGAGTAGGAGGATACTGTCTTCACTATGGCATTGTTGGCAGTGTGATTGATTCTGGATCCCGTTTGGGAGTTCTCGGCTATTCGCCGTATTCTAGTCATTTGATCGCGAGCTTGAGCATCTGCATTGAGATCGCCATGCACCAGCAGTACATTTTCACGTACACCAACGGACTGGCCCCCGTTATGGTGTTCTTTACCAGTAGAGTGGTCTGGTTGACTCATGAGGCCGTCATGTAGCTGCATCTGCAGGCCAGTTGATATTGAGCTCTATGCTTTTGCTATTCCTGCAGGTGTGGGGTATATGTATCAGTTCTGGTCAAGCACTAGCCTAAGGTCCTTGAGACCAATAGTGGCACCTGAATGGGCTGGTTGGTTATCATTATATTTGACGCATGCTTACAGATATATTGCTCAGTTATTAATTTACTGCTTTCTAGTTATTCCTTTCATATCAACTTATACTACTGCATTCATACTTGCTTTACCTTTCGATTATTGTATACCAGTAAGTACTACTTACTCGTCACCGGCTCGTTGTACCTACTGGGATACATTAAGTTGTGTCTAACACCCTTTGGTAACCCTTTTTTCAGGTCCGTCGGGTAGTGGGCAGTCGGGACGATGATGTGAGGATCTCACGATAGTGCTATCCCTATGTGCTAGCTAGATAGTTGGCCTACACCATGTTTATTTCAGTTTACAGTATTATGATCATGATTTCGTACATCTGATTATGTTATATCACCATGCTTTTTAGTTATCAATTCATGTTGGATTGGATTTTAGTTATTGTAGTTGATTATAATATGGGATTATTGTTTAAATGATTTATGATGTTAGCTTTATTTTTAGTAAACTCTGATTGCATAGATTGTATATTTGTATTTGCCGAGCCGTGTGTGTATAGGGGAGACTCCGTCCGTTTGGACCGAAAATTTTCTATGCACGTGGCAGATCTACCCATGTCCGGGGGATTTCGTTTAACTTTGATTTATATAAAAAAAAAAGAATAATCTGCCCTTAAATCCCAGAACATGACAGATTTTATGGTTTCAAAGAATAGGTATACGGTACCTAGAATTGGTTAGGATTGAGCCCTAGGATTACTTGTGACTTACGTGAGAGCGCGGGGTATTGATCAGAGGTTAGGAGCTCAAGTGTTTTATTCACTATCGAGTATATCCTAACCTGGTTGTTTGTGCTATAGATTACGGCTCGTTCACGTGGTGGTGGTTCCGGGCTCGGTGCTGGCAGCGGCCGTGGTGTCGGCCGTCCCCGTAGAGTGCCCACGATGAGGCATCGCGATCTCCTGCGAAACAAAACTCATATCAGTCACATAACTATAACCATCCAGCTCGACCCAATGAAGTGAAAGTCTAGAAGGGCACCCTTTTTTCTTCTACGATATTATGTTGTCTTCATCTCCCTTTGAAGAGTTTACACAGTTAATCCATTGACTTTCGCCACATATCACATCTCTCACATCCTAATCCCTAAAGTCTGCCAAAAGCCTAAGGTCTTCTAAGTCTACTTGACCTATTTTCCTAGGCTCTGATACCAACTAAATTTGTCACACCTCGAGCTCACAGCGGAAGCTCTCAGGTATGCAACAGACCCGCCATGTGTGGAGAATGCACCCCACACATGCGAAGCATCAAAGCTAATCTTGTGAGGACCCGGATCCC
Organism: Tillandsia fasciculata; assembly: GCA_029168755.2. Taxonomy (NCBI): domain Eukaryota; kingdom Viridiplantae; phylum Streptophyta; class Magnoliopsida; order Poales; family Bromeliaceae; genus Tillandsia; species Tillandsia fasciculata. The sequence continues at coordinate 23,723,328 of CM054932.1, forward strand.
CGCGACGCAGTTCTGGCTGATCAGCAGCTTCTGGAGGCCCATATTGGGTGATTGAGGTTTTTGCGCGCGTATTGGAACTAAGAATTGACCCAGCACGAAAAATAGATCAAGTTCACTTTTCAGAAATTTTCGACAAATTTTAGAAGTGGAATTTGACAGAACGGACAGTGGATTTGGATTCAGCGCGCGAAAACGATCGAAATGGGCTATTTACTTGTATTTTTCGGAGCCCGGATGACCCGGCATGAATTTCGAGGCAACAAGTACTGTTCCGGCGCCGGCGGGCGGTGGCGGCGGCGGCGCTGGCTCGGGCAGGCGGCGGAGTGGCCGCGGGCAGGCGCGCGGGCGCGGGCAGGCGTGCGGGCAGGCGCGCGGGCGCACGGGCAGGTGCGCGGTCCACGGGGCCGGCGTGCACCGGAGGGCAGGACACGTGGCAGAGTGTGTTTGGTTGGTGCACGGGTGCGGTCCACGGAGCGGGAGGCAGGTACCTCGGGCTGCGTGCACGGCGGTGTCGGCGGCGACGTGGGTGCGCGCACGTGGGCGCGCGTTGACACGCGGTTGCCGCTCGGGCGCGCCACGCGTCGGCGTCCGCGGCTGGCCACGCGTCGCTCGGTGGGTTGCTAGTTTGGCTGTCCCCAGTTCGGCGCTACGTGGCGCGTCCCAAGCGTTCCAGGCGCGCGATGTGTGGCCCAGATCGGGCGCACTGTGTGCGCCCGATTCAAGGGACCCATTGGGAATTAGCCCAATTGTTGGATTTGAGTATAAATAGCTCCTTGTGGCTGCGATTTGAGGCTTTTTCTGAGGGTTTTCGCTGCTGAGCCTTGAAGCAAAAATGTTCCACTTTCTCCCCTCCACCCTTCGATGAAGTTTCAGATTTTTTGGAGGCCGCGACATCGGCGTTTTCTGCGACGCGGCGCACTGCGACGTTTCTTGGATTTCGGCTTCCATCGTCACTTTTTGGTCAGAGAGGCACCCTGGATCACTCCGATAGTATTTTGAGCCTATTTTTACGGCAGCACGTTCACGAGAGGTACGCCTTTGATTTTTGTATTGATCACTTCATCTCAATTTGAGTTCCGGGCACGGTTTACGAGGCATCTCTGAACCACTGTTTTGCTAGTGGATTTTTGGACAGCGGAGGCTTGTCAGATTTTTATCTCTATGCTCGAGCATCAGAATGAGGCGTTTAAAGACTCGATTGATATCTACGCTTCGAGAGGATCGCCGTTGTATTTTTATTAGAATTTTTGGAGATTATCTTGCAGGTGATAATTAACCTTCTTTCGGATTGGTTTCCGACAGATTTTGGACAGTGTACATTTTGACTTGCTGCAGTGTTCTAATTGTATCTTGGTCTACAGATGTCGGAATGAGTTGTATAAACACTCGATTTGTATCTACTCGTCGCGAGGATCGCAACGGTGATTTTTCCAGATTTTTCTGAGGACAGAATTCAGGTGAAAAAGGGCCTTCTTTGTGCTGTTTTGGAAAAACAGCGGGTACTTGCTGTAATATTGTCTAATTGTGGACTGTGTTGTTGATTGTTTGAGCAGTGGTTTGTGCGACTGAGCACCGAGGGTGCAGTTTCGGCAAATTTGGTTTGTGAGCGACTACATACTTCACCAACTTCATCTTTGCCTGCGGAATGCGATTCAGGTGGGTGCTTTGTCTTCAGAACCGGTGAACGGTTCTCTAATTCTATTGGTTAGAATGCATGCATGTTAGTGTACCAATATTTGGTTGAGATGCAAGCTTGATAATGACCTTGGTTTGAGGAATTGTATGACATGAGATTCAGTTATGCCCAATAGAAACATGCAAAATAAGGCATTCATGTCTAGTAATTGAGAGCATGCATAATTCATGGTACAACCTAGAGCTTTGAGATGTGAGCATAAGAATGATACAGTTCCTGTGAATTGAGGCTTACATGAGTTATGGTACACATCTGATACCTTCGAGATATTATATGTTCACTGATTATGTTTCATCTATGCTAGTTGAGAGCATGTTTAGGGTGATTATATATATTAATGTTCCCTGCTTATAGTTCATTGTATTTTAATGCTATTATTGGAACTTGACCTAGCACCCCCGTCATATGCTACATGTTTAACCAGACCAGTAGAGAACCTTCACTTGGGCTAGGTTCTTTTATGCTTTAGACATCCCACACCTTGCATCTTTTCCTGGACATAGATTTTTCTCGCCCAGGTAGTGGGCCGAGTAGTCAGGTTTCTGTGGGACATTGTTGCACTCGTGCCTGGGGGCTGAGTGGAGTCTGGTAGCTGAGTTAGACTTGTGCTAGAGTTGTGGGGAGCCGTTTGGGTAGACGGTGGCCCCGGGCCGTCGAGTACCTTCCGGTCAGTGTTGTTGGGAACCGTTGGGGTTGACGGTGGTCCCGGGTCTTTGAGTATTGTCTGACCAGTTGTTAGCCTTGAGTTGTGGGTCGATCCCGGCTGTGGAGTATCTCCAGCCAGTGTGTTTTGTGCTATGAGTTGGTGGAGTTTGCTAGTGTCTTGTGATTCGAGAGAGCTGATCAGCTGAGTCGTCGAGAGTGCTCTGACCGTTGTGCGAGATGTTTGAGGATCCTGAGTCTTTCCGTTCTGAGAGTGAGCGTGGATTTTGGACTATAGCCTGCAGTGCCACTTTGAGCTCGGCAGAGTGCGCGGATACCTTAGTCCTCGATGGGGTCGCTCCCCTCGAGTGCCACGTCCGGGGTGGATCTGTTACTTTGGTATCGCGACTTGTCGATGCTGTCCCTCTGGCTGGGCTAGTTTTGGCAGTCACGGACGCAGTCCCTCTGGCTGGTCCAGTTTTGGCAGTCACGGACGCCCTACGTAAGTCCGGTCCTCCGTGGATGTAACGGCAGTAGGTAGGCGCGGGTTTGACTGGACCCGAGGAGGCAGTCAGGTAGATTGGGTGATCTGAGTTGAGGGATAGTAGATGCACCATGTTTTTTATCTGTTCCACTTTTTGAGCATCTAGATAGAGGCATAGTAGCTGTAGAGTTATTCTTTTCCAGCTCTTTCCTTCAGTATTTTATTTGTTACATTATGCCTTTAGTAGACTTAGTGGGCAGACCGTCGGGCTTGTTGGCGGCACCCACTGAGAACTACTGTGGGATGTAGTTCTCACACCCGTCGTGGTGTCTTTTTCCCCAAGGACTTCTACTCCTGTTCCTGTTGCTCCTGTTGCTGATCCTGCCAATCGAAGTGAGGGAGTCGCGAGATAGATCCCTACCAGTCGTCTTCCAGAGAGAGTAGATGTACCCACTTTTATATTATGAGCGTGTTATGTTGTGAGACCTTTGTAGTGAGGTATAGAGTTGTACTCTTCTTTTATTGCTGAGAGACTATTATATTTTTTTTATCTTTTGGTGAGGACTTCGAGTTGTATTTATTTTATTTCTAGCAGTTTACTTTCAGCTCTGATATCTGTTTAGTGTAGATGATCTTTTGTAGGTTTGACGCTTCGTCTATACAGGGTTCACCGTATGGGCGGCGGATCTGTTGGCGAGCCCGGGTCGTAGTTTCGACCCCGGGGCGTGACAGATTCAAGTGTTATCAGAGCCTAGGATGTAGGTCATGTGGACTTTAGAAGCCCTAGGCTTGTGGTTGGACCCTAGGATGACTTCGTGAGAGTCGTGATTTTTAGCGAGAGTCCTGATTGAGTTTTATACCTCTCCCAAAGGATGGGATGAGTGATCGGCATGTTTATTCTCCTAAGTAATTATGTTGGCTGCAGACAACATAATGCTCAGGAATGGGTGACATGCCCTAGACTTTCGCTGGATTGGGTCGAGTGTTTGTTGTGTGCTGTTTGTGGTTTTTGTCATGGTGAGCGGTGTCTCCCCGACGCTGAGTTTTGACCGGTGTGCATCCTGTCGTAGCTGTGGAGCTTGAGCGGTCGGATTTGGGTCGGATACACGGATTGAGGTCAGAGAGCTCCGGATCCCGATGACAAGATTGTTAGAGGCATTTCCAAAACTGCGAGATGAACCGGGGATCCTAATCCGAAATGATAGATACAGGCACTTCGTGTAGGCGCATGATCTCGTCAAGGTACAACTACGCCAACTTATCTCTGACCACGTGGTGTGGATCGGAAGGAAGTGTGCCGCTTTGGTCAAATGATCCACTACCACCCATATCGCGTCATGGCCCGCTTGTGATCTTAGCAAGTCCACGATGAAATCCATCGTGATATTCTCCCACTTCCAAACAGGTATTGGTAAACTTTGCAACTTGCCCGCAGGGAGTCTATGTTCCGCTTTGACTTGTTGGCACACTAGGCATTGAGCCACAATGCGCCCAACATACTGCTTCATACCCGAACACCAGTAATGCTCTTTCAGATCCTTATACATTTTGGTGCCGCCGGGGTGAATTGTATACGGGGACCAATGTGCTTCTTGAAGGATTTCATTGTGAATCTCCTTATCGTTGGGCACGCACAACCGACCCCGAAATTTCAAGACCCCTTCTGAGTTCACACTAAAATCCAACACGCGCCCGCCCTCGATGTCAGACCGCACATTTTGGAGCTTTTCATCAGATGCTTGTTTTTCTTTGATCCTTTCCAATAAGGTGGGTTGCACCCCCAAGGTCATAAGTGTAGTGAGGGCGCCAGAAGCAAACACTTCCAATCCGAACCGTCGTATCTCAGCTTGCAACAGGTACTGATCCGTAATCTCCATGGCGAGATTGTCCACAGATTTCCTGCTCAAAGCGTCGGCCACCACATTTGCTTTCCCCGAGTGGTACAGGATACTAACATCGTAATCCTTTAATATTTCAAGCCACCGATGCTGCCTCAAATTCAACTCCTTTTGAGTGAACAGATACTTGAGGTTTTATGATCTGTGTATATTTCACAGTGCTCGCCATATAAATAATGCCACCATAACTTCAGTTCAAATATTACTGCGGCAAGCTCGAGGTGTGGGTGGAGTAATTCTTTTTGTAGCTCTTTAGCTATCGGGAGGAATAAGCTATAACCTTCCCCTCTTGCATAAGAACATACTCCAAACCACTCCCCGATGCGTCGCTATATACCACAAAGTTCTTCCCCGCCGTAGGTAAAGCGAGGATTGGAGCCGATGTCAACTTTTCCTTCAAAAGTTGGAAACCCTTGTCGCACTCATTGCTCCAAATGAACTTAGCCCCCTTTTTCGTTAGGCTGGTACGCGGAGTGGTGATTTTAGATAATCCCTCCACAAACCGCCTATAATAACCCGCAAGCACGACAAAGCTCCGGACTTCGGTGACATTGGTTGGTCGGGGCCAATCTCTGCCTACTTTTATTTTCTTGGGATCCACTAACACCCCCGTTTCAGAGATCACATGACCTAAGAGCGCCACTTTCCGGAGCCAAAATTCGTATTTCTTTAATTTTGCGAATAGACTCTGCTCCCGAAGCACTTGCAATACCTACCGAAGATGCTCCTCGTGTTTCGTGTCATTTCGGGAGTAGACCAAGATGTCGTTAATGAAGACCACGACAAACTGGTCCAGGAATGGTTGGAAGTTTCATCAAATCTATGAACGCCACATGGGCATTGGTCAACCCAAACGGCATCACAGTAAATTCATAATGACCGTAGCACGTCTTGAAAGCTGTCTTGTGCACATTCTCCGGCTTTATTTTTAGCTGGTGGTATCCCGATTGAAGGTCAATCTTCAAAAATACCCAGGAATCTTGCAACTGATCGAACAGGTCGTCGATCCTCAGGAGTGGATATCGGTTCTTGATTGTCACTGTATTGAGTTCCCGATAATCCACACACAACCGTAGGGACCCGTCCTTCGTCCTCGCGAACAATACCGGAGCTCCCCACGGAGACACACTGGGCTTATGAAATTCTTGTCCATCAAGTCTTGCAATTGAGCCTTAAGCTCCTTCAACTCTGACGGGGCCATTCTGTATAGCGTCTTAAAAACTGGGGCCGTTCCAGGAACCAAGTCTATGATGAACTCGATCTCCCGGTCCTCCGGCATACCCGGCAATTCAGCGGGGAATACATCTGGATAATCACGCACTATAGGGATACTCTCCACTGACGGTTCTTCTTTCCGTTCTTCCACTATGGTGGCCAAATAGGCCACGCAACCACCATTGATTAATTTCTTGGCTCGGGGCGCAGAGACCGTTAGAGCAAATAGTCTGCTTCTACATGCCTTGTAGACGAACTCTTTTTGTCCCGGCTCCCGAAAGGTGATGACTTGACTCTCGCAATCGATTGTGGCATAATACTTCGAGAGCCAGTCCATTCCCAACATTACATCAAAATCTCCTAGTCACCTCAGCACTAGAAAATCTATCGGCATAAACCAGTCACCTATCCGCACGACACAAGCAGGGATGTACTCGGTGACTTCAAACGAATGCTCTATCACTCGCACCGACGTTGCACTTTTAGACTTAAGTACTTTTAACTCGTATGTCATGGCAAAGGACCTACTGACGAATGAATGTGATGCACCTGTATCAAATAAAGCCCTGCATCGAACACTATCAATAGAAATTATACCTGCCACAACGTCGTCCACAGCCGGTTCCTCCTCCACTACCTGAGTGGCGAAAACCTGTCCACTCGACGGCTGGCGAGATGCTGCGGGTCGCCCGCCTGATGGGGCCGATGTCGCCCCCATGCTCTGCCTTGGGGTAGATGGTACAGATGCAGCAGACAGGGTCGAAGACGCGCCATTGTAGCACTCCGATGCAAAATGGCCCGACCAGCCACAACGGTAATACCGCCCGTGGCACTCCTCACAGTGAGCCACCCGATGCGGTCCTCCAAAAATGACGCACTTTTCGAGGGTCGGGGGCTGGCGAGACCCCCGAAAATCCGACTGCTGACGCTGGTGCTTAGGGTCGGCCGCCCAACATATCGTTAGCTAGTGGAAGTCCATTTCCCTCAATCCAATCCCAATATCCTTTTGGGAACAACACAACCCAATCAAGTACTTTCGCCAAAAGTCCACACACTATTTCGTGCCTAATCCCTAGGGTCTTCCTAAGATTTGCTAACCACCTAGAACCACTCCTAGTCTCTGATACCACTCTAATCTGTCACGCCCTGAAACCACCTTGTCACGCCCCGGGGTCAGAACTGTACCCCGGGCTCGCCAACAGATCCGCCGCCTCTACAGGAAGCCCTGTAGAGACGTAGCGTCTAACCTGCAAAATAGATCAACTATACTAACAATATCAGAGCTGTAAAAGAAAACTAGCTAAAAAAGGAAAAAAAATAACAATCTCTCACATAATATACAAGATAACCTCTCCTGAATACAAGTGTCTCTCAAAAGAAAGCAAAAAGGTACAACTCGATCCCTCACTACAAGATCTCTCAAACTTAGACACAACCAAAATATAAGGGTACCTCTATGCCACACTGAAGCTGAAGGGGGAAGGGAACTATCTCGCGACTCCCTTACCTCGGTCTGGAAGAGCAGGATCAGCAACTGGCACCGCAGGAACTGGAGCTGAAGTCCCTGGGGAAAAGACACCACGACGGGTGTGAGAACTACCTCCCACAGTAGTTCTCAGTGGGTGCCGCCAACAAGCCCGACGGTCTGCCCACTAAGTCTACTAGAGGCATAAAGTAACAAAAGGGAAATGCAGTATAGAAAAGCTGGAAAGTAAAACATCTACTGCTACTATGCCTCTATCTAAAAATGCTCAAAAAGCGGGACAGATGAAAATATGATGCATCTGCTAACATAACAGTAAAGTCACCAAATCTGAACTGACTGCCTCCTTGGGTCCAGTCAAGCCTGCGCCAACCTACTGCCGCACATCCCGGAGGACCGGACTTACGTAGAACGTCCGTAGCTGCCAAAACTGGCTCCGCCAGAGGGACGGTGACTGCCAAAACTGGCTAAGTCAGAGGGTCTGCGTCCGTAACTGCCAAAACTGGCTCAGTCAGAGGGAATGCATCCGTAACTGCCAAAACTGGCTCAGTCAGAGGGAATGCATCGACAAGTCGCGGTACAAAAGTAACATATCCACCCCGGGTGTGGCTCTCGAGGGGTGCGACCCCACCGAGGAAAAGTATCCGCGCACTCTGTCGCGCAGGTGGCATTGCAGGCTATGGTCAAAATCCACACTCACGCTCTGCTCGGATGAACTCAACCATCAACATCTCTCTCAACAGTCGGAGCTCACTCGACGACTCAGCTGATCAGCCCACACGAAACCCGAGACACTCACCTCACCATCAACTCACCCTGCGGACTCACTAACAGGATACACCCCACAACAGGCCAAGATCCAATCACTGTCTCACTCACTGGCTAAGAATCCACACTGTCACTATGACCATGTCCCAAAGATCCCAGATCCACTATCACTATCACTATCACTATCACTATCACTATCACAATCACTATCACAATGTGAACTGGTCTACAGACTGCTACAGACTCCACTCGGTCCCCAGACGCGAGTGCAAATGCATTCACAGCTAATAAGCCTCCCAGCCCACGACTCGGGGAAAAGTCACTATGTCCAGAATGACAGGAGTAAATAACCAGTGTGGGAAAACTATAGCAATGAATAAATCCAAATCAGGTTTAAGTTTACTATAGTCTGGTGGAGCATGATGTATAATACTTAACAGGTATACTAAGCTAAGTTGAGTTTCCATGATGTAAGAGTTCAACTATTGCAAGTAGTTCAATGAGGTCATCAGATTTAACAGCTGTCAACTGTGGGTACTAACATACAGTTTGCACAGATTAAACAGCTCATATACTATCATGCATGCACTTATAATCATAGAATTAGAGTGCAGTCCATAGGTATTGAAAGCAGGATCACCCACCTGCACACGCTAACTGTCCGGGATGGTACAGATAAACAGTCCAGAAATCGACAATCTCCTAGATCCACAGAGCAAGGAGCACAGAAAAAGTGCTCTTACAATCCTGGGTACAACAACATTTCTCAATTATACACAATTCACACACAAAATCAACATTCCCAAAATCTGCATACACAGCTACTGTTCACACGAAAATTTCACCTGAAAATAATTTTTCAAAAATTCCAATAAAAATATCACGACGATCCTCGCGAAGTGTAGATGTCGATAGGCTCTTGAATCGTCGAATTCCGATGTCCGGATGAGGAGATAAAAATCTGCGAAGTGAGTGCTGTCCAGGAATCTCACAGCAAAACAGCGGCTCAGTAATGCCTCGAAAACCATGCCAAAAACCCAAATCTAGGCAAAACACTCAACACGAAAGTCGAAGATTTACCTCTCGTGGATCCAACGCCGCAAAAATCGCTGAAAACGACTGTCGGGGCAGCTCTGTGGAATTTTTAGATTGAAATGCGGCGATAACGGGCCTCCAACAGAATACCGTCGCTCCGCACTACGAGGCAGAAAACACAATCGTCGCGGCTTCCAGAAATTTTGAAATTTCACCAAGAGATGGGCAAGAGGGAGAGGAAGATCTTTTGTAAAAGGCTCAAGAGCCAAATCCCTCGGAAAAAGCCTCAAAATCAAGCCCCAAAGGGCCTATTTATAGCCTCCCCCCGAAATGCAGCCCAAAAAGCCAACAAGTCACTTTCGGGCCCAAACTTTCGGGCGCCCGAAAGTTTTCGGGCTGCTACAGTAACGGGCCGGCCCGTTACTGTGCACGCCCGAAACTCCCAGAGGCCGCCACGTGTCCCCTCATCCGCCATCTGCACCCGGCGCACGCGCCGCAACCAACGTCGCGACGCCACGTGTCCCGACCGTGGGTCGTGCACGCCTGCACCCGACCAACCACGGGGCGCCACGTGGCGCCCCATACGCCGACCCGGTCAACGCGCACGTCGCGCGACGTGCGCGGCCGCGCCGCCGCCGGACCCGGGTCGGGCACGCGCCCCGAGGCACCGCCTCAGCCGCCACTGCCCCGTGGACCGAGTGCACCAGAACCCGCCAACCACACAACGCCACGTGTCCCTCGGTTCACCGTGCACCAGAGCCGAAGATCCGTGGACCGCGTGCACAGCACCGCACCAACCACGGAGTGCCACGTGTCCTACCTTCGGTCCACCGTGCACCCCGCCAAGGCCCGTGGACCGCGCCCGCTGCGCCGGCCAACCGCAGCGCGCCACGTGGCCCGTGCCCGGTGCACGCGCCCCGCGGTGGACCGCGCGCCTGCGCCGCCGCCCGCCGCCGCGTTCCGCCGCGCTCCGCCGCCGCCGGCGCCTCTCCGGCCGCCGGAACAGTAACCCCATGCCTCGATTTCCGTGTTTTCGCGTCCGGGCTCCGAAAAAACAAGTAAATAGTCCATTTCGCTCGTTTTCGCGCGCTGAATCCAAATCCGAGGTCCGTTCGGCCAAATTCCACTTCTAAAATTTTCCAAAAATTCCCGAAAGAGTAGACTTGATCCAATTTCCGTTCCGGGTCACATTCTTGGCTCCAATAAGCGCGCAAACACCTCACACACCCAAAATGGGCTTCCAGAAAAGAAAACAAGCTCTAAATTTACCAGAAACTCAAATCTGGGGCCCGGCACGCACTCACGCACTCCCCGAAGCCTCCAAACCAACAGTAAACCACAGTGTGGGGATTCGAGTCCTCACACACCTATTTGGTCGGGTACGCTAACAGACCCACCAATCGGGCATGACCTCTTCATACCCGAAAGGAACGGTCGCTCATCTCAATGGCAATTAGCACAATGAGTAAACAAGCATATCAGAGTAAAACTTACTACTAATTAAAACATTCAACTTTAATATGAATACAACTATTAAAGCTAAAATATAACTCGAATGAACATTTAATATATATAACAAATAGTTACAATTTTTTCTTTCCTCTCAATACAATGTTCACCCCCAAAAAGATAACAAAATGGTACTAGATCACTAGACCCGCTAGGTCTGCTACTCTGTCGGGCTCTTGCCCCTATCAAGTGCCTCGCCGGTTGTACCTGGCCCTACAAAGTGGTCACCAAAACGTGGTGTGAGAACTACGATAGTTCCCAGTGGGTTCACCCACCGAGAATACATATTTTACACCTCTTAGTCCAAAGAAAGCATTAGTAGCAAGATAAAAATACAACAGGTATGATAAATTGTAAAGCTACATTAGCATGCTGATAATAACAATCACTATACTACTAGTACCATGAAAGCTACTATGCCATGCCACACTCACACTCAGCCATTATGCCGCTAAAAGGGGTTACATCTAACCCGACCACTTTGGCCTCTTTTATCTTTATGTCTTTTGGAAATATCTCGTCCGACGGGTTCCAACCCAAAGAGTTGCACTCCTTATTGACGAGTCTCAAATCCGAAGGCGCCAATTTCATTTACTTGTATTACCTTCCGGAAGTACCCCGTCCGATAGGTCCCAACCCTCACTGTGCGCTCATTCCTAATGACGAGTCTTAAATTCGAAGGTGCCATTTTTTATTTCTCTTTTATCTTAGGTTATTTACTCTAGGATATCTTGGGTGCTCATAGGTCACCTAAATAGGATATCTTGGGTGCCCATAGTGTAGTAGCCCCGATCCCCGTGCATCTTTCCCCATGACCCATGTTGTGGAACACCTATTATTGGTGTGTTGGACCCGCAACGCGTCAAATGGACGCGTTGGGCGGGCTCAGTGAGGCCTCTGGACTGATCCTGCCTTTCGGCTGTTTTTGTCGGATTTTAGAAAGGATTTCCGGCTAATCCGAGGTAGGATTTGGATTCAGCGCAGAAAAACGTCGAAAATCGACTATTTACTTGTAGTGATTCGGCCCTTAGGGGTATTTTTGACTCACAAGTAAATTATTTAAGCCTTTAAGTAAAATAAAATTATTTAATTTTTAAAAGTCGGCCGGTGCGGGGTGCGGGTATTTTTCTGGCAAAGGGCCCGAAAAATGAAGACCGACGGTGCGATCGGATCGGGAATCCGATGTACGGATCTCCCGGAATGGGGTTTCTAAGATCGCGATGACTTTAGGCGCGCATCGGAATTCGTGTAAAATATCCGACACGCTTTCTGAGGAAGTTTGGATAATCCGTGTGATTAATTAATTAAGAAATTAATTAATCGGTGACGATAAATAAAATTGGAAATTTATTTTCCATGATTATTTAATTAAATAAATTAAATAATCGGTGACTAGGATTTAAAAGGGTGGGATATTATCTCGTGGATCAGATAATTATTGTTGAGAGATAAAATTCGGATATTTGTGAGTTTTCCTTTCTACGTACATACGAATTAAAGAGAAAATTAATTAAATAAATAAGTAAATAATAGGGATTATATAAGTGATCCCGATTATCGGAGGGAAAGAAAGGAAAAATAAAACCCTAACCGGTGAGGAGTGAAAGAAAGAGAAAAAGGAAAAAGACGGAATCCTAGCCGGAAGGAAGGAAAAGGAAAAAGAGAAAGAGCCCCATACTCCCGAACACCGAACCGAAGGAAAGAACGCGACCGGGCGACCTTCTCGTCGATCTTCGGTGAGTAAAATATTTTTTAGAATTTTTCGGGATTTTTCCGTCGTCCATTTTGTTGAGTTTCGGGCTTCTCCGTCGTCTCCAATACCGTCGCTGTCACCGTCGTCGTGCTAGGGCGCGGAACGGGCGACGGAGATGCGCGATGCCGCTAGGGCATCGCGCGGAAGATTTACGCGGATGGCCGGTCGCCACCGCGAGCGGCGACGGAGAAGATCGCGCGGGCACCGCGCGGGATCCGCGCGGGCCGTACCCGCGCGGGCGCCGCGCGGGCGCCGCGCGGGCCCGCAGCCGCGCAGGCCGCACCCGCGCGAGCCCGCAACCACGCGTGCACCGCGCGGGGCGCCGCGCGGCTGCCGCGCGGGTGGCACCCGCGCGGGCCCGCAACCACGCGGGCGCCGCGCGGGGCACCCGCACGGGCGCCGCGCGGGCAGCCCCCGCGCGGGCGCCGCGCGGGGCCGCACCCGCGCGGGCGCCGCGCGGGCAGTACCTGCGCGGGCGCCGCGCGAGGTGCCGCGCCGCGCCGCGTGGGCCGAAACCCACGCGGGCGCCGCCGGGGAGCCGCGCCGCGCGGTTCCGAGCCGCGCGGGGCTCCGACGGGCGGCGACGGCGGCGCGGGGTTCCGGTTTTCGGCGAACCGGACGGTGTTGGACTTTTCTGTCAAAATAAGTAAATTGGGGTTTTCCGTTTTGAGATGTTAGTATGTGTTTTTGACCATAGTTTATCCTTGCAGACTTTTCTTAGGTCCGGGTGCGCAGCGGGAGTGTGTGAAAGATCCAGGTGCTCCGATCTTCCTGCAACAAGGTGGGTACAGTTGCTATAAGTGCAACAAGTGCAGTAAGTGCATCTATCATCATAAAAAGTATTCTTAATATGTCTAACAAAATAGATGGACTGTCTAACCTTTCGCATGATTGCATTTTATCTTATATAATAATTGTTGCGGCTACGGTCGCGGTGCTCAATACACGCCGATCTCGGCAAGGTGTTTCCAGATGCTGCACGTACACAGGCGGAATGGCCCCCGCATGGGTGTACTTTTCCGGAGAAGTGGTCTATATGACCCGTGTGCCCCACGTAGTGTGGGGACCTCTTCACGGCTGCTATAGGTGTCGCACTAGCCCCGTGAAGAGGTTAAAAGCATCAAATGTCCCGTGGGGAGATCGTCGACTACCCTGACGGAACGGTGTCACTAAAGTAAATAAAGTGAGTAAAGTAAGTTTCAGGGTTTTAGCGAAAGGTCCCGGTGTAATCGGTTTGCTCTTCTTTCCTTGTTGTTATTTAGACATCTACTTTGTTTGTCACTGACTTTACCCACTCCGTGACAGGTGTTACTAGGTGCGTTAGCCGGGATGGCGGTGAGACTGCGTCGCGAGGACCGTAGTCAGGATTCTTGGATTTATCTCATTTTCCTTTATGCTTTTATTAGTTAATTTGCTTGTGGATTATATTAGTTGTGGACATGTATTAGTTAGCACTGTGGATGAGATATACTTTTACGTTTTAGATACTTTAGTGATGCTTTCATATGCGGCACGTTTTCATGAAAAACCAAATGATTTCGAAAATGTTTTCTCAAAACGAAGTGCCGTGTGGGCACGGGTTTTGCAACCGCTGGTTTTATCCTTTCCAAACGGTGACGCCGCTTTAATAACTTGCTTGAAAAAAATAAGGTGTCAAGTGGACACCGGTCCTTTAAAACAGTAGTTAAATTAATGTACTCTGATTGGTGATGTATGTCTACTGTATGGTTGATGGTTGATGGATGATGTTGTAAATGAGACGTCGTGCATATACAAAGGAGACTCTGTCCGATGGCAGAGAGAATTTGTGTATGTGGCGGTCTGGCACGCACCGGGGATGAGGTTTATGTTACTATATTAAGAAAAAAAAATATACACGCAATTTTCCGCTTTGCTTGACTCAAAAACCCCCGGGGGCGTGACAGATTAAATGGTATCAGAGAGAAACAACCATAACCATAGTAGACGTGATCCACATCCACAGTGTAAGGTGCCACAAGCAAATTGGACATGAGATAACCAAGGTGTAGGTGCGGTAGTACGTGAGAGTACGGGGAAAAAGGGAATGTAATGTAGGTGAAATCGTAAGATAGGGTGCTAGGGTGATAACCTTAGGGTTAACATGGTTTCTTTGTTTACAGCGGACGATGGCCCAGACTAGATCGTCCACCGAGAATGCGGATTCGGACGGGGTGACCCCAGCCGCCGCAGAGAACCAGCTCCTCCGGCGACAACTGCGGGAAATGGCCGCGCAGTTAGCGACACTGACGGAGCAGGTTCGTCAATTGACGCAGCGACAGGCAACCGCGCCAGCCGAGCGCGATCCGACCCCTCCGCCCAAAACCACCGCACCCACTATGGAACCGCACGGGGCGGGTGGTACGACAACGGAACAAACCCCAGCCCCAAGGGATGTACCTACCCCGACGACCTCGGGGCCCGTATTGGGAGCGACAGCGGGGGAGGCAGGAACGACCCCTGCTCTTGGGGGGTCCGCCACTGCAGGAGGGATCACGGAGCAGCGAGCGACGCGGGAAAGGGTCAGGACGAATTTGACCGAGTTCAAGAAACATGACCCTCCCACTTTCGAGGGAGAGACGACCGATCCATGGGTCGTCGAAAAATGGGTGGATACCATGGAAAAACTCTTCGAGGACCTACTGATGGAGGAACACGAGCGGGTTTCCCTAGCTGTCCACTTCCTAGAAGGGAATGCTCGCATCTGGTGGAAGACGGTACGCCCGGATCCGTCAACAAGTGACCCACTACCGACATGGTCGGCCTTTAGAGAGGAACTTTTTGGCACTTTCTTCTCCGACAGCGTCAAGCGGCAATTGGAAGACGACCTGAAGAACATTAGACAAGGGAACCGCTCGGTCGTGGAATATCAAAGAGAGTTCGTGAGATTGGTTAACTGCGTCCCGTTTGTTATACGGGATGAACCCCACAAGGCCCGTCGTTTTGTGGACGGGCTACGGAGCGACATCTTCGAGATGGTTCAGGCAGCGGACTTGCGCACGTTCCGGAAGGTGGTGGACAGGGCCACCATCGTGGAGTGGGGATTCGCCATCACCCGAGCTCGACGTGAGGGACCAGAAAACAACCGGGAAAAGAAGCGGACACAGACTTACCCGGGAGGGGGCCCTTCTGGAGGGAGCCGACCCCCAAAGTACCCCAAGACGCAACAAGGAAGCAAGAGTGCGCCTACTGGAAGGCCGCGACCATCGAACAAGCCATGTGTTATTTGCGGAGCATCGCATCCAGTGACGGAATGCCCTAAGAGACAAGATCACTGCTTCCGCTGCGGCAAACAGGGGCATCTCCGATACAACTGTCCCCTGAACACGGGAGCGGCATCTTCCGCGGCTTCCGCCCCAACGGCACAGCCACCAGGACGGGGTAGGGCGTCAACGGGAATGCCCCCACACCCTCCGGCGCCAAGATCAGAAGGGGAATCGCGACCACAACCAGGAGGGAGACTCTACTCCATGGGTCAGCACGGAGCGGTACTGCCAGAGGAGGTGGTAGCAGGTATTACCTCCATTTCTAATTTTCGAGCTCGAACCCTGTTTGACACCGGAGCGACTCGCTCCTTCATCTCCCGCACTTTTGCACAAACACATCTGTTAGAAAGTAGCCCTCTTGATGTTATGATGACCGTCCAGACTCCTGGGGGGCCAATCGCGGCGACCGGTCTGGTGCCCTCGTGTTCAATAAGACTGGGAAGGTTGTTGTGCCCCTGGGATCTGGCAGTTATACCGCTAAAAGAATACGACGTGGTGTTGGGCATGGACTGGCTTACCGAGTATCAGGCGGTCATCGACTGCGAGAAGCGCCAGGTGCAACTACAGAAGCCGGGATTCCCGGAAAACGTGTACTTGGCATGTAAAAGTACTTCCTTTTTAGCCGTCATCTCCGCGTCGCGGGCTAGGAAGCTGATAGAGGGTGGGTGCGTGGCCTATCTAGCCTCGGTAGATTTAGCCACCCGACCCGTTCCCTCGCCTTCCGAAATTCCAGTGGTAAGGGAATTTCCGGATGTATTTCCGGCGGAGCTCCCCGGAATGCCGCCGGAACGAGAGGTTGACTTCCCTATTGAGTTGCTTCCCGGCACCAAACCCATCACCAAGGCACCGTACAGGATGGCCTTCGCGGAGTTGAAAGAACTCAAGGCACAGTTGGAGGACCTTTTGGATAAGGGTTTTATCAGACCAAGCGCGTCACCTTGGGGCGCGCCCGTCCTATTCGTGAGGAAGAAGGACGGAAGCCTCCGGTTGTGCATCGACTACCGGGAGATAAATAAGGTCACCGTTAAGAACAAGTACCCCCTGCCAAGGATCGACGACCTCTTCAACCAATTACAGGGGGCGACGGTGTTTTCAAAGATTGACCTGCAGTCGGGCTATCATCAGCTCCGGGTTAAGGGGGAGGACATCCCCAAAACGGCTTTCCGGACTCGCTATGGCCATTACGAATTTGCGGTGATGCCATTCGGGCTCACAAATGCCCCGGCGGTGTTCATGGATATGATGAATAGGGTATTCAAACCCTTCCTGGATTTATTCGTGGTGGTCTTCATCGACGATATCCTCATCTACTCTCGTACAGACGAGGAACATGAAGAACATCTGCGCACAGTCCTCCAGACCCTACGGGAACAGAAACTCTACGCCAAACTCAAAAAGTGTGAGTTTTGGCTCCGTGAGGTCGGTTTCTTGGGGCACGTAATCTCGGCGACTGGAGTCGCGGTGGATCCGAAGAAGATAGATTCGGTGACGGACTGGCCCCAACTGACAACGGTGACGGAGTTTCGAAGCTTCCTGGGATTAGACGGGTATTACCGGTGCTTCGTGGAGGGTTTCTCCAAGATAGCCACCCCCTTAAACCGTTTGACTAGAAAGAGGGAAAAGTTCATCTGGACGGACAAATGCCAAAGGAGCTTCGAGGAGCTCAAGGATAGATTGACGCGAGCCCCGATTCTCGCCCTGCCAGAACCAGGGGAGGATTATGAAGTATTTTGCGATGCGTCGCGAAACGGACTGGGTGGAGTACTCATGCAACGGGGAAAGGTTATAGCCTATGCGTCAAGGCAGCTCAAGGAGTACGAGCGGAATTACCCCGTGCACGATTTGGAACTCGCAGCGGTGGTGTTCGTCCTCAAGCTTTGGAGACACTACCTGTATGGGGCACACTGCAATGTGTACTCAGACCATAAGAGTCTTAAGTATCTTTTCACCCAAAAGGAGTTAAATTTGCGACAAAGACGGTGGCTCGAGCTACTGAAGGATTACGATTTAACGATCCACTATCACCCGGGAAAGGCAAACGTGGTGGCCGACGCCCTGAGTCGCAAGGGGCAGGCCGAGGAGGCAGGTGTAAGTGCCATCACCCAGCAAGATAGTCTGATTGTGGAATTTTCGCGGTTGAGACTAGAAGTAGTACCGGCAGGTACAGTCGCACAACTTCTGACACTGGTGGTCAGACCTACCTTGCTGGACAGAATTCTCGAAGGGCAATCGACTGATGACCAACTCCAGCTGGTGCGAAGTAGAATAACCGCTGACCAGGAAGGTGATTTCACAGTAAACTCCGACGGCACGATACGATTTCGGGGACGAATCTGCGTGCCGGATCTACCGGAACTCAAAGAGGAAATCCTGCGGGAGGCGCATACTGCCCCATATGCAGCGCACCCCGGGGGAACGAAGATGTACAAGGACGTCAAACAGACCTTCTGGTGGCCCAAAATGAAGGGAGACGTGACTCGATTTGTGGCACACTGCCTGGTGTGCCAACAGGTGAAGGCCGAGCATCAGCGCCCGGCGGAAAATTGCAACCTTTACCGGTGCCCGAGTGGAAGTGGGACATGATTACCATGGATTTTGTAACCGGATTCCCGAGATCGCCACAGGGACACGATGCGATATGGGTGATTGTGGACCGTTTGACGAAATCGGCCCACTTTCTGCCCATACACACGACGTGGACGCGGGAACGACTGGCACAAACATACATCGACGAGATAGTAAGGTTGCATGGGGTACCGACATCTATCACGTCGGACAGGGACACGCGATTTGTGTCAAACTTTTGGCAAAGCCTGCAACGAGCAATGGGGACCAAGTTGCACTTCAGTACGGCTTTTCACCCGCAGACCGATGGACAATCAGAGCGGGTGATACAGATTGTGGAGGACATGCTTCGAGCATGCGTTTTGGACTTGGGCGAAGGGTGGGCACGGTGTTTGCCCCTAGTGGAATTTGCCTACAATAACAGTTACCAGGCCAGCATTCAGATGGCACCATACGAGGCCCTGTACGGGCGCCGCTGTCGGTCTCCAATATGCTGGGACGACTTGGGTGAGCGTAAGTTTCTGGGCCCAGATTTGGTGGAGGAGACCGAAGCAAAGGTGCGATTGATTAGGCAAAGGCTACTGACCGCCCAGAGCAGACAGAAAAGCTACGCGGACAACAGACGCCGAGACTTAGAGTTCATGGTGGGTGAGCATGTGTTACTCCGAGTTTCGCCCTCCAAGGGGAACCGACGTTTCGGCATAAAGGGAAAGTTAAGCCCAAGGTACGTGGGACCGTTCGAGATCCTAGAATGCGTAGGACCGGTGGCGTACCGATTAGCCTTGCCGCCGAACCTCGAACGAGTCCACAACGTGTTCCATGTCTCAATGCTCCGGAAGTACCTCGCTGACCCCTCTCATGCCTTGGATGCCTCCACCATCGAGTTGCGAGAGGATTTGAGCGCCGAGGAGACGCCGGTGCGGATTTTGGCAAGAGAGGACAAGAAGTTGCACAATCGAACTATCTCCTATGTAAAGGTCCAGTGGAGCAACCACGAAGAGCGCGAGGCGACATGGAAACTGGAATCGAAAATGAGGGAATGTTTTCCCGAATTGTTTAGTGAGGTTTGTACTTAAGTTTCGGGACGAAACTTTTTATAAAGTGTGAGTGGTGTAGTGATTCGGCCCTTTGGGGTATTTTTGACTCACATGTAAATTATTTAAGCCTTTAAGTGAAATAAAATTATTTAATTTTTAAAAGTCGGCCGGTGCGGGGTGCGGGTATTTTTCTGGCAAAGGGCCCGAAAAATGAAAGACCGACGGTGCGATCGGATCGGGAATCCGATGTACGGATCTCCCGGAATGGGGTTTCTAAGATCGCGATGACTTTAGGCGCGCATCGGAATTCGTGTAAAATATCCGACACGCTTTCTGAGAAAGTTTGGATAATCCGTGTGATTAATTAATTAAGAAATTAATTAATCGGTGACGATAAATAAAATTGGAAATTTATTTTCCATGATTATTTAATTAAATAAATTAAATAATCGGTGACTAGGATTTAAAAGGGTGGGATTTTATCTCGTGGATCAGATAATTATTGTTGAGAGATAAAATCCGGATATTTGTGGGTTTTTCCTTTCTACGTACGTACGAATTAAAGAGAAAATTAATTAAATAAATAAGTAAATAATATGGATTATATAAGTGATCCCGATTATCGGAGGGAAAGAAAGAAAAAATAAAACCCTAACCAGTGAGGAGAGAAAGAAAGAGAAAAAGGAAAAAGACGGAACCCTAGCCGGAAGGAAGGAAAAGGAAAAAGAGAAAGAGCCCGATCCTCCCGAACACCGAACCGAAGGCAAGAACGCGATCGGGCGACCTTCCCGTCGATCTTCGGTGAGTAAAATATTTTTTGGAATTTTTCGGAATTTTTCCGTCGTCCTTTTTGTTGAGTTTCGGGCTTCTCCGTCGTCTCCATTACCGTCGCCGTCACCGTCGTCGTGCTAGGGCGCGGAACGGGCGACGGAGACGCGCGATGCCGCTAGGGCATCGCGCGGAAGATTTACGCGGATGGCCGGTCGCCACCGCGAGCGGCGACGGAGAAGACCGCGCGGGCACCGCGCGGGCCGTACCCGCGCGGGCTCCGCGCGGACTGCGCGGGCTCCGCGCGGACTGCGCGGGCGCCGCGCGGCCGCCGCGTGGGCCGTACCGCACCCGCGCGGGCGGCACCCGGGCGGGCCCGCAACCGCGCGGGCACCGCGCGGGGCGCCGCGCGGCTGCCGCGCGGGCCCGCAACCACGCGGGGGCCGCGCTGGGCACTCGCACGGGCGCCGCGCGGGCAGCCCCCGCGCGGGCGCCGCGCGGGCCCGCACCCGCGCGGGGCACCGAGCAGGCGCCGCTCGGGCCCGCGCCCACGCGGGCGCCGCGCGGGCAGTACCCGCGCGGGCGCCGCGCGAGGCGCCGCGCCGCGCCGCGTGGGCCAAAACCCACGCGGGCGCCGCCGTGGAGCCGCGCCGCGCGGTTCCGAGCCGCGCGGGGCTCCGACCGGCGGCGACGGCGGCGCGGGGTTCCGGTTTTCGGCGAACCGGATGGTGTTAGACTTTTCTATCAAAATAAATAAATTGGGGTTTTCCGTTTTGAGATGTTAGTATGTGTTTTTGACCATAGTTTATCCTTGCTGACTTTTCTTAGGTCCGGGTGCGCAGCGGGAGTGTGTGAAAGATCCAGGTGCTCCGATCTTCCCGCAACAAGGTGGGTATAGTTGCTATAAGTGCAACAAGTGCAGTAAGTGCATCTATCATCATAAAAAGTATTCTTAATCTGTCTAACAAAGTAGATGGACTGTCTAACCTTTCGCATGATTGCATTTTATCTTATGTAATAATTGTTGCGGCTACGGTCGCGGTGCTAAATACACGCCGATCTCGGCAAGGTGTTTCCAGATGCTGCACGTACACCGGCGGAATGGCCCCCGCATGGGTGTACTTTTCCGGAGAAGTGGTCTATATGACCCGTGTGCCCCACGTAGTGTGGGGACCTCTTCACGGCTGCTATAGGTGTCGCACTAGCCCCGTGAAGAGGTTAAAAGCATCAAATGTCCCGTGGGGAGATCGTCGACTACCCTGACGGAACGGTGTCACTAAAGTAAATAAAGTGAGTAAAGTAAGTTTCAGGGTTTTAGCGAAAGGTTCCGGTGTAATCGGTTTGCTCTTCTTTCCTTGTTGTTAGTTAAACATCTACTTTGTTTGTCACTGACTTTACCCACTCCGTGACAGGTGTTACTAGGTGCGTTAGCCGGGATGGCGGTGAGACTGCGTCGCGAGGACCGTTGTCAGGATTCTTGGATTTATCTCATTTTCCTTCATGCTTTTATTAGTTAACTTGCTTGTGGATTATATTAGTTGTGGACATGTATTAGTTAGCACTGTGGATGAGATGTACTTTTACGTTTTAGATACCTTTAGTGATGTTTTCATATGCGGCACGTTTTCATGAAAAACCAAATGATTTCGAAAATGTTTTCTCAAAACGAAGTGCCGTGTGGGCACGGGTTTTGCAACCGCTGGTTTTATCCTTTCCAAACGGTGACGCCGCTTTAATAACTTGCTTGAAAAAAATAAGGTGTCGAGTGGACACCGGTCTTTTAAAACAGTAGTTAAATTAATGTACTCTGATTGGTGATGTATGTCTACTGTATGGTTGATGGTTGATGGATGATGTTGTAAATGAGACGCCGTGCATATACAAAGGAGACTCTGTCCGTTGGCAGAGAGAATTTGTGTATGTGGCGGTCTGGCACGCACCGGGGATGAGGTTTATGTTACTATATTAAGAAAAAAAATATACACGCAATTTTTCGCTTTGCTTGACTCAAAAACCCCCGGGGGCGTGACATTACTCGTATTTTTCTAAGTCCGAACACCCAAAAACGGACACCCGAAAGTTTTCTGCGCATTTGGTGCATTGGGGAAGCCGTGGACCGGCCGGATGCCACGTGGCGACCTCTGATTGGTCAGCGCACGCGGCGCGGTCCACAGAGAAGAAGCATTGGTGCATGGACCGGGCGCGGGGGACACGTGGCAGCCTCGGATTCGCGGGCTAATGCGGCGCGGTCCACGGCGTCGAGCGGGCTGGAGCATGGACCGGGGCGGGCCACGTGGCGGCCTCGGAGTGGCCGGCTCAGGTACGCGCGGTCCACGCATCAGGGGCAGTAGGCGGGGCAGGTGGGGGCAGGCGGGGGCAGGTGACCGCCATACGTGGGGCGCCACGTCGCACCCGGCGATTGGCTGGGGCCACCCACCCAACGCACCCCGGTCGGGCCACGCGGCGGATCCCCAGCAGCCCCGCATATGTTGTCCGCTGTTCGGGACACGTGTCGGGAGCTGGGCGATTTGGGTGCCGGTCGCGGGCCGGGCTGGGGCGCGGTTTCAGGCACTATAGCCGCCCGAAACCGCCCAGGTGCCCGAATGTTGGGCCCAAAAGCCCAAATCCTTGTTATTTTTGGCTTTTTGGGGAGGGCCTATAAATAGGCCCTTTATCTCTGCTCTTGGACCCTTTTTTAGAGCCCATTTGGTGATGAGCCCTAAAGCTAACTTGTTCTTCATCTTGTGCTGCATCTCGTGAAGGAGTTTCGAAATTTTTGGAGGGCGCAGCATCGACGACTTCGGCGATTCGGCGCAGTTCGACGTTCTTTCTACGGCGGGCTTTTTCATCGCATTTCGGTCCACGAGGTCCCCAGAGCTGCCCCGAAGGAATTTTTGGACGATTTTCATGGCATCGGTTTTATAAGAGGCAGATCTCCATTTTTTGTGTTTTTTGCTCCTCTATGTTTTGCATTTTTATAGGGGTTTCTGGTATATTTTTGAACCCCTTTTCTGCTGGTGCTTTTCTTGGATAGCGAAGCATTGTCAGATTTTTATCTCTGTACTCCGTTATCGGATTTCAACATGTGAGCACTCGATCGACATCTACGCTTCGTGAGGGTCGCAATTGTATTTTTATTGGAATTTTTGGAGATCATCTGGCAGGTGGTATTTAAGCATTTCTGGACTGATTTTTACAGCAGTGTGTGATTGTGGGATATGTTGCTTAGTGCGATGTTTGGATCGTAACTTTGTACCCAGGGGGAGTTTTCTGGCGTTTTTGGACTCGTTGGAATCATGTGAATCTAAGGATTATCCTCGTTCTATTTCATCCCATTTGGATCTTGGATCGACGCGCACCTTCAGGTGGGTTGCTTCGTCTTCAAAACGGGTGGACGGTTCATTAATTCTATTGTGTAGTGATCATGCATGATTGTGAGATGTGTTAGGAAGCATGCTAGTAAGAGAGAGTTGATGTTCCTTGCGTTGCTATTATGATCATGTAGATTATTGCTTCCTATTTCTATTAAATTAAATGCTATTATTGGAACTTGACCTAGCACCCTGTCATATGATGCATGTCAACCAGACTAGTAGAAAACTCCAACTTGAGCTAGTTTATTTATGCTTGAGACACTCCCACATATTTATTCTTGTCACCTGGACTTAGAGTTTCCTCGCCCGGGTAGTGGGCCGAGTGGTCGGGTTGTTGTGGGATGCATGTTACACTCGTACCTGGGGGCCAAGTGGAGTCTGGTAGCTGTGTTTAGATCAATGCTTGTCCTGGGAGCCGTCTGAGTCGACGGTAGGTCCTGGCTGTGTGGATTTCCAGCCAGTGAGTGAGAGATGTGATTTTGATTGCTGTCGATCTTGTTGATCGCGGATTTGGACTATAGCCTGCATGAGCCATATTTGAGCTCGACAGATATGCGCGGATACTTTCCTCGGTGGGGTCACGCCCTTCGAGTGCCGCTCCGGAGCTAGGCCTGTTACTTTGCTATCGCGACTTGTCGACGCAGTCCCTCTGGCTGGGCCCTTTCTGGGAAGTCACGGACGCCCTACGTAAGTCCAGTCCTCCGTGTATGTAATGGCATTAGGTGGGCGCATGTTTGACTGGACCCTATGTGGCAGTCAGTGTCGATTGGGTGATTGTATTTTTGAGAGATAGTAGATGCATCATGTTTCCATCTGTATCACTCCTTGAGCATTTAGATAGAGGCATAGTAGCTGTAGAGTTATTTGCAGCCTTTTCTTTCAGTACTGCATTTGTTACTTTATGCCTCTAGTAGACTTAGTGGGCAGACCGTCGAGCTTGTTGGCGGTACCCATTAAAAACTACGTGACGGTGTAGTTCCCACACCCATGGTTGGTGACTTTCCAGGGACCTCTACTCCAGTTCCTACTGCCCCTGTTGCTGATCCTTCTGACCGAGGTAAGGGAGTCGCGAGCTAGATCCCTACCAGTCTTCTTCCATAGAGAGTAGTTGTACCCATTTTTGGTGATGTACTAGTACTGTCAGTGATTTTGGGATGTATCTTGTACTTTTTACTTTTGAGAGTGTTATTTTGGAGAGACTTATGTATTATGAAGACCTGACATGTACTATTTGGAGTTGTATGTATTTATTTCTGTAGTTTACTTTTTCGCTCTGATATCTGTATAGTGGTTAGTATAATCTTTTGCATGTTAGTCGCTTCGTCTATACGGGGCATCCCGTATGGGCGGCGGATCTGTTGGCAGGCCCGGGTCGCAGTTTCGACGCCGAGGCGTGACAGATTAGAGTGGTATCAGAGCCTAGGATGTAGGTCATTGTGGACTTAGAAACCCTAGGCTTGTGGTTGGACCCTAGGATGACTCACGAGAGTGTCGTGATTGTTAGCGAGTGTCACGCCCCGGGGTGTAATCCAGACCCGGGGTCCGTCTACAGATCCGCCGTGTACACGGAACTTCCCGTGTACACGAAGCGCTGGTAACCTGCTCAGATATCAGATGTACAATAAAAGAGCATAATACAGAGCTGAAATAGAAGAACCACATAGTATCTCAGACTATATGGTTAAAACACCCAGCTGGCCAGAGCCAGACCCAAAATAAAAGTACTACTGTCTGAGATAAAAAGGGGTACAATATAAGTCCAGCTACTCTCATGGTCGGGGCAGACGATCTAGCTAGTCCGCTACCTTCTTACCTCGATCTGCCGCTGATGGCCCCGCAGCTCCCACAGACGACGCTGCAAAATAAAGGAGAAGAAAGAGAGGAACAACAATGGGGATGAGAACTACCAGATAAACCAGTAGCCTCCCCTAGTGGGTAAAAACCTCAACTCTGACGCACCCACTAGGACTACTAGAGGCAAAAGGGGAAAAGTGAAGTGGTAGGGTAAATAAGGTACTGAAATAGGGAAACTACCACTACTATGCCTCTAAATGCAATACTAAAAGAAATGACAGTATAAATGCATCAGGAAACAGTATCTGTTCAAATAAACCCAATCTGGACACCAGTAACAACTGGTACTGCCTGCTCTGCTGTCGAACTCAAGAACTTAGCAGGGGACCAGCACACAAGGCTCGAAATTCCAAGGGACCAGCACACAAGGCTCGGTCCGAAAAAGCTCACCTCCGGAGTGGCACTCGAGGGGAGCGACCCACACGAGTAAAGTATCTCTGTCATCAGTATCACAAGTATCTCTGTAGCACATGTCTCACAAGTATCACAATATAGCAGGACTGGATCATAACTATGATCAAAGTGGGAAACTCCATCCACTACAGAAACCCAATCCCCAGCTGATGCAATAAACCCGACTCAACCCCAATCTGATGCAAGGATAAACATCTGGTCAACCGCCTACTGTCCGCGGTCACCGCAATACCCCACAAATCCACAATCTAATGCAATCTCGACTACACTATACCAATCCCCTGCTCATACTTGAGCAACAAGCATCTGGATGCAAAGGACAACAATGAAACATGTTCAAATCCCAATATGATAGTGTAGCAATAAATAGTGGCTAACTAGATGTCCAAGCCAGCATGCAATTATTTAAAAGCTGTAGGAAAGTGTCAAATATTTATTTTTAAAAAAAGATTGATTTACTGGAAAAATCATTTGCATGCGAGATTATAGCCTCTGTCCCAATCACAGTGTCCCAATATAAGTCATCATAAAATCTATGGGGTCATATTAAATTTTAGGAGGGTTCGTCCCAGCGGTTCTCATCAATTGTCACATTAGTTCAATAGTTCTCAACAATTGTCACATTAGTTCGTCCCAATAGTTCTCATCAATTGTCATATTAGTTTGTCCCAATGGTTCTCATTAATTGTCATATTAGTTTGTCCCAATGGTTCTCATTAATTGTCATATTAGTGTGTCCCAATGGTTCTCATTAATTGTCATATTAGTTTGTCCCAATGGTTCTCAATTGTCATATTTTAGGGGAGTTCTAGGAATCCCAGTGAGCTTGTCAAAAATGAGGTAAGCAACAACCGCCCACCTCCAGCAGCTCAAAATTCACCCCAGGTAGTCTCCTGGCAGTCCACAGTCCTTAGATCCTGCAAATCAGCGCACAGCTGTTCAATATAACTCCCAAAAAGTACAATATTTACTGTTTTTCAGACAGCACGGGAAAAGAGGAGTTTTTCACCTCTAAATAGTGCTCTAGAAAATCCAGAAAAATTACGGTTGTGTTCCTTGCGAAAAGTAGATCAAAATTGACTCTTAAAATGCCTCGATCTGATGCTCCTACGCTAAGATAAAAATCGGAGAAGTCGACGCTGTCCAGAAATTTCCACAGCAAAAAGGGGGGTCAAAGAGGTCTTGGGAATCATACCAAAAGTACGAAACGGAGCAAAAAGATCAGCACGGAAATCGAAGCCCTACCTCTTACGGTCGTGCTGCCGCAAAAATCGTCCAAAAATTCCACCTGGTTAGCTCGCAGGGATTTTTCGACTGAACTGCGACGGAAAATGGGCCTAAAAAGAAAATCGTCGCAGTGCGCCGCGTCGCAGATATCTCACTATCTGTAACTCCAGAAATTCTGAGATTTTAGAGAGAGAGAGAAGAGAGAGAGAGGAAAATTTTTTGTAGAGGGCACATGCCCTGATTCTCACTCTAAGGCCCGCAAATCGAGGTGGGAATGAGAGGGGGGTGGGGATCCCTATTTATAATGGGCTGGGGCTCCACACAGGATCGGGTCCGAACAGGAAACACCGAAACGGGCCAACCAAAACGCGCCACGTGTCCACAAAACAGGAAACAGCAGTGCAAGGGCCAATCAGATTTCGCCACGTGTCCACGTGGTGCACATGGCCGGTCCGCGCTCCGGGTTTTCCGGATCCTGTCAGCCAATAGGGGAGCGCCACGTGTCACCTTCCCACGTGTTTCTAGAAGCCGGCCAGCCAATCGGGAGCCGCCACGTGGCACGGGAGGTATTCGGTGCTCCCGGTGCACGCCAGGCCCATGGACCGCGCACCCGCGCCCTGCCCGCGCCTGCCCGCGCCTGCCCGCGCCGCGCGCCTCCGCGCTCTGCCGCTGCGCCGCCGCTGCGCCGCCGCCCGCCGGTCGCCGGAACAGTAATTCCGGCGGCCGGAGTTACTGTTCCGGCGTGAACAGTAACCCAGTGCCAAAAAATAAAAATAAATATACCGTTTCGACCGTTTTCGCGCGCTGAGTCCAAATACGACGTCCGTTTCGCCAAATTCTCATCCGAAATTTTGCCGAAAGTTCCCGGAAATTCCCGTTTGCCCCGATTTTCGCGCAGAGTCTATATTAAATGTCCAATTTCGATTCTACAGCTCCGTTGCACTGTACAAGCTCCCCGCAGTCACTGTTTAATGTTGCACAGTTTCTGCGGGAGTCCGGATCATCACATCCTCCCCCACTAAAAAGAGTTTCGTCCTCGAAACGAGACTAAACAACAATCCTCAGTCCAAAGTCTCAAATAAGTAGGGGTGGGCGTCCCTCATCTCTGATTCAAGCTCCCATGTAGCCTCGCGCTCGTCATGATTGTTCCATTGGATCATTACATAGGGAATAGCCCGACTGCGCAATTCTCTTACCTCTCGATCCAGAATTTGCAGTGGGCGCTCCTCATACCTCAAATCCTCGCTGATCTCAAGCGGTGTGAAGTCGATGAGGTGCGACGGGTCGAAGACATACTTCCTCAGAGTAGAAACGTGAAATACACCAGCAAGTGCAAGTCGGTAGGCAACTGGCCCGATACGTTCTAATAACTCAAAGGGTCCAATATATCGGGGCTAAGTTTCCCACGAATGCCGAACCTCCTGATTCCTTTGGACGGCGAGACTTTCGGGAATACATGATCTCCAACTTGAAATTCTAAGTCTTGTCGCCGAACATCGGCATAACTCCTTTGTCGTCTTTGGGCGGTCTGCAGATGCCGTCGAATCACCCGGACCTTCTCTTCTGCCTCAGACAATACCTCTGGTCCCAAGGTCCGCCTTTCGCCCATATTACTCCAATAAAGCGGTGATTGACACTTGCGTCCATACAATGCTTCAAACGGAGCCATCTGAACGCTCGCTTGAAAGCCATTGTTGTACGCAAACTCAGCCAAAGATAAGTGTCGAATCCACCCTCCGCCGAAATCCAAGATGCAAGCCCTCAGCATATCTTCCAGAATTTGTATCGTCCGCTCCGACTGCCCATCAGTCTGCGGATGAAAAGCTGTGCTGAATCTGAGCTGAATTCCCAAGACTGTCTGCAAACTCCCCCAGAAACGTGGAGCAAACCTTGGGTCTCTATCTGAAACAATGGAGGCGGGTACTTCATGCAATCTCACTATCTCATCCAGATATAACTGGGCTAGTCGCTCAAGTGGCCACGTAGTCTGCATGGGCAGAAAGTGCGCCGACTTGGTAAGTCGATCCACGACTACCCAGATAGCGTCTGCTCCTCCTTGTGCCCTTGGCAGTCGACCACAAAATCCATCGTAATGTGGTCCCATTTCCACTGGGGAATTGGGAGACTTTGTAACTTGCCGGCTGGCACTCGATGCTCAGCCTTCACCTGTTGGCAAGTTAAACACTGAGCCACAAATCTCCCGATATCCCTCTTCATGCCATTCCACCAAAAGTGTGCCTTGAGGTCCTTATACATCTTAGTCCCACCAGGATGTAGGGTATAAGGTGTATAGTGGGCCTCTCGCAATATCTGCTCTCTGATCTCCGCATCCACTAGCACACATGCTCGGTTCCTATACCTTAGTATTCCCGAGGCATCCACTATAAAGTCCCCTGACTGATCACTTGGAATTTGATCTTTAATCCTGGTCGAGTGGGGGTCCTCACTCTGTTTTTTCCTGATCCTATCCAGTAGAGTGGGCTGCAAGACTAAAGATGTCAGTCTAGCTGAGGCCCCAGGGGACACAACCTCTATCTCGAGCCGTTTCATCTCCTCTAATAGCGGTGCCTGGTCTGTGATCAACATAGACAAACTTTGCACCGCCCTCCTACTCAAGGCATCAGCGACTATATTAGCCTTGCCTGGGTGGTAGAGAATATCAACATCATAATCCTTTAATAGCTCTAACCACCTTCGTTGCCTCAGATTCAGCTCCTTCTGCGTGAACAGGTACTTCAGGCTCTTGTGGTCGGTGTAGATTTCACAATGTTCCCCATATAGATAATGACGCCAAAGCTTCAGTGCAAATACTACAGCAGCAAGCTCCAAGTCATGGGTAGGGTAATTTTTCTCATATTCCTTGAGTTGCCTTGATGCATAAGCAATTACCCTCCCTTCTTGCATCAACACACAACCAAATCCACTGTGTGATGCGTCGCTGTAGATCACATATCCTTTCCCCATAACAGGGAGGGAAAGGATAGGGGCGGTCATTAATCTATTCTTTAGCTCCTCGAAACTCCTCTGACAATCCTCACTCCAGGTAAACTTCACTCCCTTACGCGTCAAGCGAGTGATGGGTGTAGAGAGCTTCGCAAAGCCTTCCACAAACCGACGATAATACCCAGCTAAACCCATAAAACTACGCACCTCCGAAACGGTCGTTGGTCGAGGCCAATCCCGGACCGCCTCAATCTTTGCCGGGTCCACCGCCACACCTTCGGCGGAAATCACATGGCCCAAGAAGACTACCTCCCGAAGCCAAAACTCGCACTTTGCCAGTTTGGCAAACAACTTCTCCTCTCGCAGAAGTTGCAGCACAATCCTCAGGTGCTTCTCATGCTCAGCATCACTTCGGGAGTAGACCAAGATATCATCGATGAACACCACCACGAACCGGTCTAAGTATGGAAGATCCGGTTCATTAAATCCATGAATGCGGCAGGGGCATTAGTCAGTCTAAAAGGCATAACTGTAAACTCATAATGCCCGTACCGTGACCTAAATGCCGTCTTCGGAATATCTTCGGCCTTCACCTTCAACTGGTGGTAACCGAACTGCAAATCTATCTTGGAAAAGACACAAGACCCTTGCAGCTGATCAAAAAGGTCATCGATGAGCGGCAAAGGGTACTTGTTCTTAATGGTCACTTTATTTAATTCCCTATAGTCCCCACATAATCGAAGTGACCCACTTTCTTCTTCACGAATAGCACCGGCGCTCCCCAAGGCGACACACTCGGCTTAATAAAGCCTTTATCCATGAAATCCGGGAGTTGCGCCTTAAGCTCTCGCAGCTCAGCCGGTGCCATCCGGTAAGGAACCTTAGAGATTGGCGCAGTTCCTGGAACTACGTCAATCACGAACTCAATCTCCCTATCTGGCGGCATACTAGTCAGCTCAGGTGGGAAAACATCCGGAAACTCACGAACAATAGGGATATCCCCGAGTCCCGGCGCCGCCGTAGGCCCCTCAACAACACTAGCTAGAAAGGCTACACATCCTTGACGGATCCTCTGCCTCGCTCGGGAAATCGAAACTATAGAGGCAAAGAAAGCACTCTGACATCCCCGGTATACTAATATTTTCTGGTCTGGCTCTCTAAAAGTGACGGTCTTGCGGCACAATCAATAGTCGCAAAATACCGAGCCAGCCAGTCCATCGCTAGAACCACATCAAAATCCCTTAACTGTCTCAAGACCAACAGGTCTGCTGGCATAATCCAGGACTCGATCTAAATCGGCAGGACTAACAGCACTCCTCCATGTGCAGAGTGCAATCGGGAATCTGCACCTTCCGGGCACAAGGTGGTAGTCCTATTCCTAACCCAGGCAACGATGCACGTTTTCTATAACTAAAAGAGATACCCCTATATAAACGAGGTACGAGTCCTTATGCTAGAAAGTAAATCATACCTGCCTCCACTCGATCAGCTATAGCAGAATCCCTTGCCTGCGCTAAGCCATCTGGACCGCTCAACAACGGCTGTCCTTCACCAAAAGGGTGTGGCGGCGAGATTCGGTCGACCTGGGGACCCGTCGGTGAAGCTCCCAGTCGCGGCTGGGAAGTGGTAGGGAGAACCGCCGAGGTAGGTGCCACAGTTATCCCCAAAGGACACGTAACTCGTATGTGCCCGGGCTGTCCACACTTGAAACAGCGGCCGAACCTCAAGTCACAAGCACCAGAAGTGTGCTGACCCTCGCAGAAAATACACCTAAATGTAGGCTGAGGCTGCCTTACCTGCTGCTGCTGCTGCCAATGCCGCTGGGGCCTCGACTGCCGCGGCTGTGACCTCTGCTGGGATGCGGTAGGGGCCACTGCTGAAGAAGGTGCTACTAAAACCCGAAAGGGGCACGTAGATCGGATGTGGCCTGGCTGCCCACATCGGAAGCATCGGCCCTCCCTCAAACCACAGGTATCTGATGGATGCTGCCCTCTACAGAAAATGCACCGGACCGACGCCCGAGACTGTCGAGACTGCTGCAGCGGAGGCCTCTGCGATCTACCAGGTCCTCGTCGATCAAGACGCCCACGGCCAGTAGACTGGGGCCGCAGGGGTCGTGGTGGTCTCCCTGAACTGGCCTGTCCATCATCATCTGGGGCGGGGCGTTTCCTGTCTGGACGCTGCTCTGAAGCCTCGGCCCCCTCGTCAACCGCCAAGTCACCCTTTTGCGCCAGCAACTGCTCCAGGCGTTGGTCCTGATGAAA
The DNA here is from genome assembly GCA_029168755.2 of Tillandsia fasciculata. Lineage (NCBI taxonomy): Eukaryota > Viridiplantae > Streptophyta > Magnoliopsida > Poales > Bromeliaceae > Tillandsia > Tillandsia fasciculata. The sequence goes on from CM054932.1 coordinate 23,755,541, forward strand.
GCTCCTTGCCATCAAATGGGTCACCATGACCCGTAGTTCCCCCAGCTCGGCAGATACCGCCTGCTCGGGCACCTCAGAAGGGGTGGGAATACCTCCGGCAGAAAAATGACGACGGGGCGACATACTGTCACCAGAAGCCACAAATCAGCAAAACAAAACCCCACACGACCCAATCTAGCGAAAGTCAAAGACATCCCCCTATTTTTGTGACTTTATGTTGTCTGCAGCCAACATAACTGTTCACCAGAAATTGGGTATGTCGATCCCTCTTCCCTCACTGGGAGAGTCGAACTAATAAATCAACGACTTTCGCAAAATGTCACGTCTCTCACGCCCTATCATCCTAGGGTCTGTCAAAAGCCTAGGGTTTCGTAAGTCCCAACTGAACTATCCCTAAACTCTGATACCAACTTAATCTGTCACGCCCAGGGGTGTAATCCAGACCCGGGGTCCGTCTACAGATCCGCCGTGTACACGGAACTTCCCGTGTACACGAAGCGCTGGTAACCTGCTCAGATATCAGATGTATAATAAAAGAGCATAATACAGAGCTGAAATAGAAGAACCACATAGTATCTCAGACTGGAACTACAAATAAAGCTGTAATAAGTACAATAATCTCCCAGCTCACCAAAATAATACACCCAGCTGGCCAGAGCCAGACCCAAAATAAAAGTACTACTGTCTGAGATAAAAAGGGGGTACAATATAAGTCCAGCTACTCTCATGGTCGGGGCAGACGATCTAGCTAGTCCGCTACCTTCTTACCTCGATCTGCCGCTGATGGCCCCGCAGCTCCCACAGACGACGCTGCAAAATAAAGGAGAAGAAAGAAAGGAACAACAATGGGGATGAGAACTACCAGATAAACCAGTAGCCTCCCCTAGTGGGTAAAAACCTCAACTCTGACGCACCCACTAGGACTACTAGAGGCAAAAGGGGAAAAGTGAAGTGGAAGGGTAAATAAGGTACTGAAATAGGGAAACTACCACTACTATGCCTCTAAATGCAATACTAAAAGAAATGACAGTATAAATGGATCAGGAAACAGTATCTGTTCAAATAAACCCAATCTGGACACCAGTAACAACTGGTACTGCCTGCTCTGCTGTCGAACTCAAGAACTCAGTAGGGGACCAGCACACAAGGCTCGAAATCCCAAGGGACCAGCACACAAGGCTCGGTCCGAAAAAGCTCACCTCCGGAGTGGCACTCGAGGGGAGCGACCCACACGAGTAAAGTATCTCTGTCATCAGTATCACAAGTATCTCTGTAGCACATGTCTCACAAGTATCACAATATAGCAGGACTGGATCATAACTATGATCAAAGTGGGAAACTCCATCCACTACAGAAACCCAATCCCCAGCTGATGCAATAAACCCGACTCAACCCCAATCTGATGCAAGGATAAACATCTGGTCAACCGCCTACTGTCCGCGGTCACCGCAATACCCCACAAATCCACAATCTAATGCAATCTCGACTACACTATCCCAATCCCCTGCTCATACTTGAGCAACAAGCATCTGGATGCAAAGGACAACAATGAAACATGTTCAAATCCCAATATGATAGTGTAGCAATAAATAGTGGCTAACTAGATGTCCAAGCCAGCATGCAATTATTTAAAAGCTGTAGGAAAGTGTCAAATATTTATTTTTAAAAAAAGATTGATTTACTGGAAAAATCATTTGCATGCGAGATTATAGCCTCTGTCCCAATCACAGTGTCCCAATATAAGTCATCATAAAATCTGTGGGGTCATATTAAATTTTAGGAGGGTTCGTCCCAGCGGTTCTCATCAATTGTCACATTAGTTCAATAGTTCTCAACAATTGTCACATTAGTTCGTCCCAATAGTTCTCATCAATTGTCATATTAGTTTGTCCCAATGGTTCTCATTAATTGTCATATTAGTTTGTCCCAATTGTTCTCATTAATTGTCATATTAGTGTGTCCCAATGGTTCTCATTAATTGTCATATTAGTTTGTCCCAATGGTTCTCAATTGTCATATTTTAGGGGAGTTCTAGGAATCCCAATGAGCTTGTCAAAAATGAGGTAAGCAACAACCGCCCACCTCCAGCAGCTCAAAATTCACCCCAGGTAGTCTCCTGGCAGTCCACAATCCTTAGATCCTGCAAATCAGCGCACAGCTGTTCAATATAACTCCCAAAAAGTACAATATTTACTGTTTTTCAGACAGCACGAGAAAAGAGGAGTTTTTCACCTCTAAATAGTGCTCCAGAAAATCCAGAAAAATTACGGTCGCGTTCCTTGCGAAGAGTAGATCAAAATCGACTCCTAAAACGCCTCGATCTGATGCTCCTACGCTAAGATAAAAATCGGAGAAGTCGACGCTGTCCAGAAATTTCCACAGCAAAAAGGGGGGTCAAAGAGGTCTTGGGAATCATGCCAAAAGTACGAAACGGAGCAAAAAGATCAACACGGAAATCGAAGCCCTACCTCTTACGGTCGTGCTGCCGCAAAAATCGTCCAAAAATTCCATCTGGTTAGCTCGCAGGGATTTTTCGACTGAACTGCGACGGAAAATGGGCCTAAAAAGAGAATCGTCGCAGTGCGCCGCGTCGCAGATATCTCACTATCTGTAACTCCAAAAATTCTGAGATTTTAGAGAGAGAGAGAAGAGAGAGAGAGGAAAATTTTTCGTAGAGGACACATGCCCTGATTCTCACTCTAAGGCCCGCAAATCGAGGTGGGAATGAGAGGGGGGTGGGGATCCCTATTTATAATGGGCTGGGGCTCCACACAGGATCGGGTCCGAACAGGAAACACCGAAACGGGCCAACCAAAACGCGCCACGTGTCCACAAAACAGGAAACAGCGGTGCAAGGGCCAATCAGATTTCGCCACGTGTCCACGTGGTGCACATGGCCGGTCCGCGCTCCGGGTTTTCCGGATCCTGTCAGCCAATAGGGGAGCGCCACGTGTCACCTTCCCACGTGTTTCTAGAAGCCGGCCAGCCAATCGGGAGCCGCCACGTGGCACGGGAGGTATTCGGTGCTCCCGGTGCACGCCAGGCCTATGGACCGCGCACCCGCGCCCTGCCCGCGCCTGCCCGCGCCGCGCGCCTCCGCGCTCTGCCGCTGCGCCGCCGCTGCACCGCTGCCCGCCGCCGTGCGCCGCCGCCCGCCGCCGCTCGCCGGTCGCCGGAACAGTAATTCCGGCGGCCGGAGTTACTGTTCCGGCGTGAACAGTAACCCAGTGCCAAAAAATAAAAATAAATATACCGTTTCGACCGTTTTCGCGCGCTGAGTCCAAATACGACGTCCGTTTCGCCAAATTCTCATCCGAAATTTTGCCGAAAGTTCTCGGAAATTCCCGTTTGCCCCGATTTTCGCGCAGAGTCTATATTAAATGTCCAATTTCGATTCTACAGCTCCGTTGCACTGTACAAGCTCCCCGCAGTCACTGTTTAATGTTGCACAGTTTCTGCGGGAGTCCGGATCATCACAGCGAGAGTTCTGATTGAGCTTCTTAACTCGTCCAATGGATGGGATGAGTGATTGACTTGTCTTCTTTCGGTAAGCGGCTATGTTGGCTGCAGACAACATAGTGCTTCAGGATGGGGGACATGCCTTAGACTTTCGCTAGATTAGGTCGAGTGTTGTTTTGGTTCAGATCGTCTTATTTTTGGTCTCAGGTGTGAGCGATGCCTCCGCGGCGCAGGATCATGACGCGTTCTCACCCCTCCTCCTTTGGTGAGCCTGAGTAGCAAGAGTCGGGATAGGGCCAGCAGGGAGAGGTACAGGAGCTTCGGGCTCAGTTGGCCCAGATGTCGGAGGCTGTCCGGCGCCAGGAGGAGGCCATGGATCGGATGATGCATATGTTTGAGCAGAGGGCGAAGCCAGTTGTAGCACCCCCGGAGAGTTCCCCCATACCTTCTTCGTCGGCCGTGGCACCCCCTGTTGTACCAGCGGCATCGGCGGTTCCTATAGCGCCGGTTACCAGCAGACAGCCGTCCGGGTCGGCGGGACACTTGACCTCTGCGGAGCAGCGAGAGGTGGTAGATTGCTTGATGAGATTCCGCCAGTTTGACCCGCTTCGTTTCTCTGGGCGGAGTTTGGAGCCGTGGGAGGCAGAGTCGTGGATCACGGCGATGGAGCGACACTTTGAGAGTTTGTTTATCGAGGAGCGGTTTCAGGTTCTTCTGGCGACGAACTTTTTGGAGCACAACGCCGAGGCCTGGTGGCGGCGAGTATGACCTATTGGTCCGCCTTGGACTTAGCTTCTTACCTGGGCGGAGTTCCGCAGCCTACTTCTTGGAGCCTTCTTCCCGGAGAGTGTTAGACAGAGGTTGGAGGAGAAGTTGAAGAATCTTTGGCATAGGAGCCGCCCTGTGCAGGAGTACATCGCAGACTTCAACCGGTTGTTGGCCAGTGTACCACACGCGGCCAGGGACGAGGTGTCACGCCCCGGTGTAATCCAGAACCCGGGCCCGTCTACAGATCCGCCGTGCACACGGTATTTCCCGCGTACACGAAGCGCTGGTAACCTGCTCAGATAAGAGATAATAATAAAATAGCATAAAATCAGAACTGAACTAAAACTACAACATCTCAGATTGAAACTAAAAATAAAGTAAAGAACAACTGTAAATAAATACAAATATCACTCCCAGCTCACCACAAATATACAACCAGCTGGCTAAAGCCAGACCCAAAATAAAGTACAATAAAACTGTCTGAGAATATAGGGGTATATCAAAAGTCCAGCTAGCATACTGTCGGGTGGACACTCTATCTAGTCCGCTATCCTCTTACCTCGATCCAATGCTGACGGCCCAACAACTCCCGCAGAGGACTCTGCAAAACAAAGGGAGAAACAAAGAAAAAGACGATGGGGGTGAGAACTACTATAAAAACAGTAGCCTCCCCTAGTGAGTTAAGCCTCAAACTCCGACACACCCACTAGGTCTACCAGAGGCAAAAGAAGAAGAAAGGTGGTAAGCTATAAAAACTGCTGATAAAGGAAAGCTACCACTACTATGCCTCTAAATGCAGTACCGAAAAGTATAACCGAATGCATGCATCAGTAAAACTATCTGTCTGAATAGACCCAATCGATGGACCAGTAACCACTGGCACTGCCTGCTCAAACTGTCTCAAGTATCTGCTCACAAATCGGTACCGATACTCACTGTCTGGCACTCACTGGCCGATACTCACTGTCTGGCACTCACTGGCCGATGTGTCAATCGCCTACTCCGGAGTGGCACTCGAGGGGAGCGACCCACACGAGTAAAGTAACCATGTCACAAGTATCATAAAATCGCAGGACTGGATCACGACAATGATCGAAGTGGGAAAACCCCTCCACTAAAGATAACCCGATCCCCCAATCTAATGCAATAATACTCAATAAGTGGAAAACTCCATCCACTAGAGAAAGCCGATCCCCGATCTGATGCACAAATAAACATCTGGTCAACCGCCCAATATCCGCGGTCGCCGCAATACCCCACAACCCACAATCTAGTATGACAAATCCACTCACTAAACCCGGCTACACTATCCTACAACCCTGCTCAACCCGAGCAATACCACATGTATTTCAATAAAAGGAGAAGAGGTGCCAACATGGTTTCTCCTAAGTCAAATTTCAATGATAGTGTAGCAGAAAAAGGTAGCCTATCTAGATGTCCATACAAGCATGCAAGCGTCCTTATGATGATAAAAGAGGCACAAATACTGTTGTTCATACATAGATTAGAGCATGCTATTCCAGGATAATAAAGATCTCATAAGAATACTAAGTACTAACATAGCACAAGTCCAACTATACAAGCATGCATGTTACCCACGATATCCTACTCGGCATTCAACAACGGGGATTACTCTAATATTCCTACTGAGTAAATCAAAGATGAGGTCCACAACAACTACCCACCTCGAAAAGCGTGAACTACAACAATACGAGTTCCTCGCTGTCCAAGATCCTCAATCCCCGCAAACCTCCAGAATGCGAGAATTCAGTGCAGTCCTCAGAAAAATTCAGAAAAATCACCGTTGCGATCCTCGCGACGAGTAGATGAAAAACGAGTACTTACTCGTCCCGATCCGACACCTTCAAAGCAATCTCCAAAAATTCCAGAAAAATTATTACGATGTTCCTTGCGACGCGTAGATGTAAATCGAGTACTTGCACTCCTCGTTCCGACTCTCGGGTGCTGAGAAAACCCACAAAAATCCCGGTGCTGTCCAAAATTCCATCACAGAAAAAGAGGTCACAGAAATGATCCAAAAAGCCCAAAAAACCTCGAAATACGGAGAAGCTGAAATACAAAAGTCGTAGCCCTACCTGTCGTGAAAACGTGGGCCCAAGAATCACCCAAAAATTCCTTCGGGGGTAGCCCAGGGGAGTCCACAGACCGAAATTGTGACACCCCCGAAATTTGGATTAGTCCTATATATAAATGATATAATAGGACTAAATCTCTAATCCGGCTATAGCATTTTGGATGGTAGCAAGATCCAAGAGGAACATGAGAGTTAAGCATGCTAGAGCTAGAGTAGTTCTAGGATGGGTGACCCCCTGGGAAGTGGGGCGTCACAGAAATGGGACGAAAAAGGCTAACAAGGAAGGTGCATCGCAGTGCGCCGAATTGTAGTAGACGTCGAAGCAGCGTCCTCCAAAAAATCTGGAACTTCTCCACAAGATACAGCACTGAAAAAGGAAGAAATTTTCTATAGGGCTCTCTCTGCGAAACAGCCCAAAAAACACTCAAAAGAAGGCCCAAGGGGCCTATTTATAGGCCCAACCCAAAAAAAGCTTACTGTGCGGATTCGGGCGCACCTTTTCGGGCGCCCGAATCCAACAGTCGCACAAAAGCCGCGCCGAAGCCCCGTCCGACCAGCGCAACCGCCAGCACTTGACACGTGTCCCAAACAGGGAACAGCAAATGCAAGGGCCCTAGGATGTCGCCACGTGTCGTGTCCCCGTCAACGCGGGTGGGTGGCGCCCGTGAATCGCAGGGCGCAACGTGGCCCGCTCGCGCGACCCGCCGACCGCGCCCACGTGTGCCTCGCCAGCCGCGCCGCCTGCCCCCCACTCACGCACGCATCCCGAGGCACCGGCATGCACCTCCGTGGACCAAGCCGCATGAGCCCGCCTATCACAGGCTACCACGTGTCCCCGCGCCCAGTCTATGCACCCGCGCGGGGTTCCGTTGACCGCGCATTGCGCGCCGGCCACTCCTGGGGCGCCATGTGTCCCCGCGCCGGGTTCATGCGCCACCCGGCGCCGCTCCGTGGACCACGCAACCTGAACCGGACAGTAATAGGCCGCCACGTGGCACCCGACCGGTCTACGGCCTCTCCCATGCACCCGAATCCACTGAAAACTTTCGGGAGCCCCTTTTTGGGCATCTGGACTCAGAAAAATACAAGCAAATAGCCATTTTCAAGCGTTTTTCCGCACTGAATCCAAATTCGACCTCCGATCAGCCTGAAACCTCTTCTAAAATTCAGCAAAAGTAGCCGAAGGACAAGCTTGATCCAGGAACCTCACTGAGTCCATCCAACACATCCATTTGATGCGTTACTGGCCCAACACACCAATACCAGGTGTTTAACATCGTGGATTCACGAGGAAAAGCTACATGGGGTTTTGGGGCCCTACACGAGGCGCATCGGATCTATATGTTTGAGCGAGGTTTGCGCCGAGACATCTATCAGTTCGTCTGTTCGCGCAGACTGCAGACACTGGATGCCTCGATGGAGCAGGCACTTTATATAGAGCGCGGGGAGGCAGTGATGGACGAGGTGGCTCCTGCTCCCACAGTGACTTCGGGGGCGAAGCGCCCAGCACGTTGACGGGGGACAGACGAGTCGGTAGGGGCCTCCGAGACCTCCACGATTCCATCCTCAGGGTTGTGGGTTCCAAGGGCGCCAGGGGTCAAGTGGACCCCGTCACTCTCAACAGCAGCAGCGTCGACCGCCTCGGCAGCAACAGTCTCAGCAGCAGCAGCAGTCCTAGAGGCAGCCGCGTCAGGACAGATGTGTTATTTGTGGGGGACCACACCCACCGAGCCAGTGTGCTCAGAGGCAGGGCCGTTGTTTACGTTGCGGATAGACTGGTCACTTTCAGGCGGCGTGCCCCAGAGCAGGCTTCCCAGCACCCTCGACGGCCTCAGTACCTCCTGTTCCTCTACAGATGGCTGGACCTTCTGCGACTTATGGCATGCCCGATCGTGCTTCTTCCTCACGACAGCCAGAGCGACGACCACCAACGCCGAGCGGGCTAGTCTATGCCGCGCAGGTTGAGGATGCTTCGGCGGCTGACCACATCGTTGCAGGTATTATTTTGATTTCTGTAGTTCGTACTCGAGCTCTTTTCGATACTGGTGCTTCACATTCATTTATCAGTAGAGCATTTGCATCCCTACATGGTATAGAGATAGATCCATTGTTGCATGCATTAGAGGTTCAGATTTCATATCATACTTTGCATGTCGAAGAGTGTTGTAGGGCTTGCCCTGTGCAGTTGGGATCTTGGATCTTGCCGGCAGACTTGCTTGTCTTGCGGCAGCTTCAGGATTTTAACGTGGTGTTAGGTATGGATTGGTTGTCGCGGTACTTTGCCACCATTGACTGCAGAGAGAGGACTGTGACTCTCCGCGAGCCTGAGCAGGAGGAGTTTATTTACAGAGGCTATCAGAGCACACTGTTCGCAGTGACCGTTTCCTCGACGAGGGGTGACGGATGATGAGTAGAGGGTGTCACGCCCCGAGACCACCAATTTGGACAGATCAGGCGCGCTAACAGACCCGCCAATCGGACATGACCTTTCAGGACCAGAAAGGAACGGTTCATTCCAACAATCACAGTTTAGGTAGCGGAAGAGTAATCAATCAGAGAACTAAACTATGAAATTAGAACTTCCATTCATTCAACAAACAGTTAGATGATGATGAAAGATACCATACTTGAGCAAAAATTTAAACTTGCTTATGTTACAACTCTCTTTAACATACAACTACTACATAAAATTACAACTTCCATTTTTTTTTCCAAAATGAACTTAAAACATTTAATGTTTACAATGTTCCTCACATGCAATTTCGCTCAAAATAGTAAATGCTCCATAATAATGTGGGCGACTCTATACTTCTAGGTCGCTACTCTGCTGGGCCCTTGCCTTTGTCGCGTGCCTCGCTCGATGTACCTGGACCTGCGGGGATGTGTAACACCCCCGGAATTTGGATTAGTCCTCTATATAAATGATATAATAGGACTAAAATCTCTAACCCGGCTATAGCATTTTGGATGGTAGCAAGATCCAAGGGAACATGAGAGTTAAGCGTGCTAGAGCTAGAGTAGTTCTAGGATGGGTGACCCCCTGGGAAGTGGGGCGTCACAGTTGGTATCAGAGCCATTCACCAGCCGGAAATGTGAGATGAGTCTTGGCTGAGCGAGGGTTATATAGCGGGTAGAGCGAGGCTCCCCGGCTAATGACCGTTGTGAGTGGAGTGCAGCTCCTCACAAGGTCGGCTAAGGCTAGCGAGACGAGTCTCACATCGCCTGGTGCTTGTGAGTGTGCTTGAGCCTGACGTGGACGTCAGGGCTTAAAGGGGGGAAGAATGTAACACCCCCGGAATTTGGATTAGTCCTCTATATAAATGATATAATAGGACTAAAATCTCTAACCCGGCTATAGCATTTTGGATGGTAGCAAGATCCAAGGGAACATGAGAGTTAAGCGTGCTAGAGCTAGAGTAGTTCTGGGATGGGTGACCCCCTGGGAAGTGGGGCGTCACAGGATGTCACCCAAAGGGTGTGAGAACTACAACGAAGTACCCAGTGGGTTCAACCACCGAGCAAAAATGTCTTGCACCGCTTAGTCTAATGGAAGCAATATAATAGAAACTAAATACAGTATTGAAAGCTGTAAATTCTAACTAGGATGCTCAACAATTTTACCTTTGCCATGATACGACTCTATGTCGTTATAAGGTACCATTCTAACCAAATCTCTTACTTGACCAATCACTTACTTTGCTTTTCTTTGTGCTTTAATTAGAGTTGCTAAACCCTCGGAATATCTTGCCCAACGGGCCCCAGCCCGACAGACATGCTGCCATAAGACAATATCTCTAAGGTTGACGATAACACCCGCAAGTATTACCCCGTCCAACGGGAAAACGTGTCATACGAGTCACTGCCCGGGAGAGGGACACTGCCCTTAACTCCAACAAGAACTACGTTTCACCATCGAAGGTACGCCCGTTTTATTATCTATTTTCTTTTACTTTTTCTTTTCTTTTCTTTCTTTTACCTTGGCTTTTAGCCTTTCTTGCACATTATGCCCTTTTTCTTTCTTTCTCAATTGAGCCTCTAGCTCACATTGCCCCTTGGCAATTTCTTTCTCTTTTCATTTAAGATTTTAGCTTATCTTTTATTTACTCATTTACTTACCCTAGGTCCATGCCTCAAGGTAACCAATGTCCCTTAGACTTAATTCTTTTACTTTCATTCTTGCTCAAGTTGAAGTTAAAGTGAGGGTACATTGACCCAACTCCCTATGACAACTCTAGGGATTTTACTCACTTTGTATTTTAACCTCAACCATACTATGTTTCCCTTAAAGACTTGACTCTAAGTTAAGCTTTAACTCTATATACACTCTTAGTTGACTCAAGCATAATGCCACTCGTGAAGTCCTAAGGTGAATGCCACACATAAACCTTAATCTAGGTTTCTCCTATGTCATATATCCATCATGCAATATCAATATTTTCATGCTAACATGTAGTATGCCATCAACATAACTTATACTCTTTACTTCTCTACTCACGTAATAATCCATTTTCAAGTTTCTTAGCTCAAGAATACGCACATGCATTTGTTCATACCTCATACAAACCCTAACTCTACTAACATGCTTCTGGTTAAAAAGCAAAAGACAAAGAGGAGAGGTCACCCTCGTTCGCTAGAATCCCCCACCTCGATGTTTTTCTTTGTTCTTGAAAGAGACAAAATTTTGCTCTTTTGATCTCCAAGCTTTTCCTAAAATGAAAGGGAAATATGAAGCAATCACTTTTATGATCTACCAATTCCCTAGAATTTAAAACTAGAATCCCTTTTTACAACATAAAAGGGAAAAATATCAATTTGGTCACTTTCCTCCCAAAGAGGCTTTTTTTTGGATCAATTTACAAGAATAGGAAAAAATAATCCCATCTTGACATATTTTTCAAAGGGAAATATTGATCTCTTTAGCCTATGACAAAATGCCCAAAAATTTGAGGAATAACTCAATTTGAGTAATTACCCTCAATTGTTGATTTTGCTCATTGGAGAAGAGAAGAGAAAAACCTTTTTCTTCCTAAATTTATTTTCTCTCAAATTTTTCTTCTTCTTCTCTTCTCCAATTTCTCCCCTTTCCCTTTTTTTTTTTTGTCAAGATCTGCTGCTGGGCAGCAGCTTGCACAGCTGCTGCCCAGGCAACTGCCCCTGCAACTCCTGCTGCTTGTAGAAGCAACAGCAGCTGCAGCTAGGTCAGCTGCCAATGAAGCTGCTAATGCAGCTGCCTAGTAAGCATCAGTTTTTTTTTTTTTTTTTTTTTTTCTTTGTGCTGGCAGCTGAGGGAGCTGCTGCTTGGCAGCTGCCAAGCAGCTGCCATAGCAGTAGCAGCATGCAAGGCAGTTGCCCAATGCAGCTGCTCCTTGCGCAGGAGCTGCTGCTGGCAGCAGCAGCAGCTGGCCCAGCAGCAACTGCAGCTGCTGCAGCAGCAGCTGCTGAGCCTGCTGCTGCTTGCTTGCGCAACAGCAGCTGGCATTGCTGCTACTGGCAGCAGCAATGCCGCGGCCATCTCTCTCTTTCCCCGCTTTTTTTTTTTTTCCTTTTCCTGTCCAATTAGAGAAGAAAAAGAGGGAGAGTAGTACCTTTCTTCTTTTTTTTTTTTTTTTGAAGAACCTGAAAGAAGGAGGGAGATTCCTCTTCTCTATTTCCTTCTTCTTCTTCTTCTTCTTCTTCTTCTTTCTTTATTTCTTCTTCTCCTCCCTTTTCTTCTTCTTTCTTGCTTCCTGCACCAGCAGGGAAAAAAAGAGAGAGAAGGGTGAAATTAAGAAGGAGAGAGAGAGAGAGAGAGAGAGAGAGAGAGAGAGAGAGAGAGAGAGAATTTAATTCTCTGCAGGTGGGTAGTTGGGGAGAATAGTGATTTTACTAAAATGCCCCAACTTACACATTATTTCCCCAATTTGCCCTCACTTCTGCAGTTTTTTCCCTGCAGAGAGCAAATTCGGGTACCCCTTTTCCTCCACGTTTTGCCGTCGACTGGAAAATTAAAAATTTAAAATTTTCTTCTCCACTTTATTCTACAATTTTTTTTTAAACTCCCCACGATTTCTTTTAAATTTTTAGGATGCTCTAAGCCCTCGAAATAGGATTCCGAAAAAGCTTGGCGATAAAACTGCATCAGCAAAATGCAGTTTCAGAATTCTTCAACCGTTTTGCTCCTCTTTGTTCTCCTATTTTCTTTTAATCGCTCACCCCGGCAGTTCATCCCTTTTTATCAGCAAACTTTTCTGAGACACCCCACGATTTCTTTTTAATTTTTTGACTACTCTAAGTCCGTGAAACAGGGCTCCGAAAAAGCTTGCCGATAACAGAATTCAGAATTCCTGAATTTTGCTGTCCTTGAGCTTCAACTCACTTTTCGACTCGATGCTCTTCGCGTCGGTCCGAAACGCACCGAACTCGACTGTAATCATATTCAAAATATGTTACAAGTCTTTTTGCCGCATTTCGCCATTTGCGAATTTCGGCGAACGAGGACTTAAGCTTCATAATTTGAAGTTTCAAACTCTCGACTACAACTCACTTTTCGACTCGACGGCTTTTGCGTCGATTCGAAATGCTTCCAACCCACTTGTAATTACATTTGAAATGTGTTACAAGTATTTTTAACGAGTTTCGCTATTTCACGGAAATCGGTGCACTACAGAGGGTGTACCGCTTTCTTGGCGACTGTTGTTGAGGTGCCTTCGGCGGCACTGGGACTCGAGGATATCCCCATCGTCCATGAGTTTCCAAATGTATTTCTCCCTGAGTTGACGACTATGCCGTCGGAGAGGGAGATAGAGTTTGTGATTGACGTGGTTCCGGAAACCGCGCCAATCTCAAATGCACCTTATAGGATGGCACCTGCTGAGTTGAGGGAGCTGAAGGCACAGTTACAGGATTTGATGGACAGGGGTTTTATTAGACCCAATGTATCACTGTGGGGAGCGCCGATTTTGTTTGTAAAGAAAAATTATGGATCGCTTAGATTGTGTGTGGATTACAGGGAGCTGAACAAAGTGACCATCCGAATTAGTATCCCTTATCATGGATTGATGACTTGTTTAATCAGCTGCACGGAGCTTCGATGTTCTCGAAGATTGATCTCTAGTCCGGTTACCACCAGTTGAGAGTGAGGGCCGAGGATATATCCAAGACAGCTTTTCGATACCGGTACGGGCATTATGAGTTCACAGTGATGCCATTTGGATCGACTAATGCGCCTGCCGCATTTATGGATTTGATGAACCGTGTATTCCAGCCGTACTTGGACCAGTTTGTTGTGGTATTCATCGATGACATTCTGATTTATTCCCGGAGTGATTTGGAGCATGAGGAGCACTTGAGGATAGTGCTGCAGCTTCTGAGAGAGAATAAGTTGTATGCCAAGTTTAAGAAGTGCGAATTCTGGCTTCAGGAGGTTGCATTCTTAGGCCATGTAGTGTCAGCCGCAGGAGTGGCAGTGGACTCGACGAAGATTGATGCTGTTCGGGATTGGTCAAAACCAACGACGGTTACTGAGGTCCGGAGCTTCTTGGGCTTAGCAGGTTATTACCATCGGTTCGTAGAGGGCTTTGCGATGCTTTCTACCCTCCTAACCAGACTGACTAGGAAGGGGATCAAGTTTGCTTGGATTGAGCAGTGCTAGCAGAGCTTTGAGAAGCTGAAGATGAGACTGATATCAGCCCCGATTCTAGCATTGCCAGTGATGGGTGATGGGTTTGTGATTTACAGCGACGCCTCTCACAGCGGTTTGGGTTGCGTACTGATGCAGCATGGTAGGGTAATTGCTTATGCTTCGCGATAGCTGAAGGATTACGAGAAAAATTACCCTACGCATGATTTAGAGCTTGCAGCCATTGTGTTTGCTCTGAAGCTGTGGCGGCATTACCTTTATGGAGAGCACTGCGAGATCTACACTGATCATAAGAGCTTGAAGTATTTGTTTACTCAGAAGGAGCTGAACTTGAGGCAACGCCGGTGATGAGTTACTGAAGGATTATGATTTGAGCATCCTGTATCATCCCGGCAAGGCCAACGTCGTGGCAGATGCTTTGAGCAGGAGGTCAGTGCAGAGCTTGAGTATGATGATTACACAGCAGGCACCGCTAGTCAAGCAGATGAGGCGATTGCAGATCGAGGTCGTATCCCCTGGGGTCTCTGCTAGACTTATGTCTATGGTCGTGCAGTCCACTCAGTTGGACAGGATTAGAGAAGCATGGAGTGAGGACCCCCACTTGACGAGGATTAGATGGCAGATTCAGACACAGTAGATAGGGGATTTCTCTGTAGATGCTTCGGGAGTACATCGGTACAGGGACCGAGTGTGTGTGCTTATGGATTCTGAGATCAGATAGAAGATTTTGAGAGAGGCCCATTATACACCTTATACCATTCATCCTGGTGGGACTAAGATGTATAAGGACCTCAAGGCACACTTTTGGTGGACTGGAATGAAGCGAGACATTGGGAGATTCGTGGCTCACTGTTTAACTTGTAAGCAAGTGAAGGCAGAGCACCGAGTTCCTGCTGGCAAGTTGCAGAGTCTTCCAATCCCCGAGTGGAAATGGGATCACATCACCATGGATTTCGTCACGAGACTGCCGAGGGCGCGGAGTGGAGCTGACGCGATATGGGTAGTTGTGAGTAAACTCACCAAGTCTGCTCACTTTCTACCGGTGCAGGTGACTTGGCCATTAGAGCGACTTGCTTAGTTGTATTTGGACGAGGTGGTGAGGTTACATGGTGTACCCGCCTCAATCGTATCTGACAGAGACCCGAGGTTTGTCTCACATTTCTAGGGGAGCCTACAGACAGCCTTGGGGATGCAACTCCGATTTAGAACAGCATTCCACCCATAGACCGATGGACAGTCTGAGCGCACTATATAGACCCTTGAGGATATGTTGAGAGCGTGCATCCTGGATTTTGGAGGAGGGTGGTACCGGCACTTAGAATTGGTTGAGTTTCCGTACAACAACAGCTATCAAGCGAGCATTCAGATGGCTCCGTTTGAAGCGTTGTATGGACGCAAATGTCGGTCGCCATTATATTGGAGTGACGTGTTCCCCGCGCCCGGTCCATGCACCAGCGCTTCTTCTTGTGGACCGCGCCGCGTGCGCCAACCAATCAGCGGCCGCCACGTGGCATCCGGCCGGTCCACGGCTTCCCCTATGCACCAAAATGCGTAGAAAACTTTCGGGTGTCCGTTTTTGGAGTGATCCACGGCGTCGAGCGATCCACGGCGTCGAGCGGGCTGGTGCATGGACCGGGGCGGGCCACGTGGCAGCCTGGGAGTGGTCGGCTCAGGTACGCGCGGTCCACGCATCAGGGGGAGCAGGCGGGGTAGGAGGGAGCAGGCGGGGGAAGGTGACCGCCGTACGCGGGGCGCCACGTGGCGCCCGACGATTGGCGGGCGCCACCCACCCCACGCACCCCGGTCGGGCCACGCGGCGGATCCCCAGCGGTCCCGCACACGCTGTCCGCTGTTCGGGACACGTGTCGGGCGCTGGGCGACTCGGGCGCTGGTCGCGAGCCGGGTCGAGGCACAGTTTCGGGCACTGTAGCCGCCTGAAACCGCTCGGGCGCCTGAATGTTGGGTTCAAAAGCCCAAATCCTTATTTTTTTTGGTTTTTTGGGGGAGGGCCTATAAATAGGCCCTTTATCTCTGCCCTTGGACCCTTTTCCCGAGCCCATTTGGTGATGAGCCCTGAAGCTAACTTGTTCTTCATCTTGTGCTGCATCTCGTGAAGGAGTTTCGAAATTTTTGGAGGGCGCAGCATTGACGACTTCGGCGATTCGGCGCAGTGCAACGTTCTTTCTTCAGCGGGCTTTTTCATCGCGTTTCGGTCCACGAGGTCCCCAGAGCTGCCCCGAAGGAATTTTTGGACGATTTTCACGGGATCAGTGTCACGAGAGGTAGATCTCCGTTTATCGTGTTTTCCGCTCCTCTCATTTTTGGATTTTTATAGGGGTTTCTGGTACATTTTTTAACCCATTTTCTGCTGGTGCTTTTCTTGGACAGCGGAGCATTGTTAGATTTTTATCTCCATGCTCGGTTATCGGATTTCGACATGTGAGCACTCGATCGACATCTACACTTCGCGAGGGTCGCAGGCGTATTTTTATTGGAATATTTGGATATCATCTCGCGGGTGGTATTTAAGCATTTCTGGACTGATTTTTACAGCAGTGTGTGATTGTGGGATATATTGCTTATTGCGATGTTTGGACCGTATCTTTGTACCCAGGGAGAGTTTTCTGGCATTTTTGGACTCGTTGGAATCGTGGGAATCTGAGGATTATCCCCATTCCGTTTCATCCCATTTGGATCTTGGATCGACGCGCACCTTCAGGTGGGTTGCTTTGTCTTCAAAACCGGTGGACGGTTCATTAATTCTATTGTGTAGTGATCATGCATGATTGTGAGATGTGTTAGGAAGCATGCTAGTGAGAGAGAGTTGATGCTCCTTGTGTTGCTATTATGATCATGTTGATTATTGCTTCCTATTTGTATTAAATTAAATGCTATTATTGGAACTTGACCTGGCACCTTATTATATGATTCATGCCAACCAAACTAGTAGAAAACTCCAACTTGGGCTAATTTATTTATGCTTTAGACACTCCCACATATTTATTCTTGTCACCTGGACTTAGAGTTTCCTCGCCCGGGTAGTGGCCCGAGTGGTCAGGTTGTTGTGGGATGCATGTTACACTCGTGCCTGGGGGCCGAGTAGAGTCTGGTAGCTGTATTTAGATCAGTGCTTGTCCTGGGAGCCGTCTAAGTCGACGGTGGGTCCCGGCTGTGTGGATTTTCACCTAGTGAGTGAAAGATGTGATTTTGATTACTGTCGATCTTGTTGATCGTGGATTTGTACTATAGCCTGCAATAGCTACACTTGAGCTCGACAGAGATGCGTGGATACTTTCCTCGGTGAGGTCGCGCCCCTCGAGTGCCGCTCCGGAGTTAGGCCTGTTACTTTGCTATCGCGACTTGTCGACGCAGTCCCTCTGGCTGGGCCCTTTTTGGGCAGTCACGGACGCCCTACGTAAGTCCAGTCCTCCGTGGATGTAATGGCAGTAGGTGGGCGCAGGTTTGACTGGACCCTATGTGGCAGTCAGTGTAGATTGGGTGATTGTATTTTTGAGAGATAGTAGATGCATAATATTTCCATCTGTATCACTCCCTGAGCATTTAGATAGAGGCATAGTAGCTGTATCACTCCTTGAGCATTTAGACCGTCGGGCTTGTTGGCGGTACCTACTGAGAACTACGTGACGGTGTAGTTCTCACACCCATGGTTGGTGACTTTCCAGGGACCTCTACTCCAGTTCTTGCTGCCCCTGTTGCTGATCCTTCTGACCGAGGTAAGAGAGTCGCGAGCTAAATCCCTACCAGTCTTCTTCCAGAGAGAGTAGCTGTACCCCTTTTTGGTGATGTACTAGTAATGTCAGTGATTTTGAGATGTATCTTGTACTTTTTACTTTTGAGTGTATTATTTTGGAGAGACTTATGTATTGTGAGGACCAGACATGTACTATTTAGAGTTATATGTATTTATTTCTGTAGTTTACTTTTCCGCTCTGATATCTGTATAGTGGTTATTATATATGATCTTTTGCAGGTTAGTCGCTTCGTCTATACGGCGCTTCTCGTATGGGCCGCGGATTTGTTGGCAGGCCCGGGTCGCAGTTCCGATGCCGGGGCGTGACACATAGGTCACCAATTTAGGTTAGAGACCTCATATTATTCACATTTCACATTAAACCCAAAGTTCTTACTCTAGGGTTGCCAAATGTCCCTAGGACATCAACTCTTTCACTCTAACCTTAGAGTTCTTTGACTCTATGTTTCACTCTATATTTATCCCATAGGTTATCCCCTAAGTTAGATGCCACTCAAGTAACCTAGATAATTTCCTTAGGTTTTATGCCACACATGTCATATCCCTTGACCTAAGTTTTCTCCTAAGTCAAATTCATACTAAGAACTTACAATTAGGTTACTGTTCACTTAAGCAAGGCTAAACCTCATAATCTTTTCTTTAACTAAACTTAGGGCTAAACCCTAATTTTGTCCAAGAGCTCTAATTGTGTTTCCTATACAACTACTCTTACAACAATGCTTCTAAAATAATTATTTTTTTTTGAGAGAAAGGTAGCATGCTACCGCTTCGTTTATTTTTTTAAATAAACTTAGCTGAAAATGTGAAGCAACTAGGCTTCGAACTCAGGTCACGGGTATCAACCATCAAACCTTTTGCCACTTGTGTGATCCCTTAAAAAAGAAGGGCTAGATCTCTTACTCCTCAAAAAAAATCCTAAAACATGGGTTAAAAACCAAAAGAGATCATTTGAAATCTCTTTGGAGCTCAAAAACTCAAAACCCTCAAATTTTACAAAAATCCTAAAAACTCACCTCTTGATTTCTTGCTCAAGAGAGGTTGGGAGAGGTTCTTCTTCCTCCTAGAGTTCTTCCCTTTCGATCCTCTTCCAATTTGTAACTTCGAAAGAGATCAAACCCACCAAGAGGCTCTCATCCAAGCTAGGGCTTCTCTTATTCTAGAGAGAGAAAGAGAGAAAAGAGAGTGAGAGGGTATGAATGAAAGGGTGCCTAAGGGTGGGGGAGAGGTCACCCCAACCTTATATACTTGGGCCCTCCACAGATATTACAAGATTTCCATTCTCTCACTGACAGGCCCGAAAATGTCTGGACTTTTTCCCCGAAAAGGTCCGGACCCCGAACGTCTAAAACACTGTGCGCGAAGAAGGTCCGAACTTTTTTCCCGAAAAAGTCCGGACCCCAAACGTTGGTTTTCTGCAAACCAAGATAGTCCGGTCCTTTCTTCTTTCAGTGGGGATCTTTTAAAAAGGCCTGGACTTTTCCAAAAAGGTCCGGACCCCGAAGGTCAAATTTCTACATTTTCATCGCCTCGAAAAATGTGTTTTCGCTCTACAAGACCCTACACCCCATAGGATCATTCCGACATACTCGGAATTCACCTCTAACATACCCGCAACCACTTTGACTGTACCGGGGTAGACTTTAAACCGTTTTTCATTTCGGAATTCATTTTAAATTCCGTTTTCTACTCACTTTTAGTCCGAACGCCTTTTGATTCGAACCAAACTTGCTCTAATTCTTTTTAATCGTATTCTTAAAAACGTTTAGGGTGTCTTATCCGCACTCTGCCATTTTAGCAAAAGTCGGGGTACCACATTTTTACTGTCACAGAAAATGTCACATTAAACGCCACTGTCATAAGTTTAAAAGTGATCTGAATGAGCTAAAGTGACAGAAGGAAAAATTGTTGCGAATTAGGACGAGGAGACGTCAGTGATGGCGCAGGCAACAGAATAAGAGATAATTTATTCTGATGTACTATATGCGGTGACTGGTGGTGCTAAAATTTTGGATGATGTGTGGGTGCTTAATTCAGCATGTTCTTTCACGTATGTCCGAAAAAAGAGTCTTTTACTATCTATAAGGCGATCAGAGATAGAAAAGCTCTTATGGGGAACGAGATGACGTGTAAAGTTTTAGAAATCAGTACAGTGAAAATCGGGATGCACGATAGGATCGTGAGGACGCTGACAGATGTACAGCACATTCCTAGCTTGAAGTAAAATTTGATTTCACTTGGTGCGTTGGATTCGAAGGGTTGTAAATTTTCAGCTTCAAGTGGAGGTATGAGGGTCCGAAAATGAGATCAGGTCGTGTGCAGAAAAACAAGCATGAAAACTTGTACATTCTGAACAAGAGTACAGTCAAAACGAAAGAGAAAGCAATTTGGATTTCAAAAGTTCGCGGATGTACAGTCACCCAAGATAGAGTGGCGGATGCGATGATATCAAGCGGAGGAGACAAGCTCAAGGTGAAAGCTTGAATGGTAAGCCCAAAGTGGTAGTTGAAGATTACAAATTAAACAAAAGTAGAGATTGTTAAGATTTGATTAGATTTGTAATTGAATCCTAATTGTACGAACATTAATATTTAAATCTGTTGGAGATAAATTAGTTTGAATTTAAATATTAATTAAAGTATGATTACTAATTTATACTAGAATTGGGTACGTTCTAGTGGATGCGTTATATAAGTATTATAATGTGAATAAGCCTAAGTAGGGATGCACATTTAGCTCGCTGCTCGCAAGCCAGCTCGTATTCAATTCGAAATAGACTCAAAAATAGCTCGTTCGAAATTAATTTCAAATATAAAATGAGCTGAATTTTTTTATTCAAAAATAATTTCAAACCGAGCATGAATAGTCCCCTGCTCATTAGTGTTCAGCTCGAAATAGTTCATATATATATATATATATATATATATATATATATATATATATATATATATATATATATATATATATATATATATATATATAGTTAATTAAAAATATAAAATATTAATATTAGTAATAATATACAATTATAAATATTTTTTATTAAATATTTAATTGAAATACATTGTAATATCACAGTTTTATGTAACGTTCTACCCTCCTGCTAATAAAGTTTAAGTTATGGAAAAGTAAATTAACGGGTTTATTTAAGTTGATTATCTTGATGTGCGGATATTTTTCTGTGATAGAGCTCGAAAAACGATGAACGGCGGTGCGACCGGATCCGGATTCCGACTCACGGAACCCCCAGAAAAGGATTGTTAGGATCGCGGCAGCCGGGGGATGCATCGAAATCCGTGCAAGTGATTGTGCACGCTTTTCGAGGAGATAAGGAATTATTTTTAAAGAATTATCTTGAAGGATTTATCTTTAAAGAATTATCTCCAAGGAATTTATTAAATAATTAATTAATTAGAGTTTTAAAATACCCGATGTGGATTTGACAGTACATACCAACAAACGGATTTTTGACTTCTCCCGAAAAGAAACCCTAGCCGGAGAGAAAAGAAAGAAAGATGAAAAAAAGGCGAAACCCTAACCGGAAGAAAAAGAGAAGAAAGAATGAGAAAGCGGAAGGACCCGATCGTCCCCGACGAACGTGCCGAAGCCGGAAGCGTGAACGGATCTCCTTCTCCGACGAATAGTGGTAAGCGATGTTTCTTTTTGGTTTTTCGTTTCGGATTTTCGTGTTGTTTTTGGGGTTGCCGATTTTGCTACCCTACCCGTCGCCGCCACCGTAAAACCCTAGGGCACCGCCGCCGCGAAACCCTAGGGCATCATCGTCGCCGCAGGGCCCTAGGGCATCACCGCCGCCGCATCATGGCCGCGCGGGGCTGGCGCCCGTGCGGCAGCGGCGTGCAGCCGCGCCGCGCGGTCGTGGCACGCGCCGCGCGAGGATGGCGCCCACGCGGCCGCGGCATGCAGCCGCGCCGCGCGGGGCCGGTGCCCGCGCGGTTGCTGCATGCGCTGTGCGGGGCCGGTGCCCGCGCGGCCGCATGGCACGCAACAACGCGGGGGTGGCCGCGTCGCTCGTCGCGCGCTGGCGCCACCGCCATGTCGAGTTGTTAGTAGTGTTTTTGGGTTTTTGGACTCGGTTTATCTGCCGTTATGTTTCTGATCTGACCGCGGTTCTTCTGGGGACTATTTTTAGGTCCGAGTGCATATTGTGAGCAAGGTTCGGTCTCTGGTGTTTCGGTCAGCACAATTGAGGTGGGTACCTTTGGTTATTTTCGGTGTAGGGTCGTTCCCGAGTATTTTGCATGATAAAGTAGATTGTTTTGGTAAACTGACTGACCCCATTGCATGTAAATCCCGTTTACTATTCTAATTGAGGCGGCTGCGGTCGCAATATCGTTTTATTAATCTAACCGAAGCGGCTGAGGTCGCAGTATTGTTTATATATATACTCATATTGCTTACACGCACATCAGCAGTTTGGCCACCGCACAGGGTGTATTTTTTTGGAAAGATGGTAAGTTTACCCGTGTACCCCACGACTAGCGATGATGGGGACCCCTCAAGGAGAGGCAGCTGCTACTTTGGCAGTCGAGGGGATTGGCGGCATCAAGAAAATGAGTACGGTATCTGGGGTTGGGGCCCAACTTATTTTAAATCTGGGGTAGGTGCCCAGTCAGTTTTGTGACAGGGATTTAGCGGTACATGAGGGGGAAGTAAATGCTCCGGTGTCTCGGTTTGCCTTTTCAGTTATCGCATTTACTTATTTGTTTCTACTTTATCAGTCACTGACTACCCACACTATGACAGGTCCGAGCAGGGGTGGGAACCGGGACGACGGTGAGGCATCGGTTAGAGGACCCTAGCCATGGTGGCTAGTAAACTTTACAATATTATGGTTATTTCTTTAAATGTTTGGTTAGTTTAACTGTGATTTACTTGTGTGGTTTCTTGTGGATGTTGGATTGAGGACTTAGTGTAGGGTTATCTTCTCATATCTGTGAATGTTAAGATGTATGATTGCGGCTCGTTTTTCAAATACAAACATAGTTTCAAAAGTATTTTCAAACCAAGTGTCGTGTGGGCACTGATTTCAAAACCGTGGATTTATCCTTCCAAGTGTGGTGGCCGCTTAAAAGAGATTTCGAAGATGTTTTGTAAAACCGGGTGTCGTGTGGACACCGACTTTCAGACCTATGGGTTTATGCTGTAGTTTCAGTATGAGAAATGTGACTGTATGACTAAGTGTAGTCTCTCCTTGTTATCGTTCATTGTTTGCGTGGTTAAAGTAATTGTCGTGCTCGAAACGCCGTGCACGTACAAAGGAGGCTCCGCCGCGTGGGGAGTGAATTTGTATATGTGGCGGGTCTGGCGCGCACCGGAGGCGAGGTTCCTTGGGAAAAAAAAAAATAGATATGTTTTTCGTTAATTTAGAACCTCCGGGGCGTGACATACATCTCATGCTTATGCGTTCGAGCAAATATTTATAGATATTTTAAAATTAAAAAATTAATAATAAAGAAGAAAAAAATCGAGCTAAATGAGTTGGCTTGGAATTGAACAATTCCGAGCCAAATTAGCATGAAATTATATCAAAAAATAAAAAATAAAAAAACTTATTTCGAGTGGCTTAAATTAAATTTCAAGCCGAACTCCAACATACCTTATTCTGGCTTGAAATTAATTCGAGCCGCTCAAATTTAGTTCGAATCTAATTTGAGCCGAATTCGAGCAAGGCCCAGCTCGCTCATGTTCGGCCCGTTTGCACCCCTAAGCCCACGTGGAAAGTACGGCTATAGCCTTGAAGAACTTGCGTGTACGGCCCAAGATGTGTAGCTACTAGTGGTGTCCTTATATGTGAGGAAGCCAAGGCGGGGTTGCATGCACCTTATGTACCGGTGCATGTGAGAGAGAAAAGAGAATCTTTTTTTGAGCTTATCGAAAAAGAAAGAAGGCTAAGAGAGATTTAGAAAAAATGTTCGAATTGAAATTATCCTATTGTAGAAGAGAGGTCAGTAAGTACCGGATCAACAGCAGTATCAGAGTAGATTGCAGAACCACAATATTTGATACCAGGAGGTCGAGTATTAGATTCCCAATAGAGCATTGGTGGGAGAAGGGCTATCCATATAAGCCATGCCATGCTAGGCCGCAGGCCGACCCTTGGCCTGGCATTGCCCAGGTCTGCTTCGGGAATGGCCATGCCTGGCTGACAGGCCTAAGGGGAGCAGCTCAACACAGCTCGAAATAGCGGCCCAGGTAGGGCCGGCAGGATTACTATAGTATCCGCGCCATGTTTCAGCCCAGCCTACAGTCGTGTCATGGGCTGCCCGGCCTGTTTTTCATTGCTGCTTACAGACATAAACTAGTGTTTTACATAGCCTAGAAAGCAAGTAAAAAAAAACATGCATTCTTTTCAAGTTTTTTAACAGAGAAGATACATTGCTTTGCATTCTAGGATTAATTCAATAGTTGCAATTTGCTTATTCTGAGAAAAGGAAAAAGAAAATAGTGCAAAAGAAATGCTTGCTTAGACACATTTGGCATTTGCAACCTCTAGTCAGACGGAGCTTACATTATGGCGCCTCTGCTTTCGAGGATCTGTACAAAAGTAATACAAACATAAGTGGCATGCTATCTTGGAACATCTTTGGAGTGCAAGGAAATTTTTTTTTTAATTTTTTTAAAATTAAATAGCATGCGGCAGTTGATCAATGAGCAGTATGTTTATGTTGGTGTTTGGTTTAGATTTTGAGAAATAATTTTAGAATCAAAAACAATTTTTCTCCCAAATGAGTATTTGGTTTTTTTTTTTTTTTTTAAATTTGATTTTAATTTTTAAAATTAGTTTTCTAATTTTAGAATTTTAAAATCAGAAGTAGTTAAAATCTACTTTTTGAAATCTGATTCTGATTTTAAACTAAAATTTTAAATTCTAAATATCAAATTTAAATTTTAAATTTTAAAATTTAAATTCTAGATATCAAATTTAAAATTTAAAATTTATATGCTAAATTCAAATATTAGATTTTAAATTTTAGTACTTATTTTAAATTTTAAATTTTAAATTCAAATTCAAATTCTTACTTATTTTAAAATAAAATTTAGCAAAAAAATTTATTATTTATAACATTAAAAAAAAATACCAAACAGTTTTACAAAATTATTTTTAAAATTAAAATTTTTATCTAAACTCATTAAAATATTTTATAATTTGTAACTAAAATTAATTTTATAATTCAAAATTAATTATGCAGAAATTGCTTCTGAGCAGCTAGGCCCAGCAGGTGTGCATCTGTATATATAATGGCATATTAAATTGGCCTTGTAAGTCGTTGATTGCGCGTACTACTGCTGCATTAATTAAACTTCTTCCCTCTTCGTACCAACATATTCAGGTATTTAATGACCAGCCCCTTAACTCGGAGAAGACAAAATAAAGCTCGGCGTACTTATGCCGGCCCCTTCGGGAGGCATGCAGATGCGAAGATGAATGTTATCACATGCCTTGGATACTGGTCCTAAATAATATTCAAAGCATAGAGAATTATTTATGAGCTATTAATATATATTAGTAAACTTACATATATAATAATATTTCAAATTACGTATGAAATCTTATCCGAACTCTTCTATCTATTATATTATAGCTGGTTTGACACCTCTTGCAGTTTGCCGACGGAGTTTTTGGTCCACACGTTTTATGTTTTCAGCTGGCTCATTAATTACACGCTGCAGGTTATGTGTCTTAGAACCTACCTAACTACTATACAGTTAATAGCATAAGTCATTTTGTACTATATATATATATATATATATATATATATATATATATATATATATATATATATATATATATATATATATTATTAGAATAATAATAATTTTTTAATTAGGGTTTAGTAGGTAATTAATTGAATAAATTTAACAATAAAAAACTCGATAGCACTAAATACTTGATATTATTGATAATATAGTAGCCGAACTTATGTCTAATATGTAAAGTAATTGATACCGCATGTTTATCGTGTTAGAATTTTCATATATGTGGACTAATTAATTATATTTAAATTTGAATTTACTATAAATAAGATTAATCCTAAAATATATAGAATTACTTGATATCGTATATCTTATTTTTTTTCCATCTATTTAAATTAAATAGAATCCTAATCAGACTTTGATGAGAAGTTGATCTGAAATCTATATAAAGGGGTATACTGGTCCTGCCACCTACTCATGTACATTCTGGTGAAATTACCCATTAAATTCACACCATACAAGAGAATGTCTGAGAAAGGAGAAGAAACCATATTATCTAGTTCGGTTGGTACTGTTCGTATTGCAACCGAATTTCTTGCTTCCTCTGTTTAATCAAAAAAAATTTCTCTATGGCGCTCTATAAGTTATTTTACAGTTTTATTAGTGATCCTCAATATTGGTATGTATTCGGTTTTATTTTATATCATATAAATTCAATCAATTGGTATCAGAGCCGGTTAGGTAATTTTAATATTGTATGCTTTATTAAATTGAATTGAATAATGATGAATTTATTTTTTAAAACGGATTTTGGACTTTGGATCTAATTATATATGTCGAGTTTTTCCTGAAATATTACCACGTCGTACAATTTGTTCATGACCATCTTGTTGTTCTTGATGCACTTTATTTTTCTATTTTAATCATCAATTTTTTTCTTTTTTTAAATTTGGATCTCGTAATTTCTTAGTTTCCCAATTTTGAAAAAGACGTCATTAGGCCACTTGGTTTTGTTTATGTGTGATCTTACCGTACGACACCACTGCATCAGCATGACTTGTCATTGCGTTGGGATTTTATGGGTTGTTTGGATGAAATCTAATTAATTGAAGAAGATAAATTTTTGGTTTGTGCCTCTTTTGAATCCGAGGCAATGTAATTCGTACGATTGTGGCTACCTTTTTTTTTTATTGGTTTCTAATCTGTTGTTACTTAAACTTATTTATCTATTTCGAATTCATAAAAGATTACTTCTAATTATTAAATTTATTAATTTATGTTACTTCGATTCATTAATTAATAAAGTATTGTGAACATAAAGAGTCTGTTCACATAAGATTTTAAATTTTACATACAATATTAATTTATCATAATTTTATTTATCTGATATTTATGGTGAAATAAGGATATACATAAATTTTGTATCATGATTGCAATATTATATTTTAAATTATTACATCTATACTTATGTATATCATAAAGTATTATTTTGATCAGACATAATATGAAAATTAATTAATCATAATTATTGTTAGATTACTTATGTCTAAACGTTAAGTTAATTTTTTTTATTATTTCGATTGGTTAGGTGAAAGCCAAAGCGGCCCTAACTAAAGAATAATAAATTAATTTACTTTAAAGTAGCATTCTTTTGGATAATTTCATGTTAATTATACGGCACTAAGTCAAATTAATTTATTGTTTCAACTATTCGGGTGCAAGCCAAAGCGGCCTCGTTCAGAAGAAATAGTGAATTAATCGCTTTAAAGAAGTGCATGTAGAAATTGCACCCTTTTTTTTTCTTCTTTTAGTCTGATTCTAAACATAAAGGTATATGGGTGGTGTAGGATGGTTATTTTCTAGTAACTCGTTTGAAGAAATTTGTCTGGCCAAAGCTGACAATTTTTTCATATGGAAAACTTAAAATTATCACGATCTACAGAAAGTCTAAATTAATTTTCGATAAAGAAATTGCATATTTATGCTCGTAACTCTGCTCCCAAAGGAGGGGTTATGATACCATATAAAGCATATACATAAAGAAAGAAAGAAAAATATTTATGCTTATAATCCTGCTCCCAAAGGAGGTGTTGTGACGTCATATAAAGTATATTTTTCTAATTTTGGTGTGGAATATTATGATGTGATATTTTATTAATAAAACATGCATTTTATTTTTCAGCTATAACTTCATCCTTTGTTTCTATTGGTGATTCTGTTCCTATGCTTAATGATTCTAATTACTCGGAGTGGAAAGAACAGATTATGCTTACATTAGGGTGTATGGATCTCGATTTGGCTCTAAAAGAGGAAAAACCTCTTCCTCTTACAGATCAAAGTACGCCAATCCAAACAGTATTTTTGGAAAAGTGGGAGCGCTCTAATCGACTTAGTTTGATGCTGATGAAGGCGCGTGTCGGTAAAAACATTCGGAACTCAATTCCTGAATGTAAGATAGCTCGCGATTTCTTAAATGCTGTGGAGCAACAGTTTGTAAGCTCCAGTAAAGCTTTGGCGAGTACCCTAATGAATAAACTGTCTTCCATGAAATACTTCAGAAAAGGCTCGATTTGAGAGCACATTATGGAAATGCGAGATATTGCAGCGCAACTCACTTCACTTGAAGTAACCATCTCTGATTCATTCTTAGTGCACTTTATTTTAAACTTCTTACCATCTGAATATGAACCATTTAAGATCTCTTTATAACACACATAAAGATAAATAGTCAATTAATGAATTGTTGACTATGTGTGTGCAAGAGTAAGGCAGATTGATGCAAGAGAAATAAAATACAGTTGACTTTGTTTCTCACAAGGGACAAATAAAGCGTGCTAAGAATGGTAAAGGTAAGAATGGCTCAAAAAAAAAAAGAACATGGAAGTCATGTTTGGTTCACAAGGCCAATCAAGTAATTGGACTCCCAAGTGCTTCTTTTGCAAGAAAAATGGTCATATAAAGAAAGATTGTCAAAAGTATCTGAAATGGCTTCAGAAAAAAATGTAAGTTTCTGATTTTGATGCATGAGTTGCATTTAGTTTCTGTTCCATCTAATACTTGGTGGATTGACTCTGGTGCCACATGCCATGTGACGAATTCCGTGCAAGGATTTCTAAACCGTAGGAAAACCAATAAAGATGAAGCCACTATCTATACTGCTGAAGGAAATCCAACTAAAGTTAAATTTGTAGAAACATTTAAATTAGTTCTTTCTGGTGGTCATGTTTTGAATTTAAGTGATACTTTTTATGTTCCAAATTTTTCTAAGAATTTAATTTCTATTTCAAAACTTGTTGGTTTGGGATATAGTTTCAATTTTGATAATAAAGTTTTTTCGTTATCCTACAAATCTGAGATAGTTGGCTCTGGTGTTTTGAAAAATAATCTATATAAAGTATCTTTAGATCATTCATATAGTGAAATACTCTTACCATGCACAAAAATTTAGGATCAAAACGTGGCATTAACAATAAAAAGTCCTCCATATTGTGGCATAGGAGGTTGGGACACATATCGAAACAGAGAATCCAAAGGTTAATTAGAGAAGGAATTTTGGATGATCTTGACTTCTCTGATTTTGGAACATGTGTGGACTGCATAAAAGAAAAGCAGACCAAAACCTCCTCCAAAGGTGCCAGAAGGTGTGATGGAACATTAGAACTGATCGATTCATACGGATATATGCGGACCTCTTCCTCTTTCGTTTACTGGCCATAAATATTTTATCACATTTACTGATGACTATTCTCGATATGGCTATCTTTATTTGCTTAAAGAGAAATCTGAAACATTAAATGCCTTTAAGGCATACAAGACTGAAGTAGAGAATCAACTCAAGAGAAAGATAAAAGTGGTCAGATCAGATAGGTGTGATGAATATTTTGGTAGACAGACAGATAAAGGCCAAGTTCCTGGGCCCTTCGCTAAGTTTCTAGAGCAGTGCGAAATTGTTCTACAGTACACCATGCCAGGCACACTTGATCAGAATGGTGTTGCTGAAAGGAGGAATCGCACATTAATTGATATGCTCAGGAGTATGATCAGTAATTCTACCCTTTCAATATCATTGTGGGGTGAGGCACTCAAAACTGCCCTATATATTCTTAATTGGGTTCCTACTAAGGCTGTCACTAAGACTCCTTTTGAGCTTTGGACAGGTAGGAAACCCAATTTAAGACATTTTTATACATGGGGTTGTCAAGCTGAGGCCAAATTGTATGACCCACAAATAAAGAAATTGGACCCTCGAACCATTTCAGGATATTTTTTTGGTTATTCAGAAAGGTCCAAAGGGTATAAGTTATACTGCCCATCACTTCCTATAAAGATTGCAGAAACTAAAACAGCATGGTTTATTGTAGATGAAACAGTTAGTGGAGGCTCTGAATCTCGATTCGTTGAATTTGATGAAATTCAAGAGCATTTAGATTCTGTACAGAATATACCTATTATTGTTCCTAATAATTTGATGGTTCCAGTTCTAGTAGAACAACAAGTTATTTTGGAACCACAAAGTGAAGGTGAACCGATCATTGATAATCCACATCAAGATTTACAGGTGGATGATCAGATAGATTTAAGAAGATCCTCAAGACAGAGAAAACCATCTATCTTTATGAGAATGGTCAGAACTTTGATGATCCTCTTAGTTTTTTCGAGACCATAAATAGCAGTAATGCAACGGAATGATACAATGCCATGAAAGATGAGATTGAATTCATGAACCACAATAAGGTATGGGATCTTGTTGAGTTACCTATAGGAGTTAAACCTATAGGATGCAAGTGGGTTTATAAAATCAAATGGGACTCCAAAGGTAACATAGAAAGATACAAGGCCCGTCTTGTGGCAAAAAGGTTTACTCAGAAAAAAAGCATTGATTATAAAGAGACTTTCTCTCCGGTATCGAGAAAGGAATCCTTCCGTGTGATTATGGCTCTGGTCGCTCATTACGATCTCAAGGTATACCAGATGGATGTAAAAACTGCTTTTTAAAATGGGATCTTCATGAGGAGGTATATATGAGTCAACCTGAAGGATTCTCGCAAAAGGGAAAGGAGCACTTAGTATGTAAATTAAAGAAATCAATATATGGACTAAAACAGGCCTCCCGTGTCACGCCCCGGGGGTTTAAATAAACGGAAAAACGTGTAATAATTTTTTTGTTTTTGAAACATTCCCATCCCCCGGCACGTGCGCAGACCCGCCACACATACAAAGTTACCCTACTAACGA
Organism: Tillandsia fasciculata; assembly: GCA_029168755.2. Classification (NCBI taxonomy): domain Eukaryota; kingdom Viridiplantae; phylum Streptophyta; class Magnoliopsida; order Poales; family Bromeliaceae; genus Tillandsia; species Tillandsia fasciculata. The sequence continues at coordinate 23,786,201 of CM054932.1, forward strand.
ACAGAGTCTCCTTTGTATTTGTACGGCGTCACAATCACAATTTATACTTTAACCACACCAGTCAAGATGAAGACTAAAAGTGGAACTAATAAATGTTAAACAATCACAATGACCAACATAGGTTTGAAAGGATAAAGCCACGGGTTTAGAAAATGGTGTCCACACGACACCTGATTTTTAAAACGTTTTCGCAATCTCTTTTCCAGACGGCATTACAGCTTGAAAGGATAAAACCACGGGTTTGCAAAACGGTGTCCACACGACACCCAGTTTTTAAAATGATTTCACAATCTCTTTTCTGTATTTTAAAACGGCCGTCCAAAATGCGTAACTAGAAGCATAAACAAACGGTCAATCATAGAGTCCTCATCATCCACATCATCCACGAAATAAAAGTCACATGCATCAAGTCTAACCAACTGAAATAAACAACTAAGTGAAAGGGAAAAAGTCACCGGCCAAGAATAAAGCTAAATCCTTCTAGTCGCAACCTCACCGTCGTCCCAGATCCCACCCCTGACCGAACCTGTCACAGTGTGGGAAGTCAGTGACACGAAGAATAATGACAAAAGTGATGCTAAAAGATAACTGATAATAAACCAAACCGTAAAGACCAGAGCATCCATAATCCCCATCCTGCACTCAATCATATCATCCCTGAGGAAACACACTAAGCACCTTGCCATGTCGGTCCGAGGACCTCAGGCAAAATAAAACCACACGGCTCTCACCTTTGGTGGATGTAAACCCCCCCATAAATCACCGCGAGGGGTCCCCACTACGTCACCTTGTGGGGTACACGGGTCAACGTACCACCCTTCCGGAAAAGTATACCGATGCGGTGGCCAAACCGCTTGTGTGCGTGCAAGCGCTATAAGCATAGTAACCATAATAAAATGAGTGTCCACCTGCGACACTCGTTGCTCCAAAAGGTATAAGTGCCGATACACGTATAGAACATGGGGTTAGTCATCATCTCATAAGATGTCATAAGGGAAAACAATAAAGTGTAAGGTCAGATATTACTAGTTCACCAGAGTTCCCGACTCCAAGTCGGAGTACCAATCTCTACCCGTAAGTCATCCTTACTATGAGATTCCTCTACGAACTCCTGTAAATTCCCCGAACCTGCCCAGGGTCCACTAATAGCGCAAATTCTACTTCACCGAACCCACCTTCCGACTTCCGAAAAGCCGCCACAATCACTCAAAATATCTCTTAATATGGTGCAACATAATAATAAAGAAATATGCAACAAAGGGGTTCTAAGAGTGCACCGACCTTAGAAAGCGTCAACCGAAACACCTGAAATTGTCCCACGCGTACGATTCCCGGACCTAAAAAGAGTCCCCCAAAAAGAAACATCAGTAAACTAAACCGTGCCCCGCAAAAACAGTAGTCCCGACCCCTGTCCGACAAAAGACGGATAACACCAAAACCCGACCTGACGCGGCGCCAGAACAACGCGGCGCCAGAACAACGCGGCGCGGCGGCGTGGTGCAAGTGACAGCCCCGCGCGGGCACTTTCCCCGCGCAGTGCATGCGGCGCGGTGCGGCAACAGCCCCGCGCGGGTGCGCAAGCAGTGCGACAGCAGAGGCTGCCCCGCGCGGGCACCAGCCTCGCAAGCGGCACGGTAGCAGAGGCTGCCCCGCGCGGGTTGCCTCCCACGTGCGGGTGCGCGCGGTGCCAGCGGCAGCACCGAGCGGGAACCAGCCCCGCGTGGGTGCGCAAGCAGAGCGGCAGCAACGGCTGCCTCGCGCGGGCACCAGCCCCGCGCGGGCACGTAAGCGGCGCGGCAGCAGAAGCTGCCCCGTGCTGGCACCAGCCCCGCGCGGGCGCGCAAGCGGCGCGGCAGCAGAGGCTGCCCCGCGCGGGCACGCAAGCGGCGCGGCAGCAGCCCCACGCGGGTTGCCTCCCCCGCGCGGGTGCGCGCGGCGCCAGCTGCAGCCCCGCGCGGGCACCAGCCCGGCGCAGGTGCGCAAGCAGAGCGGCAGTAGCAGCTGCCCCGCGCGGGCACCAGCCCCGCGCGGGCGCGCGAGCGGCGCGGCAGCAGCCCCGCGCAGGTGCGCGCGGCGCCAGCGGCAGCCCCGCACGGGCACCAGCCCCGCGCGGGTGTGCAAGCAGAGCGGCAGCAGCGGCTGCCCCGCGCGGGCACCAGCCCCGCGCAGACACGCAAGCGGCGCGGCAGTAGAGACTGCCCCGCGCCGGCACCGGCCCCACGCGGGCGCGCAAGTGGCGCTGCAGCAGCCCTGCCCGGGTTGCGTCCCCGGCGCTGGCGCATGCGGCGCTTGCTGCCGCGCGCGGATCCTGTCCCTGCGTGGCTGCAAGCGGCGCGGCGCAGTGCTGTTGCCCTGCGAGCAGCGCGGTGCGCCCCCCCCTCCCCCCCTTCAGCGACACGCGGGTAGCGCGCGCCATATCCGCGAGGCGGCGGCGCGGCGACGGCTAGGGTATCCTAGCATCGTGCTACAACAAGACCCAAAACGAAAATCCTAGCGGTTAAGAATACCCAAACAAAAACCATCAAAACGCGAAAGAGCAATGCCGCTTACCTTGCTCCAACGGAGAAGACGACCCGATCTCGCTCCTCGCAGGTAAAGGGAAAACCGGATTCGCTCCCGTTCTCGGCCTCTGGCACGTACGATCGAAGAAGATGGAAGAATCGGTCCCCTTTTTCTTTCTTTCTTCTTTATTTTGTGGTTAGCGATTCTTCTAAAAATATTAATTAAAACTTGAATTCTCTTCTACGTACGAATCCCCAAAATTTCGATAAAAAGAGATTCTCCAACCAACTTCTTGATAAGAGTGTCACCTAAGTCACATTCTAAAACAGCCGGCGCAAATTTTGATGCACCAAGGTCTTAACGGGTTCGACTTATCCTATCGTACCCGTTAACTCCAAAGACTCATTTCGGGAGATCCGTAAGTCGGATTTCAGATCTGATCGCTTTGTCATTCTCCGTTTTCCGAGCTCTATCACTGAAAAAATACACGCAAGCACCGACGTTCTACCCAAGAAAACTCGATAATAAATCTCCTAACAACTATTTTATTCAAAAGAATTAAAAAGAAAAACAAGAAAGGTCGTAATATTACATCCCGACAATGGTACATAAAGTTTAAACAAACCGTTTTAACCTTTGGTTTTAAAAAAAAAACATTGTTGATCAATGTATATATCTGAAGGTTAGTGGAAGTAAAATAATTTTCTTAGTCTTTTATGTTGATGATATTTTGCTTGCCAGTAATTATCTCGAACTATTGCATGACACTAAAGAATTTCTTTTCCAAAATTTTAAAATTAAAGATTTAGGTGAGGCCTCATATGTTCTTGGTATTGAAATTAAAAGAGATAGATATAAATGTTGACTCGGTCTATCTCAAAAGGCCTACATAAAGAAAGTTTTGAAAAATTTTGAAATATATAATTATAAGCCGAGTGTTGCTCCCGTTCAGAAAGGGGACAAGCTTAATGCTTTTCAGTATCCCAAGAACCAATTAGAAATTGAACAGATGAAAAACATACCATATGCCTCTGCAGTTTGTAGTCTTATGTATGCACAGATGTGCACACGTCCGGATATTGCTTTTGTCGTTGGATTGCTTGGCATGTATCAAAGTAATCCAGGTATGAAGCATTGGAAGGCTGCTAAGAAAGTTATGAGGTATTTGAAGGGTGGTACTGTGGATCATATGCTGATATATAGAAGATCAAATCATTTGGAGCTGATCGGATATTCGGACTCTGATTTTGCGAGATGCCCATAACCAGAAAGTCTACAACTGGGTACATTTTTCTGCTTGCTGGTGGAATGATTTCATGAAAGAGTAGCAAACAAAGTATTACTACTCCTTCGACCATGGCTGCAGAGTACATTGCATGTTATGAGACCACATCACAGGCTATTTGGCTAATAAATTTTATCACAGACTTAAAGATTGTGGACTCCATTGCTCGTCCAATAAAGATTTTCTGTGATAATTCAACTACAGTTTTCTTAGCCAATAACAACAAGATTACAACGGGGTGTAAACACTTGGACACTAAGTATCTTGTTGTGAGAGAGAATATAGATGAAGGATATGTTAGAATTGAATACATCAGTACCAAATGTATGGTTGTAGACCCAATGACCAAGGGGCTAGCACCGAGTCATATAAAGATCATGTTTGTAGTATGGGTCTGATAAGTTCTCTTGATGTATAAGATTATGACATTATTTTTATCTTTTGTCAATAAAGTTACAATTTTGATGCAGCTATATTGGACCGTTTAATAGACATAAAGTTTTGTATGTTAACGAATGGAAATATGGTTTTAGTTCATTCATAAAGTTGTGCCATATAAAGCACTTGGCTAGAAGATGAAAATGATATGGCAATTATGGAAGGAAAATTTTAATATAGGAAGGTGGACCGCCATAGTTCATATCATTGTAGTTTTTTAGTTTGAGTTAAGGATCAAGTGAGTTTTAAGGTATTTGACCATAAAATTTTTAATAATGCGCAATAAAGTGTAAGAACTTGAATTTTGAAAATAAATAAATAAATGGAATCGATAAAAGTCAAGTTGAATTTGGACCATAAATGACTCAGATAGCGACAGTGCCCCTTTTCTGCAGTGTATTTTGCACAGTTAGTGGGCCAGAAATGTCGCTTTTTAATCCGGACCTGATCTCGAGGATCCGAGACCACGAGTGCGACCGTCTCGTCAAACTGAGCGAAAACTATATTAAGCTTGTTCAGATCTGACGGTTGGATCTTCCAGAAATCAGCGTTGAAGCCGGCGGGACCCGCGACTTAAGTCGCGGGTACAAGTGAACAGTAAACCCTGATTTTAATTCCCCTACGCGCCAACATTGGCCAATTTACTATCTGGACTCCTAATATAGTGGTTCGAGTAGTCGATTCTAGCTATTTTCGACGTTCTGAACGCAATGGCGCAGTCGAAAATTCTGTTTGACGACTCTGGAATCTCGAAAAACGCGAAAACTGTAAAATTAGACAGTTTTTATGGAACAGAATTTTATCCGGGCGTTTTCTTGAAAAACGAAAATTGCTACCTGATAGGTTTCGTCGAGCCGGACGTCATGGCGCAGTCCGTTTTTCGATCTGACGCACGAATCTTCTCGAAATGCGTGAAGTACGTCGAAAAATGCATTTTTTACATAAGAACCCCTATATTTCTTGCCTCGGAAAGCATGCCACTCATGGGAGAGGGACCTTGATGTAAATGCTGCATGCTGTGGGGGACTAAGCCGTAAATATTATTGTTTGAGGGATCAAATAGCAAGGTTGCAAATTGCTATATATAGGTGTATATTGAGCTCGGGTGCCACAACAACCCTAAACTTAGCGCACCCTTGCCCTAGCCGCCTGTGCAACCGACCCTTCCTCGTTCTCTGCCGCACCCCACGAAGCCTCCCCGTACCGGCCGCCGTGTTGCCTCGCCGGAAAAGATCAAGAACCGCCTTGATCTCGGGTGATTGGAGAGAAGGTGCTCGGGAGGTGCTTGGACGATAAAGACCTGAGCCTGAGGACTCTTCTGGGTGGCCGCGTCCAAGCTAGGGTGATCCCGCGCCCTGCTGCCGCCGCGCGCCGCCGCAATCCTCCTCTCCTTCCAAAACTCCGGTCAAGGTGAGTTCTTGCAAGTTCTTTTTATGATTCGGGTTTTGGGCTTGAGCAATGTGCTCCTGACATCGGGGCCATCATCCGGGTGCAGGCTGAGCCAAGCCCGTCGTCCCGATTGCCGGCGGTGGCCACCTCGCCGGAAAATCATTGTTTTCGGGCCGACCGCTCGCGCCGTCGTCATCGGACCGTCAAGACTGCGATCAGCGCCGTTTATCCGGTTCCTCTGAGCGTCTGCAACACATCCCCGAAGTTTGAGCCCGATCAGACCAAGATCAAGCCCAAACGAGTGAGCCCTAGGAATCGGACTATTGGATCCTTTGCCGATCGCCGCCGTCCGGCGCCGACACGGTCTTCCGTCGCCGGCCAACCCCTCCAGAAGACTACTGACACCGAGAGGAACATCTGGATCCAAGTTGCCCCGGCCGGAACCCAGCCGGCCGGAAACCGCCATTAGAGCCCTCCGAGCTCGACCAAGCTTTTCCGGCGCCGTCTCGCCGGCGCTTCTCAGCCGCCGGTAACCTCCAGGTAGGCTCCTAGGATTCCCTAGAGTCCTCCCATCATCTTGCATGTGGTTCTTGACGTTGGGTTTGGATGCTTCAGAGTTGCACCCGAGCCGGACTACTCCTTCCTCTCCGGCGATCCCCGGCGCCTGGGGCTTCGAGCACCACCTCAGGTAAGGCCTGTATGCCATATTTAAGCTTCCCATAATTTTGTTTTTGGCCTAGAACCCCCTATGTGTAGGCCCTCCAACCTTGCACCCGAGAGCACCTTCTCGGGCTCTTCTCCGGCCGCCGCCGTCTCCGGCCGCCGGGGCTCGACCCCACGTGAACCCGAGAGCCTCTGGGACCTCCCTCTGACTGGTGCTCATCTTTGCAGGGGCTTGGCTGCAAGGCTTTTCAAAAAGTCCAAACCCGAAACCTTGGCTTGGAGCACCACCTTGCTCCAGCGACTCTCCGGCCGGCCTCCGACGTGCGCAAGGTGAGCACACTACTACTCTGTTATTGTTGAACACCATGCTCAAGTTAGATCTCGAGTAGACCATGTATATAATAAGTTTTATCAAAATGGTATATTGGACCTTTAATGATCATGGGCCAACTTTTAACTCGTGATCCGTGTCGATCAAACCCCGTGAGCATGGGCTCCGTCTCGACGTAACGAACCCGCTGGAATTTACGGCGTCGTCGTCGGAGTCCCGGATTGCGAGAACGGGGCAAAACACTACATCTAATATCGCGAGTTAAAAGGCTAACTTTGCCCTGGGGTCTCGCGCTGACCCAAGATTGTGAGCACGGGGTCCGTCACATCAAATGTGACGCGCTGGCACTTACGGCGTTGTCGTTGGACCCCCGGATTTTAAGAACGAGCCGAAACAGTAAACAGCTTAATATTTTATGCAATTTTAAATGCATTATGGACTAAAATGCAAAACGGATGTATGAACTCCCTCTAGACAGCACCTACGCACTACCTGGCCATCTTATTAGAATTCCGATGGTCCTCGTTGACCAGGAATCAGATATCGACCAATAAATTGACCAAAGTGACCCGTTTAAACGTTCCGTTAGTGTAACGCCGTCGGGAAAGGGTTGTGTGAATTATTTACTGATCATATCTCTTATACAGGGCCCAGTTCTTCAGCACCAGCCTCCCAGTAGCAGCGTGGGAGTTCGAGGAATCTGCCGTCGACCAGGTGGGTTACTTTCGAACCGGGCCTCAGCTTTTTGGCCCTCTGGTTGCTTGGTTTGTCGGACCCCTGTTTTTGATTTCCCTGCTGATTTTACCTATGTGACTTAGCCTGACGTATATTGATCTCTTTTGACATAGCATGATCCCACTGATTTACATTGACCTGACTAGACCTGTGTTTGAGATTACCTGTCCATGATTAGTCTGATTATGATATGCTTGCTCCATGATTGTTCCCGATAGATCCTGATCTTCTTGAGACATGTGATATATACTTGGTTATCATCTGTTATATTCTTGTATCTAGATTTGCATGATTAGATGACACCTGTTGATTCCTGTCATTGAGATATTTCTTGATATACGTCGATATGCATGATTGATTGATCCTGATTGATAGATACTACTCGATATGCATGATTGATTGATTCCGATGGATAGATATAGACAGATGATTCCCTGTTGGGATTTCGGCGTGTTGCCGACTACTCGGTCATTAGACCGTGAGATTGATCATTATGACTTGCCATGCACTGCTGTACTTCACGAACATGGCCGGGGTAGCTCCCCGTGGAGATTGTTCTTTACCGGTAAAGTGGTCTGGTGATAGACCCGTGAGCCCTCGACAGGGTATGTCACCCGAAAAGGTGCCGAACAGTGGCATTGCCTGAGGTCCTCTGAGACCAATAGTGGCGTATGATTGGGTACTTGGATTCTACCTTTGACGCATCACCTTACCTTTACTGTTGCTCAGCTATTTCCAGCTTTATTATCTGTAGACATACTTATATCTTCTGCAGCCTCTGATGCATGATTGTTGTGGATACCCTTGATTTCTAGTATACATGATTGACCGCTTTTGTGATTGATTATTACTGGCATATCCTGATTTACAGTATTTCACACCTGCATTTCTGTACCTTGATTATCAGTAGATATTTATGCTTCCAGCTTTTCCTATAGATCTTTTACTATCCGCAGATTTTAGTACCCAGTAGGTACGATTAGCTGATCCTCGGCTCGTCGTGCCCACTGGGATACATGTACAGTGTATCTCACACCCCCTGGGTGACCATTTTTCCAGGTCGGTCGGGTGGGGAGATAGCGGGACGATCCAGTGAGCAGATTACGATAGAGCTGTCCCCCTGATGACATAGATCGACGATTGAGATCCCCGATTATCTGTAGTTGACTTTCATTTATGTTATTTCAGCTTCTAGTTCATTTAGATACTTCAGATTGATGATAGTATGATATTTCGGATTATTCCTGATGATTAGTATGGTTTACTTGAGACATTTATTACTCTCTGATTGATGATTGGATTAGCCTAGCCGTGCATGTATAGGGGATTCTCTGTCCTTGGGATAGAGGATTTCCTATATGTGTGGCGGTCTGTTACGCCCGTTTTGCAAACTCTGATTTAAAAAAAAAAAAAAAAAAAAAATTTCAGACCTGATTTTTAAACTCGGGGCGTGACATAAAGTTTGGAGTATAGAAATCCTTTCATGAAATATAATTAATATAAGCCAAGTGGAAGATTGTTAGGATTTCCATATATGTGGCCTAATTAATTATATTTAAATTTGGATTTACTATAAATAAGGTCAATCCTAAAATATATAGAATTACTTGATATGGTATGTTTTATTCCTTTCCCATCTATTTAAATTAAATAGAATCCTAATCAGATTTTGATGAGAAGGTGATATGGAATCTATATAAAGGGGTACTGGTCCTGCCACCTACTCATGTGCATTCTGATAAAATTACCTATTAAATTCACACCATACAGGAGAGTGTCTGAGAAATGAGAAGAAACCATATTACCTAGTTCGGTTAGTACTGTTCGTATTGCAACTGGATTTCTTACTTCCTCTGTTTAATCAAAAATTTATTCTCTATGACGCTCTATAAGTTATTTTACAGTTTTATTAGTGATCCTGAATATTAGTATGTATTCGGTTTTATTTTATACCATATAAATTCAATCATTTCGTACCCACTTGGAAAACTAAATGTTTAACGCACATGGTTGCATTGAATGACCTTTGGTCTAACTTTTGAAAATTAATTTTAAATACAAAAATGATTTTTGGTTTAATATTTTCAAAATGTGATTCTAATTTTTAAAATTAATTTTTTTATTTTTGATATTTAAAATTAGAAACAACTAAAACATATTTCTTAAAATATGACTTTAATTTCGGACTTAAATTTAAATTTTTTATTTTTATTTTAGATTCAAATTTTATATTTAAATTCAAGTTTTAAATTTTTTAAAAATTAAATTTAGTAAAAAGATTTATTTTTTACAAACAGTGAAAATAATTTTACCAAACAGTTTTACAAAATTATTTTTTAAAATTTATTTTCTATCTAAATTTAGTCAAATAATCTATAATTTTTAATTAAAATTAATTTTCTAAACTAACATCAATTCTGTAGAAATTATTTTTTCAGAATGTACACCAAATGTGCCTGTGTCGGTTTCTAGTGGCCGTGGTGGAGACGGCATGCATCTGCTTTTGAATAAATTGTTTGATCTACTGCAGAGTGGCCTGGAAGTAAAGCACACGTAGTTGAATTAAGATTATCACTTTTGAGTGTGTTGCAAAGTGTTCTTATATTACTCGCGAGTAAAAACTACAATAAAATATTCAAATCAAAGAGAAATTTTTTTTAAAAAAAAAGTTCTTATACTTTGACCCAATTTGTACATTCGAATAGTACAGGGAAAAAAATAATAAAATGTAGTACTCATAGAAAACCAAACAACATGAATGACTAATTGTTAAGTATGACTTCAAATTTTGATTTGAATTTTAGTTACATTTTTATAAGTTCAATTTAAATAATTTAGTCGTTGGAGTTTAATCCTTATAAGGGGTCGAAACACTAGATTCACATAATAAAAGTACTATATATGTTATGGACGATCTTTGTCCTTGTTGTTATTAATTAACTACGTTACAAATTGTTAGTTTTTAGGGTAACAAAAAAAAAAAAAAAATACAACTAATTTTTTTTTTTTTTTGTACCTTAACTATCTTCGTATACATACTAATGTATAAACTCGTGCAATGCGATGAATAGATAATAAAAAAAAAAAAAAAAATATTAATAATATATACTTTTATAATTTTTTAAATAAATATATAAAAATAAAAAAAAAATTTATATCCAATTAATAATATATTAATCCAAAAACTTACTAGTAATAATAATTCATTTGCCCAAAATATTTAAACCCAGTTATTATTACTCGTATTTATGGTCTCTTATAAAGAGGTCCAAAATGTTTAAGCTCATTTATTATTACTCGTATTCATGATCTCTTATAAAGAGAGATCAACCGGCGATGTGAGACTTGTCTCATTATTCATGGTCCCTTATAAAGAGAGATCAACCGGCAATGAGACTACTCTGATATAGCCTGTCACCTTATCCTTTATACCCTAACTCCTTCGCCTGATATAGGGTGTCACCTTATCCTTTATACCCTTATACCCTAACTCCTTCGTTTGATATAGTGTTTCACCTTATCCTTTATACCCTAACTCCTCCTTTATACCCTACCCTAACTCCTTCGCCTGATATAGCGTGTTACCTAGCTTATCCTTTATACCCTAACTCCTCCGCCGAGACTAGTCTCACATTTTCGGTCACCTTATCTTTTATACCCTAACTCCTCCTTTATACCCTACCCTAACTCCTAACTCCTTCGCCGAGACTAGCTCGTCACACTCCGCTGAGACTCGTCACACATTTATATACCCTAACTCCTCCGTCGAGACTCGTCACACATTTATTCCCTAACTCCTCAGCCGAGACTCGTCACACATCTATACCCTAACTCCTCCGCCGAGACTCGTCACACATTTTCGGTCACCTTATCCTTTATACCCTAACTCGTCCGCCGAGACTCGTCACACATTTATACCCTAACTCCTCCGCCGAAACTCATCACACATTTTCGGTCACACATTTTTGGCTGATGATTGTCTCTTATACCAAATATAATGACCCGACCCACTAGTAATAATAACTCGTTGGGCCCAAACCACCGGACCAAAATACTTAAACTCAGTTATTATTACTCGTGTCAATGGTCTCTTATAAACCCAATCACAACCCATTCATAACCCCATTCACATCCGATGTGGAACTATTGGGGCGTGACATTTAAATTTAACAATTCAGAGACAAATAAATACATTACATATTTTGCCATTGAGGGAGAGAGGGGACGAAATCTAAAGCGCGAGTTATCGAAAAGTCCTTTTCGTCTTGCCCTCCGTCGCCGTGAGCCGTATCGCCTAAGCGTCCTATATTACTCCATATATTAAACCCCCGCAGCGGCGGAAGACTCTGATCCTTATCAGGCCTAAGCTTACTATATTACTCTATTAGACCCCCACAGCGGCGGAGGAGGCAGTGGAACAACCTCTCACACTGCACATTCAACACGCTTGCGATTTTGAATTTGAGAGAAATACAATTATAAGATGGGTTCCACCTTCATTGAATAAAGAGGAGGGGATGGAAAAAGGCATGACGTTTTATCCAAAAGAAATTGATGAGGGTGAAGAAGGAAATTAAAAAGCATATTGATTATAGGAGTTGAATAAAAAGAATACGGGATGGAAAAAGGCATGACGTTTAATCCAAAAGGAGTTGATGAGAGTGAAGAAGAAAAAAAGCTATGAAATAATTAAAGAACATGTTGATTATAGGAGTTTAATACAGAGAAGAGGGGATGGAAAAAGGCATGATGTTTTATCCAAAAGGAGATAAGGGTGAAGAAACAAAAAAATAATAAAATAGTTAAAGAACATATTGATTATAGGAGTTGAAAAAAAAAAAAAATAAAAAAAAAAAAAAAAAATAAAAAAATAAAAAAAAATAAAAAATCATCGTATTGTTGAAAAGAGAGAATGAGAGAGAAAAATTCATGATGTTTCCTCAAACAAGAGAGGGTGAGAATAAAAAAAAAAATTACCACATAGTAAAAAATATTAGGGATTCATAAATTTATATAGATAATTTGCAAATAATATTTCGCGGAGTGATACATTTAGTTATGTAAAATTTGAGATTGAAAAGAATAAAAATAAAAATGTATTCAATGGTCCTAATTAATTTTTTGTGATGCCTTAATACTTACATATCAGATGAAAAAAAAAAATTATAATTGAATACATAAAAAATAGAGATTTTAATATCAATAACCAAGTTTAAGTATTATGAGCCGATTTAGGGTCCAACGGATTATTAGTGTTAATGAGCTGAGTTATTAAACTTCTGATTTTATAACTAATAATATATAATTACATCAGCCTCATTAATTGCTTCTCTTTCTGTTTTTTTTGCTATAGTGCTAGATTAATTGTTGCAGAAACAAAAAAACAAAAAAAACAAAAAAAAAAAAAAGATTTTGAACCTCAAAATCACACAAAAAATATTTTAGGATTATTTTTACATTGTCATAATATTTTTATCTATTTAAAGAGATTGTGTATATAAACCAAAAAAAAAAAAAAATCTTTATCTTATATATATATATATATATATATATATATATATATATATATATATATATATATAAGAATAAAAAATATTAAAAATAATATTATTTGATGGTTCAAATTTTCGATTTTTATTTGAATGTCGGAATAAGTTAAAATTAATAATAATAATAATATTTTGGGTATGATAATATTTTTGTGCAATCAAAAGAATTTTTACTTTTGCTCTCTAATATGTGTTTCGGCATAAATAATTTTATAAAATAATATATTTTATTTACAAAATAATTTATTTTATTTTAAAAAATTTAAAATATAATATAATATTCACTTTAAATATTTGATTCTTTTTCTCATCTTTTAAATATTATCTTCTCTCCCCAGTATAATATTTTGTGTACATCTCATTTGAGGTGTACATCTTACACCTTACCCATTTTAGGATGGGATGAATTTCATTCGTCATTTCGAAGTGACGAATGAATAAATATTCACCCTAAAATAGACTTAGGTGTAGAATGTATATCCCATTTGAAATTTACTAGCCCAAGTATATATATATATTGAATATAAAATATTCAAAATATTATTCTTTAACTATTGAAGTCAACTGCTGCTTCGACACATGGTACTGAATGAAGGTAGTTGGACTTTTTAGTGCCCTGCAGAATGGCCTTAATGAGTTGTAATGAGGCAATAGCTGTAATCAGAACGATTTTCGCGAGAGAATTGCTCTTAATTTCTGAACCGTTTCAAAAAATGCTAGAGAGAGAAAGAGCGAGAGAGAGAGAGAGAGAGAGAATGTGCGAGAGAGAAAGAGAGAGAAAGAGCGAGAGAGAAAGAGAGAGAAAGAGCGAGAGAGAAAGAGAGAGTGCTGGGCAGGGGCGATGGGCGGGTTCGGGCGCGGGTGGGTCGGAGGGAGCCTGCGAGCGGGAGCAGGAAGTCTAGGACGCGCTCACCCACCAGACCTGAGAAGCCTCGAAGCTGGACCGCGCCGCCGGACGCATGGAAGGGCAAGGCCGCCCACCGACCAGGCAAGGGCTCGTTCGCCAATAGGGGGGCCGCTCGGGGGGAACTTCTCCCAGGTATTCTAGGCCCTGGGCCTGCGGTCCCGCCCAAGCCTCGAGGGGGTAGGCAAGCTTGCATCAAGGTCGCCCCGTCTTTTCCATCCCGCATCAAGGACGCCCCGTCTTGTCCACCGCCGTCAAGGTCAAGGACGCCTTCCTGTCCATCCCGCCAACCTCGTCGCTGCTCCTCTGGGGAATGCTGTAACGTCTCCTGGGCCACCCCCATTTGCTCCTACTTCGGGCAAGACGTGCTGCACGCCCCTCACGCCACCAAGATTCCCCCTGCTCACGAGTCCGCTGGAGGCACCCCGGGGCCTTGTGCGATCCCCCTCGTCCAAGGGCCGCTCTCCTATAAAGACACCCTGCTCCTTCAACCGCATCCGCATCCCCTCCTCAAGCGAGGGCCCTCATCCCGTCGCTCACCCACCAGCCTCCGCCCATCTCGCCTCCCCTCCCGCTCCACCCGCTTTGCTAGGCTGCGCAGATGCTTCAGATGCCTAGCTTCGGACCACCTCGTTCGTGATTGTAGAGACCCCATCTGCTGCGCTGTGTGCTCCAAGGTTGGTCACAGAGCCAGTCGCTGCCGACTTCATCTGAGGACTGACAACATGTTGCGTGGAAGAAATCGGAACTTCAGACCTCAGATCATGAAGACGTTCATCCCCCTCTCCGAGGACTTCCGCAAGCGCCAGCTCCGGTGCCGGAACGCAGTGCTGGCCGACGTCGTAGGGCGATCCAACCTGGGGGTCTATCCCCAAGGCACTCTGGCGGACGACCTGGCCGATCGCTTTGGCGGTTACCCCTCCGACTTCCTGGCGGCCCTGCATCGGGAGAAGGACTACGTCGTCTTTCTCCCGGACTGGGTTTGCGCCGAGGATCTCCTCAACGGCAACCCCCTTCACCTCCGGCACTGTCGCCTCCTCTGCTTCCGCTGGGAGCCCTACCGCGGAGCTGAGGACGCCAGGCTCTCTTACAAGGCTTGGCTAAAGCTGTCGAACCTTCCGTTCGAGTGCTGGTCCCGCGACCGCGTCTCGGCTATCGTCAGCGGTTTCGGCCGCTTCCTCGAGGCAGCAGAGATCAGTACCAACATTGACGACTTCTCCGGCTACAGATGCCTTGTCGCCGTGGATGACCTGGCCGACATCCCCGAGGCTCTCGCCGTCTCCATGGGCAGTGTAGTTGTGAATGTGCCGGTGAGCATCGACAGCACTGGGCCATTCGGCGGTGACGATCGTGGCATCCCGTTTGTCGGGGGGGGGGCCGAGCGAAGGGGGTGACCAAACGGACCCCCAAGGCTCGCGTCTCGCCAGGCGGATCGCGGTAGTCGGCTTGGGGGGTGACAGCAACAGCTCCCGGGACGCTGCCAACGACGCTCTGGATGATTCGTGGGACTCTTCTGAAATCCGGGATCGCAGGCGCGCTCCTACGGTAGATTCCGGGTTGCTCCTGTCCCCGGATCTCTGCTGTCCCGCCGCGGTCTCCGGGGGCGGCGATCCTTCTGGCAGCCGCGCGCTGACGTCAGCCCCTCCGGTCTCCCCCGCGGCTCGAGGCTTCCTGGGACCGAACATTGGAGAATGTGCGGGGGCGGGTGCAGACCTCGTGCCGGGGTCCTTGCTTCTCTTTTGCTTCATTTCAAACCTCGCCGCCCTTTTGGGTTTCCGACACGAACCGCACCGACGTCAACGGAATGCCTTTGGCTCTCCTCCCCACCCTCGCCAGGCTTTTTCCGAAACCTGCCTCGACTCCTCTGCAGCGTGTTGGACTACGCGACTGCCGCATTCCTCGGGGTACCCCCCCCTCAATCAGCTCCTCTTCTCTGTCGGACCTGGGCCCGCGCTTGCCCTGGTTCCCCCCCTCCTGGCCCGGCTCTTCAACACGGACGGACTCCTGCGGGCCTGGGCTGGGCCGCCTGCACCTCTGGGGAAGCGGGCTGGGCCTACCGTCATGCTGCAACCCGCCGGCCCAGGGCCTCTGTGTTGGACCCCTCCTTCCTGGCCCGGGCCCACCTCTTTGTTCTTCTCTCTGCCGCGTGGGCCGGGCCATCAGCCCCCTCTCTGCTTGGCGGGCCCCCACCGAGTCGGGCCCAGCGGTGCTGTACCCAGCCCGCCTCCTTGCCTGGAGCAGCCCTCGGGACTGCTTGGGCGTGCGCCCAGCCCTCTCGATCTCGGGCCGGCGCTCACCCCTCATCGCCGCGGGCTGCTCCCCGGGCTTCCCCCCCGCCGCCGGCCTGCCGCGACCTCACCGCCGACCCCCCACCTCCTCCCTCCCCCTTAGGTGGACCAGCACTGATCCTTCTTCGCCGCGGGCCGCTCCTTGGGAACCCCCCCCCCGCCGTTCCTTTGCGACCTCCCCGCCGCTCCCCCGCCTCCTCCGACCCCTATAGGGGGGCCACCCGGGAATCCGCGCAAGGCTCGTGGCCCAACCGGCGTCTACTCACCGGCTGGGACAAGGTGCCCTCCCCCGTTTCTGCCTTGTCCTGCAGTCGGCCTTGATGTACCCTGCGGGTCACCTATTTTCGAGCCCCGTGGGGGGGACGTCGAGGAACTACTCTTGCCGTCCCCTGGGGACCAGGCACCTGCGCCGAGCCTCTGTGCTGAACCTGTTGGGTTGGAGGCGGAGCCCTCTGCCACGGCTGGACTCGACAATGCCAACACCTCCCAGCTGATGCTCCCCGGCTGCCTTCAACCCCAGCCGCCCCGGCATTCGGTGGACTCCACTGACCGGACCTCTCCCAGGCGGAGCCCCAGGCTCGCTCAGAAAGGAGGGATGAACGTCCTGGCCACGGCAATGGCTCGGAAATCGTCCCTCCTGGGCACCCGCCTAGCTGGCATCGGAGGAGATTGCGAAGGACGAAGGAGTGCGGCGCTCTCCAGGCTCAAACGTAGGTGCGCCAATCTGGGCGTCCAGCTGAGCGACGAAGACGCTGCCTCGCTCCTGGTCCTGACCGGCCCCGGGCCCTAGCCGCACCGGCAGAAGTTCAGACGGAGGCTTTTCTCTGGTGTATCTCCTTTTTTTATGTTGCAACTCTGTTCCTGGAATGTCAGGGGTCTTAACGATCTTACCAAGCGTGGCCTGGTAAAATCGACTATTAGGGGTCTTACTGCGTCTGTACTTTGCTTCCAAGAAACCAAGCTGAGCTCGATCTCGCGTTCCTTTCTGTCATCTTTTGCGGGCCCGGGTTTCGATAGCTGTCAGTTTATCCCCTCGTCGGGGGCCTCCGGCGGTGTTGTAACCTGCTGGAACTCCAAATACTTCGCCTGCTCCGAGGTCCTGGTGCGACTCCACTCGCTCACGTTACGACTGAAGTGCCTCCGTAGCGGTTCCGACTTTTACCTTACTAATGTGTACGGTCCTTCGACCTGGGCGGGAAAGCATGCCTTCTGTCAAGAGCTGGCAGGGCTTAAAACTCTCTGCCCCGGGCCTTGGGTCGTGTGCGGGGACTTCAACTTAACTCGGTCCCCCTCTGAAAGACGAGGCAGCACTTGGTGTAACCGAATCTCGGCCATGTTCTCCATGTTGATCAACGACCTGGAGCTGGTGGACCTCCCCCTGCTTAACCAAAGCTTCACTTGGTCTAACATGCAAAGCTCCCCCACTCTCGCCAAGCTCGACCGCTTCCTTGTCTCAACTGAATGGGACCTCGCCTTCCCTCATTCCTCAGTATCGGCACTGCCACGGATCACGTCAGACCACTCTCCCCTCGTTCTCAACACGCTCGAACGGCCCAGGTCAAGCAATTTCAAATTTGAAAAGGTTTGGCTCACCCGCAGCGACTTCGTCTCGCTGGTGCCGATCTGGTGGAATGAAATCGAAAGCAGGCATGGACACCAAGCGGCCATTCTTACTTTTAACGCCAAGTTGCGGCACTGCCGCAAGCGGATTAAAGAATGGCGATCCACGAGCTTTCACAGCATTTCCAACGCCAAGCGGATCACGAAGGAGGAGATTCACAAGCTGGACTCCTTGGAGGAGCACCGGAGGCTGACCTTAAACGAACAAGAATCGCGCAGGATGCTCAAGACCCAGCTGAAAGAAACCATCAGCCAAGAAGAGATCCTTTGGAAGACCAGAGCCAAGCAGCACTGGCTGAAAGAGGGGGATGGCAACACCAAATTCTTCCACGCAATGGCTAACGGCAGACACAGAGCCAATCGGATTGGTAGCATCTTGGACGAGGGGGTCGTCCTCGATAGGGAAAAGGAAAAGGTCGACTATTTTTATCGTGAATTCAAAGACCGTTTCGCGCCAGCCAACCCTCCACCCTCCTCCCTCGGCGACTGGAGCGGTCTCTTCAGCGACAACTCGAAGCTGAGCTCGGACCACCTTACTGTCCCCTTCTCCCTCGAGGAAATCAAGATTGCAACCTTCCAAATGAGCGGGGACAAAGCGCCGGGCCCCGACGGGTTCAGTATGGTGTTCTACCAGAAATTCTGGGATGTGATCAAAGGCGACCTAGCCAAAATCTTCATGGACCTCTACAACGGCACCCTGAACACAGGGCCCATCGACTACTCGTACATCTGCCTCATCCCCAAAGCGGAGGGAGCCAACTCGGCCAACGGCTACCGGCCGATCAGCCTCATCAACTGTGTCCAGAAGATCATCTCAAAGGTGCTGACGAACAGACTCGTAAAAGTGCTTGACGACATCATCTCCCCCTCGCAATCTGCCTTCGTCAAAGGAAGGTTCATCCTGGACTCTTTTGCTACGGCCAGCGAATTAATCAGCTGGGGGGTACACAAGAAGCAGGATTGTGTCGGCGTTAAAACGGATTTTGAAAAAGCTTTCGATCACGTCAACTGGGACTTCCTCCAGCACATCCTTCGTTGCCTAGGCGCCAATCAAACTTGGTGCGGGTGGATCAACCAGTGCACAACTAACGGCAAGGTGGCCATCCTTGTCAATGGAACCCCCACTAAGTGGTTCAGAATGAAGAGAGGCCTCAGACAGGGGGACCCGCTATCACCCTTCCTCTATTTGTTGGTGGCAGAAGGCCTAGCGCGAATGACCTCCCGCGCCGTCCAGAATGGTCTCCTGCACGGCGTAGGGCCGGCAAGGGGGGCGAAATCGTCCATTATCCAATACGCAGACGATACTATCTTCTTTTGCGAAGCAAAGCTCAAGCAAATCCGTAATCTCCGTCTCCTGTGGCAGACCTTCGAGTGGGCCTCGGGCCTCAAAATCAATAGGGCGAAGTCGGAATTGTTTTACATGGGCGGGGATCTCAACAAAGGGGAAAGACTGGCGGCGGCCTTGGACTGTAAGCTGGGATCGCTCCCAATCAAATACCTCGGCCTACCGCTGAAACAGGGGCCCATTCCTAAGAGAGACTGGCACGACGTCATTAACAGAATCGACAGCAGAATCGCTGGCTGGCAGGCAAAACTACTCTCTCGAGGGGGGCGCCTCATTTTGGTGAACTCCGTATTATCGAGCCTCCCGCTATACTTCCTATCGGCCTTCAGAGCACCGGCCTGGGCCCTCAAGAAAATTGACTCGTTACGCAGAGCGTTCCTATGGAAAGGCCAGAACTCTATTTCTGGGGGTAGTTGTCTGGTGGACTGGAGAATTGTCTGCAGAAGCAAAAGGGACGGGGGCCTGGGTGTCCTGAACTTGGAGAACCTAAACATCGCCCTACTCGCGAAGTGGTGGTGGAGATATTTCACTGTCGAGGGAATCCCTTGGGGACCCCTCGTCAAGAACCTCTACTACCGTCGGAGAACCCCTCTCGCCGAAGGGCCCTCCTTCAGAGGCTTCTCGCAATGGTGGAAAAGTGTGCTAGGTACGAGGGAGCCCTTCAAATGCGGGTCGACTCGATCGGTGGGGAACGGTGAACTGACAGGCTTCTGGTCTGACATCTGGATTGGGAACTCGAGCCTCCTAACCACCTTCTACAACCTATACCACAAGGTTACCAACAAACACCTACTGGTTAAAGACTGCACCGGCCCCATCGGCTGGGCCTGGGAAAAGATCCTGGAGGGCATTGGACAAGGATCTCCTGACCTCGACGAGTTGACTCGACAGCTGAAACTGTTACTGGCCAACTTCAGTCTCTCAAATAGCAGAGACACCTTTCATTGGCGCTGGACGGCGACGAGTGTATTTACTGTTAGGTCCTTGTACCGCTTCCTTCAAGACAGCGGGGAGGACGACAAACGTTTTCTGTCACTTTGGAAAATCGTGGCGCCTTTAAAAGTAAAGGTATTCGTTTGGCTAGTGCTCAGGAGGCGGGTACGGACGAGAGATGTCCTCATCAAAAGGAACTGGACAGGGCCCAGCAACTGTGAATTCTGCCTTGGAATCGACGAGTCAGCGGATCACTTGTTCGCCTCCTGTTCCACAGCACGAGCATTACTGGAGGCCCTGCTGCCTAACCGCCTCGAAATCGGCAACAACCCAACTGTCACTGGACTGTGGGAAACGCACGCGCAGAAAAAGAGCAGCTTGGGCAAAAGAGCGCTAATCTCGATCGCCGCCACTTGGTGGGTCATCTGGTCAGAACGAAACAGAAGAATTTTCGACAACAAGCGGCGCACCTTTCACGAGCTCCTTGCCGACATTCGGCTTCAGCGTTCCTATTGGTCTCGCTTCTGTACTTGAGTTTTTTTTTTTTTTTTTTTTTTTTTTTTTTTTTTTTTTTTTTTTTTTTTTTTTTTTTAGGCTCGACCGCCCTCTGCGGCTCCAGCCAACCTGCTAATTTCAACCTTCGTATTGAATGAAGCGGCAGCATGCTGCCTTCTCTCAAAAAAAAAAAAAAAAAAAATTCTGAACCGTTTCCAAATTGTGCATCTTTTTTCTGATTTCTTGTTTTCTATTTAATTTTTTAGCCTTTTGCTTCTATGGACTTTTAACTCAAAATTATTAAAAAAAAATTTAATTACATACAGATTCTTAAAAATATATCGAATAGCAGATATATTACAACAAAATTTAACTTTTTTTATTTATTTTTTCAAAAATTTTATGTTATTTATATATGTCCCTATTCTCAATGTCAGTTAGAAAAATATAATTAATTATATATTAAATATTTAATCTTGATGAATTAGTAAGATAAATTTATTTTTTTATCCTTACAGCCATTTTTACATTATTTTAACCATTAAGACTTTTAGAGTGACACATTTGAAAGGAAAAATAATATTTTATATTTAAAAAATAAATAATAAACTAACAGTACTAAACCATATGGATATGGTAAATGCTAACTGTACACATAATTTTGAGTGTATATCTTACACTCCATCCATCCTAGGGTGGGGTGAATTCTACCCATTACTTCGAAGTGATGGGTGGAGAAGCCCACACCCTTGGATGGGTGCGGTGTAGGATCTGCATCCAATTTTGAGTGTAGAGGTAGCAGAGCTTATTCAATATATTTATTGGGATCTATATAAAATTAACCCTTAAAAAAATTACTACTTGTACATTGCAAATAAAATATATATCTTACATCTTACTGATCTTATAATAAATTAAATTTTACTAATCATCCCAATATAATTAATAAAAAATCGCTATTTTCTAATTAATGGGGTATACATCATATATATTTTAAAGGGTTAATTGCATACGGCTCCCTGTAAACATATCGAATAGCAGATATATTCCTATAAAGTTCAACTTTTCATATTTATTCATTCAAAAGTCCTATTTATATATATCCCTCCGGTTTATTATGGTGAGTTTACTATTTATTTTTTAACCGATTACATGTGAAATGACAATTTTGTCCTTTCAAAAATGTCGAAATATTTGGAAGGGTAAAAAGATAAAATTATCTCACTAACTAATCAAGATTAAATATTTAACCTATGATAAACTAGATTTTTCTAACAGAGATAGATGATAGAGATATATATGAATAACGTTGGAATTTTGAAGAAATAAATAGTTGAACTTTGCAGGAATATATCTGCTATTCGATATGTTTACAGGAAGCCGTATGTAATTAACTCTATTTTAAATGAAGTGTATGAGTAACATTGCTCAATTGTTAATCCTTATTGAGGAGATGTTTAGTACTCATAGTACGCCACATTCTAAGTTGTTATATTCTGGTTTTTTTTTTTTTTTTTTTTTTTTTTTTTTGTCGATTCTTGATTTTTTTTTTTTTTTTTCTGAAGTACTAAATTCAAATTCTATCACACTCAAATTTCTTTAAAAAAATTATTAAATATTAAAGTGTAAACTCCACTTTCTTTGCAATGAATTAATATTATCATTAAATAATAATAAAAAAATTAATTATTTAATATATTAAATTTTATTAGAATAAATTTATCACTATAACTATATTAAGAAGATAACAAAATCTATTTCCTTATATCAAAATTAATAATAAAACTAAAAAAAGTAATTACATTAATATTAAATTATACTAAAATAAATAAATTAAATAATTGTATTTAAATTATATTAAAATAAATAATAAAAAACTAGCGCAGTGATCCGCGTGATGATAGGTGCTATTAAAGTAAAACACTTTTAAAATAATAAAACTTAAATAGTAATAATAAAAAAAATCAAGTTGTAATTAATATAATTAAATAAATAATGATTGAATAAAAATTTGATAATTTTATAGAATTTTGTTAATCTATACAAATATTCATTATAGATAAAAATAAAAAATAATTCACATATAATAAACTTTCATTGCATAATTTTTTTACTACTTTATAACACCACACTATTTATCTTACGATGATATTGAAATCCAAAAATACTCTAAGAAAAAGAATTATCTTACATAATTTTTTTACTACTTTATAATTTTTTTACTTGGAGAGGAATGGGATCGATGATATTAAAATTATGTGCTTGTGAAGTTTCAATTTGCTATAGTCAGCAAAATACCGGTCCAATTACTACGATCACCATAAAAATCCTAAAAATTCGAATCTAATTCCAAAATGGCGATTATCTTAATCAAAAAATAAAAAAAAAATAAAAATAAAAATTTACGAAACACACGATACATGGAAGAAATTAAGAAAAAAAAAAAAAAAGAGGTCAGTTCAAAGCATAAATCTTGGATAGAGTATGATTGGATTAGGAGAGAATCTAGTATGTGAATGAGCCAATTGCGAACTTTGCGGAGCTGGGAGAGATTTACGCGATCGAACGCCATTACTATATTCGTTCGATCTCTCTCACCCAACGGCATCTCTCGGAGATAGTAGTGAAATTGTAAGGAAGGAAAAGAAAAACGGAATCTCTCGTCGAAGAGAGAGTAGTGAAATTATAAGGAAGGAAAAGAATAAAAAACGATAAAAAAAAAAAAAAAAAAAAAAGGAAAAATTATTTAAGGGAGAGGGAAAGATTTTTTGGAAAAAGAATAAAAAACGGTAAAAAAAAAAAAATTAAAGAAGAAGAAGAAAAGATTTTTTTTTAGGAGCAATGCTATATATACACTCCAAAATGGGGTATATGATGCACATCCCATCCATTCAAGAGTGGAGTTTTTTTTACTAGTCACTTGGATGTGATTAGTAAAATTCACCCCATTCTTAAATGAATGAGGTGTAAGATGTATACTCTTTAGAGATGTACAAAAAGCTTCTTTTTTTTTTTTCTGGATAGTTATAGTAATAAGTGATGAAGGAGAAATTGACACGTGAGTAATGTTTTGGGATTAATAGATAGTAAAGTAATAATAGATAATAGATAACTTATACATTAGATTAAACTTAAATATAATTGTACTTGAGTTGGAGATTAGTGGATCCCCACGTGTTATCGCAGAATTCGTTCACGTCTGCTACCTAAAATTTAGAGGTGTCCACGCTAACACCAGCATTTAATAAGAGACCTGTAATTAACCATACTCCTTGGCTGCATTAGCTTCGAGTATAACCAAAAATTAGTTTTTTCATAAATATGTATAAATTTATGTACAAGTAAAAAATATAATAATTTTGTGTTTGATTAAGTATAAGAGTTGTATCGGAATAAGAAAAATTATATTTAGTAAGTTAAAGAGAAATAAAAATAGTAGAAGAATTAAAATTTATAAAATAAAATAAAAAAATTTTAAATTTTATAAATTTAAATATCTTATAATTTAAAAAATTTAATTAAAAAATAATAATAATAAACAACAGGTTCCACCTTTATATTGGAATAACCTGATATATGAGAAATAGCTGTTCTCCCACACTTAAATGATGTTTGGGTATAAAAGAAGGATAATCTTCTTATTCCCTTATATCAGTTGCGAAACTCAACCTAATGTTTTCAAACTATGTTTTCAAACTAGTATAACATCTGGGATGTCAACGGATTGATTCGGAGGAATTTCTAAAAATTCGAATCTGATCCTGAACCGACTACGAAGTTCGAATCCGAATCAGAATCGACGGATTTTAAAAATTTATATTAAATTCGAACCCGACCAAAAATCTATAACCCAAATCCATCCGAACTAAAAAATTCAAATCCGAAATAATTATTTTTTTTCTCTTTACAATATTTTAAAATATATTATATTAAATTTAAATATAATATCAAATATTCGGATCGGATGTAATCAAAATCCATATCCAAATCCAAATCCGTCGGGTTTTTATTTTTTATATTCATATCCGAATACATATCCGTTTAATATCGGGTTAATCTATTCCGTTCGAATTCGGATTCGAATAAAATTTTAGGTATCCGTACTTATTGACATTCTTAATAACATCCGTACTACGATGCAAATAGGAATAGAACTTATATATTTGTAAAAACACAAACTCAAATATATTTATAAATTTTTTATTATTAAATTTGTATTGAGCTTTGTATTATCGTAAAGTCATCTAAAGAGAGAAAAAAAAAAGTGCAATAATACAAATTTCAATACAAATTCAATAGTAAAAAATTCACAAATATAATTAGGTTTGTAATTTTGAAAATTATATATAAGCACTACTCTAGAAAATAGATAGTGTTTAAAATGATTAAAATATATAATTATTAAAATTTAAGATTAAAAATTTTATAATTAAAAATATATATATTTTTTTAAATAGTCTTATATACATTATAAAAAATAATATTTTTATTAATATTTTCTTAATTTTTAGCATTTGTGAAGTTAAATTATACTAATAATTTTATTTAAAATTTTAATCAAATTATTAGTTTTGATAGTTATTTTATAAATAATTTTTTAATTAAAAAGTTAAAGTTGAAAAACTTATTTCAAATTTTAGAATAGGTGAGAATACATTTGTCT
This sequence comes from Tillandsia fasciculata, assembly GCA_029168755.2. Taxonomy (NCBI): domain Eukaryota; kingdom Viridiplantae; phylum Streptophyta; class Magnoliopsida; order Poales; family Bromeliaceae; genus Tillandsia; species Tillandsia fasciculata. The sequence continues at coordinate 23,811,341 of CM054932.1, forward strand.
TGTTAAAATTAATGGGAGAAAAAAAAAATTTTCTATGCACTAGTATATATTTATATTCTATGCATCGAAACTTATATTAAATATTTAATATTCTAATATCAAAATTTAAATAAATATATATAATATTCAAAGTTTAATAATTTAAATTATATTTGATGAATTAATTTTAAAATTTTTATTAAAAAATTTTAGATATATGGTGTATGTATAAATATACATTTGGTGTAGAGAATGTTGAACAGAATGACCTCATAATTTCAAAAGAGAAAAAAATTTTGCTTGCACTGATGCGTATCAATACTCTATATATACACTGCATATAATATTAAATAATTTATAAAATATTTAATAATTAATAATTTATTATATTATATAAATTTTAAAAAAATATATATCTTAAAATTAATTTATTATACAGTGGACGCGTTCAAAATTTGTATTGATACGTGATAAATTCTCATTGAATTGTGCATTTAATGGCAAACGTGGTGTTTTCTCAATGAGCCTTCAATGTGACCCAATTGTCAAATAATATTGTATGGAAAATTCTCTTCTCACCTATATAGAGAATCTCTACGGGCAATTCTCCGGCCGATCGAAAAGGGCCACGTGTCCTCTCAAAATATGAATTTTTTTTAATATAAAAAATATTTTTTATATATTCGAAATTGAATATATATATATATATATATTACATTTGATCAATAAAAAAGTTTGGGGCAATTTTCTATATACCCCTAAAAATTTTTCTATTTTCAGATTTATCTCTCTTAGAAGGCTAATATTAAAACTACCCTTCTTACGTTCCAACTTCTTTCCAAAATGCCCCTGAGGTTAAACTCTGTTAGTGTACCGTTTTGAACTGCCTGTGTGTAATTACTATTTTGCCCTTTCAAATATACCCTAAACCCTAAACCCTAAACCCTAAACCCTAAACCCTAAAACCCTAAAAAATCCTAAACCCTAAAACCATAAAAAACCCTAAACCCTAAACCCTAAAACCCTAAACCCTAAACCCTAGAATCCTAAAAAACCCTAAACCCTAAACCCTAAAACCCTAAACCCTAAATCCTAAAACCCTAAAAAATTCTAAACCCTAAACCCTAAACCCTAAACCCGGACAAAATAGGTATATCTGATAGTTTTCAACTCCGATTATTATTTAACTCTAGTTTAACCCTAGTTAACTTAACAAAGGGAAACGGTAGGGATATTTTTAATAACGGTGGAACGTATGAAGGGTATATTGGAAAGGAAAAAATAAGAGGGATAAATCAGATATTTCTTCAGATTTTAGGGTTACACAGGTAATTATTCCAAAAAGTTTCTATATTTGGATTGATGCGGTGGACATCGTACACCCGAAATCGGATGTACGAATAGCATTACTTTTTGTTTTTAAGTAAAATATGCATTTTTTATCTAAAAAATGATACATATACATCACTAATAGGATGTACATCCTACATCTGAGGAATCAACGGCATGGAAATAAAATGCTTAGTTGCCTCCATTAAGTTTGAGTTAATCTCAGTCATTTCTGTTTAGGGTGTATGATATACATCCCATACAGAAATATACATGTAGCATTACTTATAAATAAATATGTTACTTGATTAATCAGTATGTTCCACCCATTAGATAGGTAGAATATAAAATATACATTTTACTTGGGATGTACAAATAGTATTTCTTTTTAGGGTTAATTGCATACGGCTTTCTGCAAACATATCGAATAGCAGATATATTCATACAAAGTTTAACTTTTCATATTTATCTTTTCAAAAGTCCAACGTTATTCATATATATCCCTACCGTCTATCTCTGTTAGAAAAATCTAATTAATCATAGGTTAAATATTTAATCTTGATCAGTTAGTCAGGTAAATTTATTTTTTTACCCTTCCAGATATTTGTGCATTATTTTTTAGAGGGATATTTTTCAAAAGACAAAACTGTCATTTCACGTATAATTGGTTAAAAAATAAATAGTGAACTAATCATAATAAACGGGAGGAATATATATGAATAACTTAAGACTTTTGAATGAATAAATATAAAAAGTTGAACTTTGTAGGAATATATCTGCTATTCGATAGGTTTACAGGGAGCCGTATGCAATTAACCCTTCCTTTTTTATTTAGTATATAAAAATTTAAAAAAAAAAATCTATTTATACATTTTATTTTGGAATGTATAATTTATACCTATAAAATCTATACATAATGAGTGTAAATCATACCTTTCGAAATAAAGTGCGTGAATAATAAGCTTCTGAAAATGTTTGGAACTGCAAATATAGGATAACCCCCTTGTTTATTTTTATTTTTATTTTTTTAAATTTTGAGACTCATTAAACTTTTTTTTTTTTTTAGTTTGTATAATTATTAGTTTTAGTGCACGTATAATGAATGTTATTTTATTTTATTTGACATGTAAAATTTAAAACACACACAAAAAAAATTCACTAATAATATTTATTTTAAAAATTTAGAATATAAATTTTTATTAAAAAATAAAAATATATTATTTTTTATTAAAAAGTAAAAAATATTATTTTTTTTTAAAAAAAGTTATTCATTAGAGAAAAAAATGAATATAAAATTTATTTCGTTACGTTAAATAGTTATTAGTAATATATTTTTTATTCTATTTAAAATTTCTGTTGTCAAATTTTATTCACTTTTTTTTCCAACAAAAGATAAAAAATTTAAAAATATTTATTAAAAAGAAAAAAATATTTTTAAATTAAATTCAAATTCAATTGTTGGTTTAAATAGTTATCAGTTGCATAAGACTATTTTTTAATTACTTTATTTTTAAATTTGATTTTTTTTTTTGATTTGTTTTTAGTTTGACATAATATGAAAATATATAAAAAAAAATATAATGATATATTAATATTTAATAAATAAAAACATTATCTAATAAAAAAATAAAATTTAGTATTCTATTTCTTCTATTTATTCTATTTCTCGGCTTAAGTTAAAAAAAAAATTTGTAAAATTTATGGTTTTGTTAGCTATTAGCACTGAGTTACTTAATCTAAATTTATTCATTATATAAAATTATTACTAATTCACATGCGACTTATTATGATTTTGAGTTAAAAAATTTTAGGCGTATTCAACACGTCGAGTCAATTTTGAACTCATTTGGAGCGGTACAATCTGGATTGATGGGTGACAACGAAGTTGTCTATAGACCGAAGTCGATGGAACGATTTCTTGCCAATTCGTTGTCGACTTTGTCATGTCTGTCCAGAAAAAAAACTCACGGTCTTCAGTCAATCAAAGCATGCTGCTAAAGAAGTCAAATTAAATATTGGGTATATATAAGTGTACACCCGATGTACGTCCTACACCCCATTCCAAAAATACCCATCTCAGAATGGGGTGGGGTGTAGGATGTACACCCCTTATGGGGTGTACACCTAGCATCACCCAATATACGAACGATGTACATTTCATTTAGCGGAATGCATGGTGTACACCCCTTTAGGTGTGTCCTACACCCCCACCCCATGCTGAGATGGGTATTATTTTATTCGTCACATCGAGTAACGACCCCACCCGATGCTGAGATGGGTATTATTTTATTCGTCACATCGAGTAACGAGTGAAATTCATCACACTTCAGGATGGGATGGGGTGTAAGATATACATCCCTAAAGGAGTGTATACTATTCTGAAATGGAGTGTAAGATATACATTCCTAAATGGATGTATACTTATATATATCCTTTCATTTATCATCTATTTTATTTTTTTTTGAGCAATATTATTCCTACATCTAAAAATAAATATATAATATATATTTTATTTATTTTAAAATAAAGATTTACTTATCGGTCACTTTATCTTGAGATTTACAACCACAGATAAAATTTACTCCATTTTAGAATGGATAAGATATATATTGTACACCCACCGACAAAATTCATTCCATTCTAAAATAAATAAGGTATACATTATACAGTGTACAAATAACATTTTCTTATTTAAATTGAAAAATACTTTTGTACATCTCTAAATGAGTGTACATCTTACACTCTAATCGTTCAAAAATAGAATAAATTTTATTAGTCACATCGAAATAGGGTGTGTATCCTACATCCCAAAATACAATATATAAGTAGCATTCCTCATTTAAATTGGCAAAAACACATGAAGCACCCCTCAACTATAGGAAATTTTGAAAGAACCCTTAATTTATTAATTTGTTTACTAACATTATGTTTAAATTCAGTAATGTTAGTTAAATAAATTAGAATATTTAACAAATTTATTCATAATTCTATCAAACTTAATCACGCTAATTACTGCTTAGCAGTAATAAGTTAAAATAAAAAAAAAAAAAATTAATCGCTGTAAGAGCGGCTAAATTTAACTAAGTCTTCAACTTCATCTAGTTCAAAAATAAATTCATATTAACAAAAACAAAAATAATAGGACTACTTACTAAAATTTTTTTATATCTAATAAAAATATTTATGTTAAAATAAGTGTTATTCTAAAATTTACAGCCATAAATTTTTAACATTCAAAATTTTTTTTATTTAAAAAATTATCCTCATATAATAAAATAAATTAATTTAGTATATTTAGTCAAACTTAGGAAGATTAAATTTTTGAAAAGTTGAAACTTTCATAAAATTTGGAGGCTTAATTGCACTAATGTGCACTTTACTCTATAAATTTTTTTCATTAAAATTAGCAAAAAATATATCCAGCTCATTTTGATACAAAAAAATTAAAATATTAAAAGGTAGTTAAAAAAAATTTATAAGATTTTTTCAATAAGTCTATTATATTTTTTCCTTTTATTTGACTAGTATCTTTTAATAAAATTATTTGATTTTGTCTAATATAATAGATGTATTAATAGTATGGTAGAGATTTACCAGGGAAAAAAAAAGTTTAATTATAAAAAAATAAGTATAAGACAAAAAAAATTAAAATATGATTTTTTGTTTGATAAAATATAGAGCAATAGTATCTGTATATTTAAAAATAGATATACAACGATGTACACTTTATTTATCTAGAAATAAAAATTTAGTCATAAGTCACTTTGAAGTGACTTATGAAATTCAATTCATTCCTGAATGGGTGGAATGTATGATGCACACTCTATTCATTCAAGGATGGAGACTTAGTCACCGGTCAATTCAAATTGACGACATAATAAAATTCATCATATTACTGAATGAGTGGAGTGTATAATATACACAACATTTGAAATGTACAATTAGTATTTTTCTAAAATATAATAATATAAAGATAAATAAAAATAAAATAAAATTACATAGTTGGGTGTAATTAAGCCAAATTGGGGGGTCACCAATGCAATTAACCCCTCTCGCTCTCTCTCTCTCCCTCTTCCTCTCCGTCCCCACACACTTGGATTCTCCCCCGCTTCCTCTTCTTCCTCTTCCCCTTCTCTTCTTATGGTGAGTATGAGTACAAACCAATTCAAAGCCCCCCCTCTCCACTCCTCAATTATTTCTTGTTTTTAAAAAAGGTTTAATCTTTTGACTCCGTTTAATCGCCTCATAAAGTCATAAGATACTCAAACGAACCCAAACGCCAATGTCCCCGTCACTTTCAAGGGAAAGAATAAGGAAAAAGACGTCCTTTTTTTTTTCGTTCTAGTTTTAGGGGTTTCTAGAAACATTGGGTTGAATAAGAGAGCCCCAAACCCATCTCCCGTTGATTCAAAGAATCCCCAGGTGCCCATTTTGCTCGATCGATCGATCGATCGAAAAAGGCGGGAGCTTTTTGTGTTTTTTTTTTTTTTTTTTTTTGGGTGTAGTAGATCTCTTCGAAGGGAGAAGTGGGTATTTGATCTAAGAAAAAGGTGGGAGCGGAGCTTTTTGTGTTGAGGGAATGGAGGGTGGGATCTCGTTTTGGCAAGCGCTGAGCCTCTCCGCGATCGTCGGATGGGTGGTGGCTTCTGCTTCTTTCGATCTCACGCGGCGGGTCAGAGCCCTCGCGCAGCCGTGGGTCACCCGCCGCGTCGTCGCCGACACCCCTTCGATCCTCCAACTCCAGGTGAGAATGAAAATTTTTATATTTGAATTGGTCGAGTACTTAAAAATTTCTATTTTTTCGATGATTTTAGGGTGAAATTTGGCAACTTTTAATGTATTTTTTGGCTCCATTGTTGCAGAGATGGCATCATAGGTTCTTGGACAACATGTTCTCTGTGTTGTCCTGTATTGTCTCAGTGCCCTTCTACACAGGGTTTCTCCCTCTTCTCTTTTGGGTATATCTTGTTCAATTTGATCTCTCCTTTTTCAACTTTAATGGATTCCCTTATTTGTCGAACATTTTGTCGAAAATTTTGTAGAGTGGGCACAGCAAGTTGGCTAGACAGATGACCTTGTTGATGGCATTTTGTGATTACACTGGGAACTCAATCAAGGTAAATCATGTTTGCTTCCTGGAGATCACTTTACTTTCCATTGCTCTCATTCAATCTAATGAAATGAATGGTTTCGTGTTATCGACGACGAAGGATGCCATATCGGCTCCCCGGCCAAGTTGTCCTCCGGTGAGAAGAGTAACCGCTACAAAAGACGAGAAAGAGAATGCTATGGAATACGGGCTGCCTTCTTCGCATGCTCTCAATACTGTTTGCCTCTCTGGGTATATATATATATATTCTTCCTTCTATCGTTACTTTCACTACAACGATCGGAGAGATTCATTCTGATTAATGGTTATGTGTTATGTTCGTGCGAAGATCAGTAATGTGGAATTTTCTTGTTTAATTTAATGTTAATTTTGTTGGCGATACTTCATGCAGATATCTCTTGCATTATATTCTTATAAATAGTCCTCAAAACGATACCGCCGCCGTTGTTGCCGGGTTCTCTCTAGTTTTCTTGCTCGTCATCCTTATTGGCATCGGTGAGCTTTAAAGTTTCTTACGATTGTTATGTGTATTTGTATCGATTTCTTGATATATCTGTAAGGCGATCGAATTTGTGCTTGCCATAAAAAAGAGCGAGGAATTGAACGATAAGTGGGCAAGCGAATTTTAGTATCACGATTGGTTTATCGTGCTATTCTGTGTTCCGTATTCTACTTGCATTAATGAATAGTTGCCTTCTTTTTTATAGGAAGGATATATTTGGGCATGCATAGCTTGATCGATGTTGTGGCGGGAATTGCTTTTGGGCTTGTCATCCTCGCCTTTTGGCTCGCTATCCATGATTATGCGGATAACTTTATCATATCTGGGCAGAATGGTATGTTTATATTTTATTGAAACTTCCGTTATGTTCCTCTCACTGTGTTTTATGCATGTATTAGTTCATGTCTTGTTAATGAATTTGAAGACTATATTTTCCTCTTAGCATGGCATCATTCTCAGTTTTTTTTTTTTTTTTCTTTTCCTTCCCTATTTTGCAGTTACTTCCTTCTGGGCAAGTCTATCTTTCCTGTTGTTCTTCGCATATCCTACTCCAGAATTCCCGACTCCGAGCTTCGAGTACCACACTGCATTTAATGGTGTCGCATTTGGAATAGTAAGCTCAATCTCTCCTTTTAACTTTTCATTTTAGAAATATTGCACTTTAAGTAAAAGGATGTTTTTATTACATCACCATGAAGCCATTTGCTTTCCATTGCCTTTTGTTTTCAAACATCTATCATGATGTATAGAAAAATAATAATACTTAGGATCGTTTGTTAATATGACGTGTGATGAATGTGAAGTACAATTATAGGCAAAGTGCCACACTTTTTTATAGTTCGACTTTCTTGGATCCTTTGCTTTCAGGTTTAAAGTTCGAGAAGCAATTATTCTCCAACTTTCCAAAATAATATGAATAATAATATTTATACAAACAGTTTGATTGTTCTCATGATTGAACGGGTTTGAACTTCTTGAAATGTTATAATGAAATTGGTTAATCAGCACGATGAAACCACTTTTTGTTTAACCATGAGCCCAATTTGCAAAGTTTATATTTCATTTGCAAATATAGGCAGTGTCCCACTCTCAGTTGCCAGTTGGAACATACTTTTTAGATGTCGGATATATCCAGGACTGCTAAATGACGAAATGCTTATATGTAGTAAAATGAAATTTTATTCCTCTTACTATTCGAATTCCATCTGTCTGCAAAAATTGTTGCATTTACTATTACTCTGATGTCTAGAGTACAAGGCACAACCTGATGAAACTGGAAATAAGCAAAGAGATTATTTGATGTAAGACAATTGCCCCATTGGAAAGTGTGTCAGAGCTCTACTCTTCCAGTGCAACAAAATTGTGATGGGATCTTCCGCTGGAGTTCACCTACGAAATGCTTCTCCAGTGGAAGGGCCACCATTAATTTCGCAGCATTAGAATACTAGAAATCTTTAGTGTTTTCAGATTTTTTTAGACCTTTAAAGCATGACTACACCACCTTAAGAGGAAGCATTCCCAAACCAGGCCGTTGTCGATTTCAGAATAGATTAACTGGGTAAACTATCAGTGAATGCTCGTATTTGCATTGCATAATGATTGTCTTCTCCTTCCAGGTCAGCGGGATTCAACAAACATACCTCCATTTCCACCACGAGGGTGTCCCCCACATCTTCACTCCCGAGCTAACATTTCCACTTTTTATCGCTAGGGTTCTAGTCGGCATCCCGACAATACTAATCGTCAAGTTCTGCAGCAAGGCAATAGCAAAATGGTTGCTCCCAGTGATGTGCAATACTTTGGGCATCCCCATTGTATCTTCATGCTACATTCCCGCACTTAAAGTCTCCGATAATAGCAAGAACAAGTCCGAGTTCAAGCAGGCGGGCTATCTTCATAAAGTTGTGTCCTTCATCCCTCAAAAGGCGTATGACGTCGATACCGGTATACGGTTCCTACAGTACTCGGGCCTAGCGTGGTCGGTGGTCGACTTAGTTCCTTCCCTCTTCGCTCATTTGAACTTGTAGCAAGTTGTGTGTGAACGGTCAGTCTGCAATGTACTCTTCTATATTGTCTATATATTTTACTTCGCAATTTCATGGTCGATTGGCCTCATGAGGTTGTGGATGATTTTGTATCATATTGTTTCTCTTCAATGTAAAAAACCGTCTCTTGAAATTAAAAGCCTTGCAACAATCATTGTTCGTCGCAATGTAGCTACGCTGGATACCTGCACAGATTGTAGGCATCCAGTATGGTTTTCTGGTCTTGTTCTTGTACAGACTGACAGATTTTGACGGAGTCGAAAGTAATAATATCAGGAGATACTGAGTCTATGAGAATCTTTCGTTTTTGGGCCTTTTCTGGTTGTTTGAACAATGTACAATTGAGAAACAAGAGATACTAAATGAAGATGTCCTGGAACACATCCAGATCATCTTAGCTGGAATATATCCAGGTTGGGGTTGCTTAGACGGCAGAATATGCTAATTGATGTATGAATCTGGAAAGATGTGTAAATTTGCGCAAAAACTGTATCATGTTCAAACCTTTTCAGGTCCACATAGAGTAGTTGGTAGGTGATTCGTTCGGATGTTAAAACAAATTATCAATAATTTTTGATAGTATGTGTTGCATTGCGAGGTCCTGATAATCATGCATTTTAGAATATATATATTTTATATCAAAGATGACTATTTCTAAAAATCATGACTTAGGATTAGCACATACAAAAGTTTATAATAAAAATTATTTAAAATAATTTTGTAGGTATAAAGTTTCGCAACCTAGTTGTGGTTTACAGTTATCTTGGTTCAAATATTGACGAAGAAAAAGAACACGAGAAAGGGGGGAAAAAAAAAGGAAGGGTAATTTGCATAAAAAATTCATCAGGTTAGTATTTTGGTAAAAGTATGCCATATTTTTTATTTTTCGCATATACAGTTCAAATTTTTAAAAACTTACTAAAATATTTTTTTTTTTTTTTTTTTTTCTTGTTTTTTTTTTTTTTTTTTTTTTCACTCGAGATTCGTCTTCATCTTCTCCTTCCTGAGCTTGCCATCTTACTTCCATGCCCTGCTACTCTCGCTCCACGTAACGTTTAAGTCGTCGTCACCCTGCCACCACCATGGACCCCGCCATCAACAGAGCACTCGCTCCCACCGCGCCCGTGCCGATGCCCATGCGTATCTGATGGACACAACGTCGCCCGAGTGCGGGATCAAGCATGGCGGGAGCGGGAGCGAGAGCTGCGCTCCGGCCGAGTCCACGGCGACGGGGAAGGCATTGGTTATGATAAAGGGCGAGAAAGAGACTCTAATAGCGAAAAAAAATATAAAAAATAGAAAAATAAAAACTAAGAAAATAAAAAATAATTTTTTTTTCTACATAAAAAAAATCAAGAACTAGAGAAAAAGAAAGATGAATATAAAGTTGCACCATTTTAAAAAATTTTGCACTATTTTAAATAAAATTTGCACTCTTTCAGATAAAGAATATATTTTTTGAGATAAGAGTAACACTTTTTAGATGAAAGTTGCACCATTTTCTTTCTCTTCTTTTTCTCGTGTTTTTTCTGCGTCCATTCGGGATCGACGACGCGCAGTGGAGGCGGAGGAGAGTGTGGCGACGCTAGCTCCAGATAGGTGCAGAAAAAGCACGAGGAAGTAGAGGAGGAAAAGGAAGAAAAATAGTGTTACTTTCGCCTAAAGAGTGTAACTCTCAAATCAAAGAATATAATTTTTATCTCAAAAAGTATAACTTTTGTTTAAAACAGTACAAAATTCTTCTGAAATAGTATAATCTTATTTTACCATTACAATTTCATTATTTTCTTTCTTTTTCTCTAGTTCTTGATTTTTCTGTATATATATATATATATATATATATATATATATATATATATATATATATATATATATCTTTTTCGCTATCGCGATCTCTCCCTCGCCCTCTACCACAACCACTATGAATCTTCAGAATTTGAAATAGTCCTATATATGAGATATAATAGGACCAAACCTCTCAACCTAACTATAATATTTTAGGGGTTGGTTAGGCCCAAGAGGATAATAGGGTTAAGTGTGCTAGAACTAAAACAGTTTTATGATGGGTGACCTTTTGGAAGTGGGACGTCACAGTTGGTATCAGAGCTAATTACCAACAGGAAATATGAGATGAGTCTAGACTGAATCAGGGTTATAGAGCGGGCAGAGCATGATTTCTCCCGACTGATGACCGTTGTGAGTGGAGTATGGCTCCCCACAAGGTTAGCTAAGACCAGCAAAATGATGTTCACATTGTCCGGTGCTTATGAATATGCTTGAGCTTGAAAAGAATATCAGAATTTAAAAGGGGGCATCGCCTGGTGCTTGTGAGTGTGTTTGAGCTTGATGAGAACATCAAGATTTATAAGGGGAGTGAATGTTACATCCCAGAATTTGAAATAAATAGTCGTATATATGAGATATAATATGACTAAACATCTCAACCCAACTATAGCATTTTGGGCTAAGAGGGTTAAGCTTGTTAGAACTAGAGTAATTTTAAGATGAATGACCATGTAGGAAGTGAGGCATCATGGAACCCGTCGAAGCATTGCTTCTCGAAGTTGTGCTCGCGCACATAACGTTGTGTCCATCGAATACGCGTGGGTGTGGGTGTGGGTGCGAGCACGGTGTGAGTGAGCGCGGCATCAAGGGGCGGCGCTTCGGCGGGATTTATGTCGACGGTAGGGGTGGCAGCGTCTTGGATGTCGCGTGGGACGAGGGTGGCGGGGCATGGGAGCGAGCTAGTGAGCTTGGAAAGAAAAAAATAAAAAAAATAAATCTTGAGTAAATATATTTTAATCAAGTTTTTAAAAATTCTATAAAAATTACAAAAATAATTCATTTTTGACCAAAACGTAAAATCGATAAATTTTTTATATAAATTAGTCAAAGAAAAAATATTATACTTTAATGCACTTTAATAGGAAGGAGAGACTGCAGCAGGGAAGACACATGGTGCGTGATTCAGAACATCCTGCGCGATTTAACCTGCAATTTAAGACAGTTGCAGGTGCGCAGAGAAAATAATGGACAAGCAATTAGTTGAGCAATTTAAGACAGCTGCAGGTGGCCAGAGACCACATCGGAAAGCAATTAGTTTGAATGGGCATTCAAAATTGTACAGCTGGAGCTACGGTCCACAATAAGAGAAAATGTCCTCGTCAGAATATCCCAGTGGGGTCCATCCACAGTTCCAGAATCCTTTGGCTCTTAGAAAATTAGGGCAGCACCCAGTCCATTTTCTCCATTAAAAAAAAAAGGACAATGGCTAATTATTGCATGCACTAGGTGCACTGCGCATCGCAATTCTGGAATCTTATCATCATCGTCATATAAGCTCTAAAATCATAATCTAATTCATTTAAAATATATTACATTACATTCACACAGCCATCTTATCAAAAATAATTAAATATTAGACAAAAGTTTTCGTGCACCAACAATATTTAATTTTATACAATTGCTTTTTAGACAAATGTATCGCTCAGAAGTATTAAAAGCTAAAATACAGAATTTTTTTTTTTTATAATTTTTTTATAATTTTTTTTTTGACTTTTAAAAATTTATATTTTATATTTTTAAAATTTCAGTAATGAAAAGAATGTAATGATCAAATTACTATTACTTGTTTTATAATCCGTGGGTTATTTACCCTGCCCGTTTGGCAGATCTATATGTAGTGTTGAGATAATTTTTTTAAAAATTTAAAAATTAAAAAAAGCAAAAGAAAAGAAAAATAAATATAGAAATGAGAGGAGAAAATCAAGTAAATGATGATTGATTGGTATTTGTCTTAAATGATTAACCACAAAGAAGAAAAAAAAATAAAATTATATTGTTGCTTTATTATTATTATTATTACTATTATTATTTGAATTATTTTTCAAAATGAAGATGGAATAACTATAAATTGGACCATGAAAAAAAAAGGTTTTAGAGGGATTGAAAAAAAAAGGTTTAGAGAAAACGAAAAAATGAAAAGTTAAGAAAAAGTACAACGAGGTCGCATGGCCTCCTGATGGTGTATACGGGCAAACGGTATAGTTGCGGTTCTTTTGTTGGTTTAATCACATGACCATCTTTGTGATAGACTTAACCGATCAAATCCAGCATTGGATTGTTAGGACGCCGTGTGTGCATATTCACTAAGCATCCGTCTCCCCAAGACGTGCTTGTGAACAACGCGACGATTGTTCTTCAACCGATTTGATTGTGCAGCTATCTTTGTGATAGACTAGAAGCTCAAATCCCTAAAGAAAAAACTAATAAAAATAAAATAAAATATATAAAAATAATAAATAATAAATAACAAAAATAGCTAAATGAGTGTTACTCCGATATGCTATCTTCGTGATAAGCGTGGTTTGAGCCATACACCATCTTCGTGATAGTCACATTTCGACTCATCCAAATCGCCATTTTCGTGATAGTGTTGATTTGGGTTCAACTTAAAATAGGTCGCCATCTTCATAATAGGCTTGACTCGGTTCATTAAACCAATCTCTATTATCGGGATAAGCTTGATATAGGTTCAGCTCGTTAAACCAAATCGCAGTTTGGTTTAAACCGGATCGCTAACCGAATCCAATATGGATATAATTTGGGATGAATATAATTAAGATAAATAGTGAACCAAACTATAGTGATGTACCAAGTCAGACTTTAGGCCGGTTCAATTTAAACTAAACCATAAAGGATCTAATTTGAACAGAATCATAAACCAGTTCAACTTAAACTGAATCACTGAAAGTCTCAGCTGAACCGAACCGGATTACAAGCCGGTTCAACTTAAACCAAACCATAAAGGATCCAATTTGAACCAAATCATAAGTAGGTCCAATCTAAACTGAACCACTAAAGGTTCTAGCCGAAACAAATCAGAGTACAGAAAGGTTCAACTTTAACCAAACAATGAAGGATTCACCTTGAACCTCAGCAGATTCAACCTAAACTGAACCACAAAAGGTCCAAGCTACAAACCAACCCAAACCAAATCACATGAGGTTCGAGCCAAATCGAAATACAAAGTGACTCGACTTAAACCAAACTATAGAGGATTCAACCCGAACCAAAGCTGGTTCAACCGAAATGAAAAATATATGTGGTGTCCCGAATTTTCGTGCGACTTGACTGTGTGGTCGGCGGTGAGAAAACATCTATTTTTGGTGTATCGAGTCCGTTGTGCATCAAACGGACGCAAAAAATGGACCCAGTGTGCGAAAACGGTCAAAATTGGCTATTTTCGGGCTAAATGGGCCTACGGGGTCAATTTTGCAAGCAGGCCGGTCCACGGCCTATGAGGCGTGCATTGTGCCGCGATTGGCAGAGCCACGTGGCGGAGAGCCATTGATCGAGCCGCGTGGATTGGCGGGTGGGCCACGTGGCAGCGTCCTATTGGCCGGCCGGCTGACCGGCGTGCCGTACGCCCCGTGCACCCCGCTGCCACGTGGCGCATTGCGATTGGCGGTCGCCAACCACCGCGCGTGCGCGGGGCACACGGAGCGCCAGTGTGGGACACGTGGCGGCATCTGGCGGTTTCAGTCGCTGAGCGAGAGCTGTGGGATGGGCGCCATGTGTACCGGGTGCGATACTATGTGGTTCGGGCGCCCGGTTTCTCAGCTCGAATCCGGAAAGGTTTTTTTTTTTTTTTTTTTTTTTTTTTTTTTTTTTTTTTTTTTTTTTATAGATTTTGGCTATAAATAGCCCCTCTTGGGCTTCTTTTGAGAGGTTTTTGGATCTGTTTTTGGAGTCATCTTCGACAAGGATTTTCTTCTTCGACTCTTCTTAGCGATTTGGCATCCCGGAGGATTTTTAGACGCCGTTTCATATTTTTCCTCCTCGACTTCGCGAGCTTCGACGTTCCTCCGATTTCGGTTTTCTTCGTCGATGTTTCTTCCATGGACTCCCCTGGGCTTACCGTTTGGAATTTTAAGTTGAAATTTCAGGGGGATCTTTACAGGTAAGCCTTCGACTGTGGTATTCATCACTTCTCTCCGTTATGAGTTTTTATGGGGTTTCTCGCAACATCTTTAGACCCCCTTTTTCCTATTGCGTGTTTTGGATAGCGGAGGAGTAATCTTGCATTTTCTCGGCCGTTTGATTGCGGATTTGGGAGTTTAAGGATTCGAGTTCTATCTACACATCACGAGGATCACAGCCGTATTTTTCTTAAATTTTTTGGAGGGTATCTCGTAGGAGGTATTTTACTATTTTGTGGACAGATTTGCGGCGATGTTGTCGTTTTGGTGATTTGGGTCTTATCGCGATGTTCGGCTTATATTTCAACAACCAGGAGGAGTTTTCGGGTGATTTTTGGTTCATTGGAACCATGGGAACTTGAGGATCATGTACGTCCAATTTCAGTTCATTTGGACTCTGGACCGACGCGCGCATCCAGGTGGGTTGGATTTTCTCCAAAATTAGCGGGCGGCGTACTAATTCTATGTCGTAGTATGCATGCATGACAAGTAGAGTACTCCTTTTGTGGACCGAGATGCAAGCATGTATGATAGAATTAACAAATTGATTATTTCTTGTGATAATAAAATATTGGAACCTTGATTGGCATCCTGTCATATATTTGCATGTATTTAACCAGATTAGTAGAAAACCCTCACTTGGGCTAGTTTTCTTTATGTTTTAGACTTTCCACACTCTATATTCTTTTTTCCTAGACTTAGAGTTTCTTCTCGCCCGGATAGTGGGCCGAGTGGTCGGAATATTGCGGGATGCATTGGCACTTGTGCCTAGGGGCCGAGTGGAGTCTGGTAGTTGAGGCTAGATCAGGAATAGTGACGAGAGCCATTCGGGATGACGGTGGTCCCGAGTCTTTGTGTATTCCCCGACCAGTGTCGTTGGCACTATGTTCACGGTAGTATTGAGTTGATGATAGCAGGACCCTGAACCCAGACCGTTTTGGACACACATACGAATTCAGCAAACTAATATTTTCCTTCCGAATTTCGAAGGGTCGCCGGAACCTGTTCTTGTTTGATTGGGTGAAAGCATTAACCCTTCGGGGTTTGGAAAATAAAACTTGTTTTAATTGGTTTTTCCTAAAGAACTAAAACTCATTAAATTGGGTTTCCAAAATCAAAATGGTTTTCGGTAGTAAATGTTATTTTTTCTTATAAACTTCCTCACCCGAGAGAGTTCAAGTGATCTGGGTTCTAGGGGCTGTTTCCATATTTCGGGACGAGAGCTACAGGGGAGGGGTTGTGCCTAGAACCTGTTCTTGTTTGATTTGGATTCTAGGTGCTAGTCTCCCGAAACTTTCGTACTCTGATTGGTTCCCTCTGAATGTTTTAACCGCGGGAGCGGATTTCCCCGAACTGTAAAGAGTTGAGAACTTCGATAGGCCGAGCCTGGAGTTTGTTATTATTTGATTGGGGTTCTAGGCACCGGTCTATCAGGATTCTCGGATCCTTGCTGTGTCGGTCGATTCTTTTTCATCTGTGAGTTCGGTGTTCTGTTTTGGGAATCGTTTGGGCTGATGGTGGTCCCGAGCCATTGAGTGTTTTCGGCTGGTGTTGTTAGTGTTGAGTTATTATTTTCGATTTGATTGATCGTGGATTTGGATTATAGCCTGCATGAGCCGTATTGAGCTCGACAGAGATGCGCAGATACTTCCTCAGTGGGGTCGCTCCCCTCGAGTGCCGCTCCGGAGTTGGGCCTGTTACTTTGCTATCGCGACTTGTCGACGTAGTCCTTCTAGCTGGACCCTTTTTGGGCAGTCACGGGCGCCCTACGTAATTCTAGTTATCCGTAGATGTAATGGTAGTAGGTGGGCGCAGGTTTGTCTGGACCTTATGTGGCAGTCAGTGTGATTGGGTTGATTGAGCATACTGAGATAGAGTCGATGCATCATTTTCATCTATATCACCCATTGAGCATTATAGATAGAGGCATGGTAGCAGTAGAGTTTATTTCCTGCTTATTTACCTTTCCTTATTACATTGTTATTTTATGTCCCTAATAGACTTAGTGGGTAGACCATTGGTCTTGGGGACAGTACCCACTGAGAACTACTGTGTTACGGCTTTTTGTATTGGCATATTTCGTGAGTCATGTCAGTAAATTGAGTCGGAGTCTTAAAGGGATCAAATTATCAAATCAGCCTTCGAAGACTCATTGAAGATTCAACATGAGCTCAAGATAACTCTCAGGTATGATTAAATTAAATCATGGTGATTAAAGTTTATTTATAATAATTGAAATCTGGAAATGATTGAAATCCGGTTTAGACTTGATTTAGGAACTTGGGTTTTAACTCACAACTTATTTTAAGTTTGGATTCCGGTACTTGGTCTGTTTTGGATAAAACTTATCTTGAAAAAATCAGTTTTTACATTGAGTACCTGAACCACACTTTGAGTTCCTCAAACCCAACACAGAATTTTCTGTAATTTACATTGCGTACCGGAACACATACTTGAGTACCGGAACACAATAGAAAAATCTGTGTTTTGCACCATTGAGTACCGGAACATGATATTTGGTACCGGTACACAATGTCATCTCGAGAAAAGTTTCCTAAACCGACTCTAATTTGTTTCCAAGGGTTATAAATAGATACTTAGGGTTTCTCGAGAATTACCGATCAATACCGAAAACACTCGAGAGCAACCCTAGAGGCTAGGTTTTTATCGTTCATCTTTTTAGCCTCTTTTAGGTCAATTTGACGGTTTTTTCAAGATCTATCTTTTGTCGAATTGATCTAGACTTTGCTTAGAAATTCTTTCTACGGTTCTTCAATGATAATCTAAGCAAAGGATCATCATCGAAGCCAATATTCTGTATCGGCTGAGTTGCGTCGTGGATTCGACGTAGCACCGTGGATTCGGTGTGTTGAAGGCGTTTCGTGGATTCGAAACGTGTGCTCGTGGATTCGAGTGGCGTTCGTGGATTCGAACGTGTGCAGTGGACGTGCAATCGGTGGAGCGCAAGATCCTAAGAACTTGAAGGAAGGGTTTGAGTCCGTGGAGTCGGTAATCACCTTGTTATTCTTCAATTCTTAGTGGATTGTTATTGCGTGTTGGTCCCGTGGTTTTTCTCCTGGATTGGAGTTTCCACGTAAATATCGGTGTGCTTTTTTTATTTTCCGCATTGATTTTTATTTTGCACTGAGATTTATTTTTTAAATATTACACCTATTCACCCCCCCCTCTAGGTGTTTGATAGTACCTATTTAGATCCTTGGGGATCCTATAAAAACCTACATACTGTAGGATGTAGTTCTCACACCCTTTGTCGGTGATAGATGTTTCAGAGGCATCTACCCTTGTCCCTAGTCCAGTTGTTGTACCTGCTGATCGAGGTAAGGGAGTAGAGAGCTAGTTCCCTATCCGTCCTTGGAGTGTAACTGTACCCCCTTTTTTGGAGCTTTGTAGTACAATCTGTTGGATTATTGTATATTTTATGTTTGAGAGTTTTTATTTTTGAGAGACTCTTGTATTGTGAGGATCAGACTTATACCATTTTGGACTTGTATCTTTTATTTCAGTAGTTTATTTTCCAATTTTGATAATTGTATAGATGTAGTATTATCTTTTGTAGGTTAGACACTTCGTCTATGCGGGGCTTCCCGTATAGGCGTCAGATCTATTGGCAAACCCGAGTCGCAGTTTCGACCCCGGGGCATGACAACATAGAAAGTCTTAGTTGAGCCAAACGGAACTACAAGTTGGTTCAACCCAAATTGAATCATACGAGTTTCAAGCTGAGTCGATGTCACGCCCCGAGTTTAAAAACCGGTCTAAATTTTTTTTTTTTGAAATCAGAGTTCGCAAAACCAGGCGTAACAGACCGCCACATGCATAGAAGATTCTCTATCCAAACGGATAGAGACTCCCCTATACATGCACGGCTAGGCAAGTATAACAATATACATTCAGAGTTCAAGTACAGATAAGTTACCTAATAACTGAAATGAAACCTATCATAATACAACCCAAATGTCAGATCCTCAGGGGGACAGTTCTATCGTGGTCGCCTCACCAGACCGTCCCGACATCTCATCACCCGACAGTCCTGAAAAACAGTCACCCGAGGGTGTGAGACACACATAAGTGTATCCCAGTGGGCACGACGAGCCGAGAAATAGCTAATCGTACCTACTGGATACTAAAATCTGCGGATAGTAACAGGTCAATAGATACAGGCTGGATAAGCAATAAAGATCAGTAATAATGCTGGAATAGGCATGCTGAAACAAGGATTATGACTGTAGATGTCAAATAAATGCTGATAATAAATGACTGTATAAAATCGAGCAGAAAATTGAATAATCAAATAACAGGTGTACTGAAAATCAAGGTATACTGATCAGAAGCTGAATAATCAAATAGCAGGTCTACTGATAATCAAAGTTTACTGAGCAATAATAGATACTGAAATAAGCATGCTGAATAACTGTATAGGTGCACTGCAAAAAAATTAAGTTTTAGAAGCGGTCGAAACCGCTGGAAAAAGTACCTAAAACCGTTGGAAATATTTTTTCCAACACTTCTAAAACTGTCGGGAAAAATTCTGTAACCGCTGTTAGATCTCCGTCACTAAAGATCTTTGCCGACATTTTACACGACCGTTGAAGAAGATAATTTTAGTAACGATTCTCCGACCGCTACTAAATATAGTAAAAAGCGCTAGTATAAATTTATACCAACAGTTTTATAATTGTTATAAATCCAATCTAAAATACAAACACATACAATTAAAAACAAACTAGACAAGATTTTAAGACTTTTTAAATTCAGATATAAAAACAAATTAATCATTCAAATAAATTTAAATTTGATTACATCCGACAATTGTCAAACAAGAGAAGTTAAATCATTTAGCCAAATAA
The DNA here is from genome assembly GCA_029168755.2 of Tillandsia fasciculata. NCBI lineage: Eukaryota > Viridiplantae > Streptophyta > Magnoliopsida > Poales > Bromeliaceae > Tillandsia > Tillandsia fasciculata. The sequence continues at coordinate 23,831,155 of CM054932.1, forward strand.
GAATTTGCACAGTAAAAATACAATTTTCAATCAAAAATATTAATCAAAGAAAATTTCTATCTAAAAAAATAAAATTTATATGAAATCAAAGTTTTCTGCAAGTTCTTCAATTTATTCAATGAATTTGCTCCAAATTACAAATTTTCACCAATCCTTTCTCCTTTTTGAAAATTCCTGTAAAAAAAAATAAAAATAAAATCAAATTAGTAAAATAATAAAATCAAAAGGTTTCAATAAGAGAATAACACTAATAATAAAGTCAAAACTTTGATTTTAACTTAATAAGACCTAAATCTTACTTGTTCAATGGTAAACCTCAGAAACAATATTCTAAAGTATGCAAAACTGAAGAAATGCTTAGGCACAAAGTATAAGATTTGTTCTCTGTTTTCTTGTCTCAACACATCGAAAGCCACAAACTCACCACTGGAGTATCGATAAATAATAAGATTTATATAAAAAGGAAGACTAATAGGGGCTTCAATGGTAGTAGAGAACAAACTTGGGACGATTTCTACCTACTTTAATTAAAACTACTTAAAAGCCATGCCGCCAGACTAAACATATATAAATCAATATAATTCATTTGATTAAACACAAGAACCAACATGGAAGGCAAAGACATTAATAGAGAACAAGGTGCTGAAAAGAGGCATATGTCTCGCTGATCAACTTTTGAACTATAATATAATTACTTGGAAGGCCAAGGCAGCTATAGGACCTTTTCAACAAGGCATTGACGATGATGCAGAGTAATGTAATTTTCCACAGGTTCATGTCACTCAAATTCTCACTTCCCTGTATGCTTAAAGGTCTACTAAAAGCATTATGATCGATGGTTTGCTAAATTTGGATAGAAGAAGCAAAGAAGAAAATAAAATCTAATTGTGTATCAAAAAACACATACCATTCAGACAACAAAAATATCATACATGGTTCCATCACCAAATCAACATAACATTACCAATACATGCAATCATACTAAAATTCTCAGTTGCTTGGGATATGTTAATGGCCAAACAAGCTAGGATACTCGATTGTTCGGTAGGCCAAGAAAACAAGCTGGATTTTCTTTTAAGCTAATCTACTACAGAGATCTTTCAAGCTGATCATCTGAGCTTGATTTGGGCACCATTTTTAGCTTGATAAAAAATTTAGGCTCGAAATCATGAGCTTAGCTTGAACATTGGTGGGCTTAACAAGGTCGGTTCCCTTACGCCTTCTACTCATAAATTGCTAAACTATTGGTAACAAAGATATGAAAGGCATTGCAAAAGCTTTCAAACAATAGTTGAATTTAAGATTATACTAAGATATCACTAACCATAGAAGAAATTAAAGCCAATCAATACAAGGAAACAAGAGCATATAAAAATTTATGACTTGCTTAACTTACTAGAGTCACGCCTTCTTTGGAAAGCTCCTCCAATGCTTCACGATCAAAAATTTTGCCGTCCACTGGCGACTCATCAATCTTCCAAACTTTTTAAAAATTATTGAGAAAATTACTTACGAGTTTAAAGAAAAGAGTCTCAAGCTGTACCATTAGCACTAATCTCAAACAAATTCAGATGGGGTCAAAAAATATGTTAACAGATAGATATAAATTATACAGAGAGAATAATGGACTTAATTACTGCCGAGGCCTTGACACAAAGTCACACTGTGAGGATTTTGAACCCAACCGAAGCATAAATTTCATAGGGACACCTGTAATAAAAAATTGCCAGAGATAGGCTCCTCTTTTGAGATTGAGACGTAGTTTAGATAAAAAATTTAGGTAACTTGGACTCAAATCTAAGGTCTAAATCTGAATTATAAGTGAAACTTGAGCCAAGCTAAATCCCTATAGAAACTTTGCTAATTTTAAAGGATAAGTTACACTCAATGTATATATCACATTCATTAAAGCAATATAGTCAACAAACAAATTCACCAACAGGTCTGATGTCGAAATGTCTATAGCCAATGCAAACAAGTAATGATATATAAAAAAGGATAATACATGTGAATTATAAAGAACAAAACCAGAAAAGGTGATGTCACATGTTAATTTCCTCAAGAGCAAAAATATTTGTTTAGTTCTAGGAGATGTCAATAATAATCAAAGCATTAGGGAAAAAGCTGCTGCTAGAAAGGGGGAAAAAAATGTAACTCAACAAAATTATTAGATTCCTGCACCTTCTTCAACTTTTCAACCAAGTAAGCAACTTTGCTGCTTGATGTTGATTGCCAGTCAGGATCCCAGTCATCCTGCATGAAACTAAAAAATCTCAACCAGAAAAAAGGAAAAAAAGAAAAGAAAAGGTAACAATGTAAAAAGATCCACCCTCCAATTATAGGCTATTTTGAAATACGGCCCAGGTTCTTTTTTTTATTATTATTCTTGACACCTGTTCAACCCAAATATGAGTGTTTCCATCACTTGAATTGAGGATTCTACTAAATTTAATGATGGTTTCGTTATATTTAACTGCTTTGCCCCTTTTCCAGTGGACAGAAGGGCAGATTCATTAACAGTTAGTAACCGATAGCTAAAGGAACCCTTAATCTTAAAGAAATTTTGAATTCAGCTGACAGAAATAACTCAAACTAATGCACTTCAGAGTTAAAAGGGGTGTCAATCAAAAAATATATAAATAAAGCCAGGAAGTCTATTACAAAAAGGCCTATAGTTGATAGGTGACTGATGCATAAGACTTCACAAATGACATGCCTGTTTGTATGATGGCTGCAACTCTATAAGATCTTTAGGAATTGGCCATTTAGGATTTGGGTTTTCTGGGCATGTTAATATTTCAGGGGACTGCATCTCATAATGATGGCCACACCCCGGAAAAGTACATTTCTCACTATCCAGAGCAACGCAACCAAGGCATAATAAATGCCGACATGGGGTGATAATAGGCAAACGGCACCAATATTTGCACCTAAAAGCAGAAGTTTCAGAATATAAAAAGAAATTGACATATACTAGACAATAGGATGTGAATTGGAAAAGGCATCAATTACCTGAAACAATTACATCCATCCAAAAGCGAAATTCTTATAAAAGCATATTCTTCTGAAAGAGGATCAAGACCATGCTGCACTAGTATATCCATCGTTTCCTGGATATCCTGACCAGCATCAACTACTTTAATATGCCCCGCCACACAACAAGATAATCTTATGTTCCTAATTATTCTACTTCGGAACTTCCATTGTTTGGGGTTCAGTAATGATTCAACATGAGAAGGATCATTCCAATCGGCCATCAAAATATTTCGGCGAACAGTAAGAACTAATTCATTGTAACTCTTCGCGTGCTCCTCATTAAAATCTAGAAAAGTTACTTTTTTGATGCACGGAGGAATATTATTTAGATCAGATTTTCTTGCACTAATCATAGTCCTTTGAAGTAGTTGTATAAGACGAGACCGTCCCTCCTCCATCTGAACCTCAAAAGGTCTCTGAATTCCGGCCTCCCAGCATTCCTGATTCTGCCCATAGGCTTCTTCATGAAGAAACTTAAGCATTGGCTGAAGAAGAGACACATGACTAATGAAATTAAGAGCTGATTACAAGAAAGAGAAGAAGAGTTTTCACCGTTCAGTAAGTTTGAAATGAAGCAACTAGCTTTGAGAGAAAAAGGAAAATGGCTTACTCAATTTTCCAACTTGATTAATTGAAACACTATACGAGACAGATGGAAAGCATTTAGCTTGTCGAACATACTCATACACCCTGCATGAAAGGGATGCCACGTTCATATCACGTTCAAAATAAAAAAAAGTTACATTCAAAGCACGATGTGATAACCCAAGATAAAGAAGCTAACCGATCAACTTGCAAAAGACCATGGCCTGTTGTTAGTTTATCAGCAAGGAAGAAATTTGAAAGATAAGATGAATATTTCTAAGATGCTATCACCTACAACTAAAAAAATGATCTTAAAGCATATATTTGGAACAAGATAAACAAGCCTCTGTCACAAATGTTTCCTTTCCAGAATCATCGAATGTTACTGTCGAAAGCTTTCCAAGTGTCAAACCAGCTGCAAATGGGTGGCCAGGATTGCTACAAAAAACAAGTCACCATGCATCCGTCTACTTGAAAAATTTTATGCAAAGGAGTTTTCAATCTAAAAGAAAAAAATTAATATGAAACCAAAGTTTTCTATAAGTTTTTCAACTTATTCAATGAATTCATTCCGAATTAAAAATTTCACCAATCCTTCATCCTTTTTAAAAATTCCTGCAAAAAAAAAAAAAAATCAAATTAGTGAAATAATAAAAGTATTAAGTATTCTACATTTTTTTTCTACCATGGCTGAACAGAGCTATAATGAAGAAACATCTAAGAGGTAACTCAATATATAAACATTGGAAGCAAAAAGGTGCAGCACATTTTGTGGACCCAGTTTTTTAACATTGTGTGCTCACAACCATGAAGCGCAAACCAAAGCATTTGGAACAGCTATGAGATATTCTATAGAATACTCCATTCCAGGAAACTAGGCAAAGCATGTTCATAGATGATAAATGAGTCCATATTCTTAGGCTCTTATAGTTATGATAATTAGTCACGACAAATAAAATTAGTCAGAACAAACAAGACTATCATGATAATTATTTCACACAAACGAATTACTTACCTTGCAATTAAATGTTGGCTTTGCAATCAAATTTCACTTCAACTTGGAGTATCACAATCAGTTCTACTACCGGCATCTTGAACCTACATTATAAAAAGCATTATGATATAGATAAGAAACAATTAAAAAAACAGCACATGCAATAATTATTTTAAAACTTATAACTAAATGTCTAGAAATTGAAATGAGTTTATGACCTTTGAAGATTGAGCATCCGATTGCTTTGAAAAAAGCGAATCTACTTTGGCCTCAATAGAAGCTAATCTCTCTTTAAGTTCATTTATTTCTCTATCTTTATCTCTTAAAATTTCTTCCATTGAAATGATCTTCGTCAAAATATAATGTATGACTTTTTAAAAGTTTCAAATGATGCATTTAAACACTACATAAACCATATATAATACTATATATTAACAATCAATGATAAAGAAAGAATTAAAGATATACCAGTAATACAAATTTTTACTTGAGTAGAATCAACTTGGTCCACATCCTCATCCATTTCACATGTTAGGGCATCTGGTAGGTGCGAAAGTGAGGATCCTTGAGTCTGTTTAGGGCATTGTGTCGGTATCTCCATATCATCCTCTACAGAACATAACTTGAGCCGTTTCTTTGCCATTCCTGCATATAATATTATGAATATCATTGATAATAGGATTACTTTGTCATTCCAAGCCATTAAAAAATTACTTTAATTTTTTAAAATTCAATAATATATCAATTAATACTATACTAACAACTAACAATATCATATATAAGATCTAAAACTGAATATAAAGGACAAGGAAGATTTTTTTTAAAAAAGGTATAGGCTATGCAACTCACAAGCATAAATGAAGATTTAAAAAAAAAAAAAAAAAAAAAAAAAAAAAAAAAAAAAAAAAAATCCATATCATATTTGATTATGATTAATAATGGTGGTCTTTTGATCATTTTCTTTGTTAAGGAACACACTATAAAATTAACCCCAAGATCTCCTCAACCTCTATAACACATCCTAAGATTTGTAGTTAGTGAAGTTTTAAGCAGTAAACAATGGTTAGATCTTGGATCGACCAAATAATTAAAAATTTGATCTATTTGCTAGATCTAACTGAAGGAATCTGATTCTGTGTAGATAACTATGCTGGAAAGAATTAATATAGAATGTGTTAGATCGGCCGGATTATAATATATAATGGAACAGAAAATGTAATTTTATCTTGTGATGTATATGATACAATAATTAATGAAGAATCGCAACAATATGATGAACCAATTGCATAGCAAATATTGGAATCATAAAACAAAAATCCAAACAATATGATGAACCAATCGGGATCAAATGAACCCTAGATCGATTCCGAACTCGCCAAAACCGAACTCACCTCAAAGATCGAGGATCCTCCGCCGCCGCAGGGAGATCTCGGACGCCGCCGCCGCCGCCTCTTCTCAACCTCCAACGGGAACAAAGAGAAGGGGAGAGAGCCGCCGCCGCTTCTTCTCAACCTCCAACGGGAACAAAGAGAAGGGGAGAGAGCCGCCGCCGCCGCTGACTCTTCTCAATCTCCAACGGGAACGAGGAGGTTGAGGGCGGGAGAGAGAGAGAAAGGGAGAGAGAGAAGGGAATGGGTTTGATCGTGGTTTTTTTTTTTTCTTTTTTCTTTTTTATTTTGGGTCATTAGGGAGATTGGGCAACCTGGGTTTTAGTTGGCCCCATTTAAAATATATATATATATATATATATATATATTTGGGCCCGAATTTGAAAGTTTGTTAAATTTTTAAATCGAATTTTGAAAGTAGATTTAATTTTTAATTTTTAATATGATATAAAGTTTTAAAAAAAAATAATTAAATTTATTGATGAATTATTATTTAATATTTTAATAAATTTGACATTAAATTGAAGAATTTATTTTAATTTTAATTTTTATTATATTTAGATTCAACAACATAGTTAGCTAATTTTGATAATTTTTTTTAATTTCAAAATTTTTATTTCTTGAGTTAAAATTATATTATTTTATTTAGAAAATATGAAAAATATAAAATCGTATTTCAATTTCTAAAATTTTGGATTGAAAAAAATTAATTTAATTTGAACTAAATTATTTACCGACGCTTTATAATTGTTATAAAGATTCATTAAAACCGCTGCTAAAATATACTTTTACCAGCGTTTTAGAACTATTATACTAATTCATTGAAATCGCTGCTAAAATATATTTTTACTAGCGCTTTTATTAAGTGTTACTAAAATAACCGTCGCTATAAATCAATTTTCTTGTAGTGGCGGATAACAGGTAGTAAAATGATAATGCTGAATAACTGTCTAACCGGATAACAAGTACTGAAATGGTAATGCTGAATAATTGTATAAGCAGATAGCAGGTAAATGCTGATAGTAAATGACTGAAATCAAGCAGGAACTGAACAATAAGGGTACAAGATGAATAGCAGCATGTAATGAATCATGGATATGATAGAAGCTATGCGTCAATGAAAGAAACTCAAGTACCCAATCACAGTGCCACTATTGGTCACAAGGACCTCAGGCTAATGCCACAGCTAGTCACATCGAACCTCAGGCTAATGCCATTATTGGTCACATCGAACCGCACTGTAACGGGCTGTCATAGCCTGCACGCGCAGAGGCTTTCGCCTCCCGATGCAAAGTCTCACGGGTCCTTCCTCTAGACCACTTTACCGGTAAAGAACAATCTCAACGGGGAGCGACCCCGGCAATGTTCGTGAAGAACAACAGTGCGTGGCAAATCATAATGCTATGCTCAAGCTCACGGTCCACTGACCGGGTAATCGGCAACAAGCCGGAAAATCCCAACAGGGATGCTGATAACTGTATGTCAATCATATGTCATATCATGCCTAGCTGAAATATAAAAGCAAGTATCTCTGGATATAAATGCAGTAAAATAACTGATAGATATGAAGCAAGAATAGGCATGATCAGTCCATGAACATCAACTGTGGTGAATACTGGAATATAGTCATAATATCTAGAAGCAACTACAGATCAACCATACAAGACTAAACACATGTTGTTTTAAGAAAATCATTTTTTTTGAAAACATGTTCTAAGTTCAAATCCTCGGAGAGCAATGCCTTTGTCTTATCAACCAAGAACAGACTCAGGCGACCCAGCGATGCTTGGTTAAAAATATTTGTTGACTAAAAATCATGTGTTTAGCAGTATAATACTAGATAGAAGGAAAACAGGCTCAAACATCTTATGACCAAAAAGGCAATGGCAATGCAGTGGTCAAGTAAGCAGGATAACGAAAATCCAGCAGGAATATAAATGTCTGTATGTAGCAATCAATCATGGGTCTATCATGCATAACTGAAACGTAAGAGCAAGTATCTCTGGATATATATGCAGTATAATAACTGATAGACATGTAGCATGATCAGACCATGAATATAAATAATACTGAATACTGGAATGCGAATATCAGATAAACAGGAAGTGTCCGGATATATGTCTATCAACTAAGGATCAAAGACATGTAGCAGAATCAGGGCTAAGTCAAATATGAGCAAAAAAACTGTCATCTCTCAAATGACCAATCATGCAAGTATATGTAAAGGATACTAGACCAACGGAAAAAAAACTCATAAAGCATAATCTGGGCTAAATAGAAGAACAGGTATCCGACTGGACTAAAGTAAACAGAGGGCCGAAAAGATAAAGCCCGGACCGAAGATAACCCACCTCAAAGTAGGCCGATCCCGATCTCCCGCTGGTCCACTGAGACGCTGGTGCCGAACAGCTAGGCCCTGATCAAGGAACTGAATCAGTAACTGACTCGCTCAACCCATCCCGACAACACTATAATACAATTTACACTAGAACTCGAGAAGCCAAAATACTGTAAATCGACCCGCTAACGGTCTACAACAAACCGAAATCCGCCAAAACACAACTACTGATCCTAAACATCAGATTTTTGATGTTCGGGTGGACAGGGTCTACATACAGACCATTCGTATCATAATTACCAAAATAACTTTTAATTTTTACGTAAACACTACACATAAAGCACTGTTTCGTTCCGTTCTTTAAATCCGGGCAACCGGAATTAACGCCGTAAATTTCAGCATGTCTGGTTTGACGAGACGGAGCTCGTGCTCACATGCTTGGGTCAGCACGAGACCCGAGGAAAAAGTTAGCTCTTTAACCTCCTAAGTTCTACATGTTGTTTTAACTCGTTTCCAAAATTTAGAAGTCCAAAAATTACGCGGCAAGTTCCAGAGTGTCCAGGACCGCGAGACGAAGCCCGTGCTCACGGACTTGGGCCAACAAAAGGCCCGTACGCAATGTTGGCCCATAATTTCTTAGGGTCCAATTACGCCTTGCTATAATTAACTAATACACATAACCTGTTTATGATTCACAGTGAGCATGGCACGTACTGAGTACTAAAAACAAAGATGCTCACCTGAAGTTGGTCGGAAAACGGCGGATAGTCGGCCGGAGCAACACCACCAATGAGGCCAAGCTCGGATTGGCCCAACTTGGAACGGACCCTGTTCAAACTTGGAACAAAGTGGAGCACGGTATTCAGTAACCTCCCAGATGAAGCTTGGTCCAAGCCTGACCCACCGTCGGCGGCCGGAGACGGCGGCGGCCGGACCCAACTTAATTTACCACAACAATGGAAAGGTTGGATCAACTCTAACCACAGGAGTTTTTGGGCCAAAACAACTTTATGGGAACCTAGGACATGAGGTTTAGAACCTACCTGGGTCACTGGTCGGAACCGGGAAGCGGCGGCGCCGACCGGCGGTTGGCCTCGGGTACAAGGATGGTGCAACTACAAAGATAAAAACGTACACGTTCAAACTTGCATGCAACCTTATAGATAGTCATAATAGAACCCAAGGGACTTACCTGTGCCGGTTTCCGACTCCGCGAAGCCCTCCGTTGGCCGGAACAAAAGTTCGCCGGAAAACGAACCCGCTAATGGCGGATTCCGGCCGGCCGGTCGTGGGGCGGAGCGAGTTGATCCAAAGTAGTCTGCAGACCTCTACGGAGCATCCTACAAGGTTGGCCGGTGACGGGGTTCAGCGGCGGCGCCGGAAAAAGGTCTTCCGGCGATGGGTTCAAAACCCGAAACTTTGGGTTGGCTCGTGCGGCTTGGATCCGCGCTCGATCGACTCGAGACTTTATGGGCTCCTTGCAGTCACCGAGGAAAAGAAGATCAACGGTCTTGATCGGAGTTTCAACGGTCGGAAAAAGCGGAAACCGAGTTCGTCGGAAAACGATAATTTCCGGCGACAAGATTCTCCCGCCGGCAACCGGAGGCACGGCGATGACCCGGACTTCACAGTGAGAGCCCACACAACCTCCTGAACATCTTACTAAGGTTCAAAGCTCTTTTAAAATAATTCTTTTCCATAAACTTACCTCGCCGGAGTTCCAAGGAGGAAGAAGAACTCCGCGGCGGTCTCTCGGCAGCGCCCGACGTCGGGAAGCTCTTAGTTCGATTGCAGCTTCTCAGTGGAACACCCAGACACACTCAGAGCAAGCCACAACTCCAAAGCTTGCTTCCACGCACACCCCACCAAGAACCCGAGATGAAAACCCACTTCCCTGGGCTTTTCCGGCGACGGGATGGCAACGGGGCTTGGGTGACGGGTTGGAGGGAAGGTGCCGGACGCGTCGGTTGCAGAGAAGGTGTAGAGGCGTCGGTTGAGAGGGAAATTGAAGAGATTACGCGTGAGGAGGAAACCCGAAGAGACCCACGCGGAAACTGCATGCGTATATGCATGCATGCACATTTTCACAAACCCCCCCTCAAACAATCGGTTAAACCGAGTTTAGTCCAAAACCAGTGTATCACTTTCACACTTAAGTACTTCTCTTTTAAATGGAATAACTTAAATACTTAACATAAAGGGGTTTTCTTATAAAATGCCCTTTTTTCCCCTTATTTATACTTTTTGAGAAGTTTCGCTCGTCAGAACGAAAAACGGACTTCGCCAGTGCGTCCGGAACGTCGAAAACTACAAGACAGCGATTTTTATTTTTCGACACGGTGTCCGGATAATTTTTGGGTCCATAAAAACTGTCCAAAATTACAGTTTTCACGCTTTTCAAAATTTCAGGGTCGTCAAACAAAATTTTCGTCTGTGCCATTGCGTCCGGATCGACGAGACCAATCAAAATGACTACCTGGATCACTGAATTCGGACTCCGAACAGTAAAATAATCCACGTTGAAGTCGACGAAGTCACAAAAATTGAAGTTACTGTTCATCAACAGTAATGAATTAAACTACTGTGCGCAGAGGCACTGTTACATTGGCCGCGTTAATTCGTCCGCTTCTTCATTAATTTCTGGAAGATCTGACCGTCGGATCGAAAAGTGCTGAATATGAAAATCGCTCGGTTCGACGAGAGGATCGTAACGGTCAACTCGGATTTCCAAAATCATGTCCGGATTGGAAATTAGCCTTTTTGTCTCGTAATTTGTGCCACGAATTTTCTGGCATTTGTCCAAGTAGATCAAATTAAACTTCTTGAATACCAACTTAGGCTGAAAATTACCTTTAATTAATTTATTAAAAATAAAATATTCCGGATTATTACAGTCGAACCGAGCTAGCTGTCATTTCGACATAACCAAATCATAAAGAATTCAACTCAAACAACAAACCGATTCAACCCTAATCGAACCATATGAGGTTCGAGCCCAAATCGAACTATAAACCTGTTTGACTTAAACCAAACCATGAAGAATTCAACTTGAACTGAAGTTGTTTCAATCTAAACAGAACCGCAGGAGGCCCAAGCCGAGCCGAACCATAAGATTTTGATTCGAACCAAACTAAACGATAAAAGGGTCAAGATTGAGCCGAACTATAAAAGCTCGAACTATAACCAAATCAAATTCAAAGGGTCTCAAACTAAGTTATAAGGATTCGACCTAAACCATGTCTCAATGGTTCCTAAACCAAAGTATAATGATTTGACCCAAACCAAATGAAAGCCTAAGGCATCTCAACCCAAATCAAATACAAAAAGTTTAAACCAATTCAATTTGAACCCAACCTAAACAAAGGTTCATCAGACCAAACTACAGGAATGATCCAAATCAAACAAACCAGCTCTGCCCGAATCGAAACAAATCAAGAGTTCAAACCAAGCTAATTTCAAATGAATCGGTTGAGTCAACTTAATCGACTCATAAGTCAAATTCAAATGATCGTAAAGTCATTAAACTAAACAGCTCAAATTCAAACAGCCGCAAAATGATTAAACTAAACAACCCAAATTCAAATGACCTAGAGTCAAACGACTGCAATGCCGTTAAACTAAACAAACCAAATTCAAATCAATCGGCCACCAAGTCTATAAACTGAGCAAACCAAGTATAAACGACCACAAAGTCATTTAATTAAATAACCCAAATTCAAACAATCTAGAGTCAAACAACCGCAAAGTCGTTAAACTAAACAACCAAAATTCAAATCGACTGTCATGTCATTAAATTAAGCATCTCAACTTCAAATCGACTGCCATGTCATCAAACTGAGCATCTCAACTTCAAATCAATCGTCATGTCATCAAATTGAGTTTCTCAACTTCAAATTGATCGTCATGTCATCAAATTGAGCGCCTAACTTCAAATCGACCGCCATGTCATTAAACTGAGTACCTTAACTTCAAATTGACCGCCATATTGCTAAACTGAGCACCTTAATTTCAAACCGACCGCCATGTCTTTAAACTAAGTATTTCAAATTCAAGCCAACCACCATGTTGATAAACTGAGCATCTCAATTTCAAATCAACCACCAAGTTGTTAAACTGAGCAAACTAAGTTCAAATCAAATGACCGCCAAGTCGTTAAATTGAGCAAATCAAATTCAAATCAATTTGACCGCCAAGTCATTAAACTAAGCAAATTAAATTCAAATGACAATTGGCCATCAAATCGCTAAACTGAGCAAATCAAATTCAAATCAATTGACTGTTAAGTCGCTAAACTGAGCAAATATGACAGCCAAGTTGTTAAACTGGGCAACCTGATTTTGAACGACCACCAAGTCTATATACTGAGCATCTCACTCATGTACAGTAGAGGTATGCTCCTGCTTAAGCTATGTTTTCTAAAATTCTATTAATAAAAGTTCATCTTTATTTTATGGTCTCTTTTTATCATCAGCATTAAATTTGGTTTCTTAATCGAGGGTTCCTTAACACTGCGAGTGTATGGTAATTAACAGCAAATTTTTAAGTCTGTTGGAAGTCATGAACCTGCAAACCTGATTCCAAATTAAAACTTAAACAATTTTGATTTGTACCACGAATGACCACTCATTAGAGAAAGAACTCGCTGCGGGTCGGGCCGTTCTTGGCGGCAAACATGTAGCAATGTAGTAAATAGGATTTTAAAGTTTTGGGTATCTTTTTGAATTTTGTTAATAAATTTTGGTCACTTTTTTAAGAACAAATTTTAGGTGAAAACCTTTTTGATCCAAATATGCTTTTTGAATGAAAATAATTTTATAAATAAGCTCAATTTAATTTAACTCTTTAAACTTGAATGATTTTGAAAATAAAAGCCCAAAAGAAGTTAAATGATGGTCTATTTGACCTTTAAAAGTTCAATAGGTTTCTTTTACAATTGAAACTTCATTTTTTGTTCTATTGTCTCGAGTTCTTCAAAATTTGAGAATTTAAATATAGAAGTCAAGTAAAAAAAATTAGTATCTTAAGATCATCATTATCTGTAATCATTAAAATTTTAATAAAAATTAAGGCCAATAGGCCAACAAGAATGTTGGAAAATTACTTTTACAATACTATACTTTTCTAACAATATTTAAAGGCAATTTGAAATACTATTTTTTTAGTTTATGTTTTATGTCATTTTCACCCTGTTTTAGGACTATAAATTACAATCTAAGAGTTCTTGATAATTTCTATAAAACTTAGCTAGATTATATTGAGTTTCTGAATATTAATAGTAAAGAAAATGTCTAACACATTATTTGGTCCTGTGACAGTCACACACACTACAACAAAATTAGGTTATAGGGACACATGTTTATGATACTTTTGTATAAGTGTCCTATTTATGTTCCATCTATATCCAAAATTAGATTATAGGGACACATTTTTGGGACACATTACAAAAATATGTCTCTATACACCATAGTGACGGCACATATAGCAACACTAACCATAAGTGTTGGTATTTTTGATAGCGACACTTTTTTTAGATTTTAGAAACACTTACAAGTGTCGCTATAGCATAATTTTATTGTAGTGATATTAACAAGCAAAAAAAAAAATTTGACGCAATTTTGAAAGAGAATATCAACTGCACTTTGCCAAACAACACTATATATCACAATAGAGTTAAACAGACCCTCAGAGAGAATCATACTTAATATTTTCCTATGAATATTAGTTTTGGAAATGTTTTTAACTATTACCTCCAATTTAGCTAGTGGTACTTTATGATAAACTCTAGTGCAATACCCCACTACTGTATAATTATATTTACGGATGTTAACTAAACAATCTTCTTATCACAATAGAAAATAATAATTAAAAAAAAAAAAAACTATTTAGATAGAAATTTCGAATATAATACAAATTTAATACAGTTACCTTATTTTTCTTTTATGCAATAGATCATCTTACCGACAACTCTAGACTAGACTATAAACTTTTGAAATAGTTTAGTTTTGAAAATTCGATATTTAGATAAAACAACCATATGTTATTGTGTGAAAAAAAAAAAAAAAAAAAAAAAAAACAAAAAACAAAACAAAAAACAAAAAACTATGCTAACAATAAACATAGCGGCCATAGATCTTCCAAAATATTTGCCATTCTTCATATCACCTATTAATGCTTCTAGTTTTGTCTTAAAAACACTGCTATCAATATCAAGTCCATTCAGTTCTTTGGTCAAAAAGAAATTGTAAAGCATTTTGAACTTCGGGTGACTGTGCATTATAGGTAAATATCTAATACTCTTGTAAATTCAAATCGAAAATCTGTTTGATTTTTTTTAATATATATTTATTAGGATTTAGTTAGTTTTGTACTTAAATCTTAATTAGATTAGAATTAATATTTAAATAGATTAATTTAGATTTAAATATTAATTAGAGTATAATCCTAATTTAAGTAGATTTGGATTTATTTTGGACGGAGTTTATATATATCTCCAATTTAGAGAGCATATATATATATAAGTACGTATGATGTGGTGTCCCAGTTTTTTCGTGCGACTTGACTGGGAGGTCGGCGGTGAGAAAATACCTATTATTGTTGTATCGAGCCCGTTGTGCGTCAAACTGATGCAAAAAACGGACTCAGCACGCGAAAACGTTGATAATCGGCTATTTTCGGGCAAAACGGGCCTAACGGGCCCATTTTTCGAGTGGGCCGGTCCACCGCCCACTTGGCGTGCACCGGGACCAGCGGACGCGGCGAGGTGGCCATGTGGCGCGCGGGGATTGGACGGTCAATGCACGCAGACAGCGCGCATTTCGCGCCGAGCGCGGCGCACGGTGGACCGTGCCAGGCCACGTGTCGCCCGCTCATTGGCGGGCGCAGCGATCCGGCTGGCCTGGCGTGGACTGCGGAGCGTGCTCCCCGCCGTGGACCGCACTGCCGCGCGGCGCGCCATGATTGGCGCGCCCAGGTGAATCCGGGACACGTGGCGCGCCCAGGTGAATCCGAGCGCGCACAGTGTAAGGCCGGGGCTGGATTCGGGCGCCCGAATCCTGCGTCCGAATCGGATTCCCTATTCTTGTGGGCTTGGGCTATAAATAGCCCATTTGGGGCTTCATTTGGGCCTCTTTTTATGCGTTTTCTGAGCCCATTTTTCGACAGGAGATCCGCCTTCGAGTTTTCTTCGTCTTTTGGCATTTCGGGATTTTTTTGGAAGGCGTTTCATCAGCTTCCTCCTCGACATCGCGAGCTTCGACGCGCCTTTAATACCCAGGGCTGACGGGAGGGAGTTTTTGGCCAATTTTTGCGGAATCGGTTCCACGAGAGGTAGATCTTCGTTTTTCGTGTTTTTCGCTCTTCTTAGTTTTGGATTTTTATTGGGATATTCGGAGCATCTTTGAACCCCTTTCTTGCTGCTGGTTTTTCTGGACAGTGGAGCTTGTTCGATTTTTATATCCATGCTCGGTTATCGGATTTCGGCCTGTGAGGGCTCGATCAACATCTACGCTTCGCGAGGATCGCAGCCATATTTTTTTTGGAATTTTTTGAGATCATCACGTAGGTTATATTTTGGCTTCTTTCGAACTGACTTTTCCGCAGATTTGTGATCGTGGGGATTTTTGTTTACCATGATGTTTGGACTGTATCTTTGTGTCCAGTTGGAGTTTTCAGGTGTTTTTGGGCTCGTTGGAATCGTGGGAACATGAGGATTATCACCGTTCAGTTTCGGCTTATTTGGACTTGGGATCGACGTGCGTATTCTGGTGGGTTGCTTTCGTCTTCAGAACCGGTGGACGGTTCTCTGATTCTATCTAATAGTAAGCATGTATGATTGTGAGATGTATAGGGAAGCATGTTAGAGAGAGAGATGATGTATATTTTTGTATTGTTATTATGATCATGTCGGTTAATTCTCCCTATTTGAGTTAATTTAAATGCTATTATTGGAACTTGACCTAGCACCCTGTCATAGGATGCATGTTCAACCAGACTAATAGAAAACTCCAACTTGGGCTAGTTTATTTATGCTTTAGACACTCCCACACATTTATTCTTTTCACCTCGACTTAGAGTGTTCCTTGGCCGGGTAGCGGCCGAGTGGTCGGGTTGTTGTGGGATGCATGTTACACTCGTGCCTGGGGGCCGAGTGTGTGAGTTATGTTAATAATGGATCTGAATAGGAGAAAAACCACCTAGAGGGGGGGTGGTGAATAGGTGTAAACAATAAACACACCAAATCGTTGCGTAAAAAATAACCCAATGCGGAAAATAAATAAAGTACGCAAGATTTTACGTGGAAAACTCCGTCACGGGAGTAAAAAACCACGGGACCGATAACACGGCGAAATCCACTAAGATCAAACACGTACAAGGTAATTTACAGTAACACTACGACTCAACCTTTTCCATACGCTCCGAGTAGATCTTCTCCGCTCGCTCCACAACGCTCCTCGAATCCATGATTTGCGTCCAACGCCGAATCCACGACGTCCAACGCCGAATCCACGACCTCCAACGTCGAATCCACGACGTCCAACCGAATCCACAGTCTTCTCCAATGTAGCACGTATCGATCACATGAACGTACCTCGCTCTGAATCCACGAGAGCGGTAGCACCTTGAATCCACAAGGCCACGCGAATCCACGCGCCGATTTTGGAAAATCATTGTTTCTTTATTGGTGATGACAATCCGTCGAACACTTAGATCATAGATAGACAAGAAATTACCATCTAAGTATTCATCAATTTGATTCTATAAGAAATAGCGAGTTTGAAAACCCTAGAATCAAATTGAACAATATAGATGAGGAAACATGATATTAATCGTGTTTTTCCTTTCTTCTCTATATATGTGGATTTTTTCGTTTTTGGATTAACCCTAAAAGATGAAAGTAGGGTCTATTTATAGGTTAGAAACCTTTGGAAAGAGATAAGCATCAAAAACTGACTTAATAAACTTTTTCCTGCACGGCGGTCCGGACTGGATTTTGGCTGATCCGGACTGTCGTCTTTTTCCAGAGAATTTCCTGAAAAAATAGTTCGAGGTCCGGACTGGATGGTCCTGATCTGGATCCTGAACACTCAAATTGACCAGTTTTTTATTTTTAAGTAATGAAAAATATTCTAAGTGTTTCTACACTACAAGAATGTATTCGGATCACCAAAATTATTTAGTTAAACGTACCTGATCCTTTTGAATTCATTCTTCTTGAGATTGATGTATATGATCCACAATTCTTCATCTTCAATCTTTAAGACTTAAAACACTTCACGAAATACGCCAATACAAATTCCTTAACAGAGTGGAGTCTGGTAGCTGTGTTTATATCAGTACTAGTCTTGGGAGCCGTCTGAGTCGACGGTGGGTCCCGGCTGTCGACGATTTCCAGCCAGTGAGTGAGAGATGTGATGCTGGTTACTGTCGATCTTGTTGATCGTGGATTTAGATTATAGCCTACATGAGCCATATTGAGCTCGACAGAGATGCGCGAATACTTTCCTCGGTGGGGTCGCGCCCCTCGAGTGCCGCTCCGGAGCTAGGCCTGTTACTTTGCTTTCGCGACTTGTCGACGCAGTCCTTCTGGCTGGGCCCTTTTTGGGCAGTCACGGACGCCCTACGTAAGTCCAATCCTCCGTGGATGTAATGGCAGTAGGTAGGCGCAGGTTTGATTGGACCCTATGTGGCAATCAGTGTAGATTGGGTGATTATTTTATCGAGAGATAGTAGATGCATCATGTTCCATCTGTATCACCTCTTGAGCATTTAGATAGAGGCATAGTAGCTGTAGAGTTATTTCCAACCTTATCATTTCAGTACTGCATTTGTTATTTTATGCCTCTAGTAGACTTAGTGGGCAGACCGTCGGGCTTGGTGGTGGTACCCACTGAGAACTACGTAATGGTGTAGTTCTCACTCTCGCTGTTGGTGACTTCTTCCAAGGACCTCTTCTCCAGTTCCTGCTGTTCCTGTTGCTGCTCCATCTGACCGATGTAAGGGAGTCGCGAGTTAGATCCCTACCCGTCTCCAGTGCAGAGAGTAGAGGTACCCCTTCCTGGTGATGTTTTAGTACAATCAGAGATTTTGGATGTATCTTGTACTTTTTATTTTAAGAGTTTTACTTTGGAGAGACTTATGTATTGTGAGGACCTGGCATGTACTATTTGGAGTTGTATGTATTTATTTCAGAAGTTCACTTTTCCGCTGTGATATCTGTATAGTGGTTAGTATGATCTTTTGCAGGTTAGTCGCTTCGTCTATACGGGGCTTCCCGTATGGGCTGCGGATCTGTTGGCGGGCCCGGGTCGCAGTTTTGACGCCGGGGCGTGACATATGATCTTGAGAATGATTGTACGATACAAGAAGAAAGAAAAGAGAGAAGTCTTATGGGTTTATAGAAGACAAGAGAAGGGTGAGAGATATTCAGAATAAGGGCTTGGGTTGAAGCTACTCTATTGCAGAAGAGGAGTCTGTGTAATTCTTCTCTTGGTTAATGAATCTTATTTCACCCGCATATTTTCTACTTTGGTTTTCTTCTCTTTGTGGTTGTGCTAGTTCTAGTTATGTTCAGAGGACGAATTTTTGGTGAAAAATCCGATTTGACATTTTCGATGTGAAATCCCAACACTAGGCGGTACCGGAGCAGATTGCGTGTGGTGTCCCGGTATTTTCCGTTCGACCTGTTTGGGTGGTTGGCGGTGAGAAAACACATATTATTGGTGTATCGAGTCCGTTGTGCGTCAAACGGATGCCAAAAAAGGACTCAGCGCGCGAAAATGTTAAAAATCAGCTATTTTTGGACAAAACGAGCCTAACGGGCCGATTTTTCGGGTGGGCTGGTCCACGACCCACTTGGCGTGCACCGGGACCAGCGAAGGCGGCGGAGTGCCACGTGGCGCGCGCAGATTGCGCGGTCAACGCACGCGCGACAGCGTGCGTTCCACGCCGGGAGCGGCGCACGGTGGACCGCGCCAGGCCACGTGTCGCCCGCTCATTGGCGGGCGCGGTGACCCGGGCGGCCCGCCGTGAGCCGCGGCCCAAGCTTCCCGCCGTGGGCCGCGCGGCCACGCGGCGCGCCGCGATTGGCGGGCGCGCGTGCGCGGTGCGCGCGAGGCGCGGAGTATGGGTTATGTTAAATATGGATCTGAATAGGAAAAAAACCACCTAGAGGGGGGGGTGAATAGGTGTAAACAATAAACACACCAAAATCTTTGCGTAACAGAAACCCAATGCGGAAAAATAAATAACACGCAGAGATTTTACGTGAAAAACTCCAATCCAGGAGTAAAAAAATCACGGGACCGATCACATGGTGAAATCCACTAAGATTAAACACGTACAAAGGTGATATACTCACACGACTCAACCTTTTACCATATGCTCCTAGTTGATCTTCTTCGCTCGCTCCGCAACGCGCCTCGAATCCACGATTTGCGTCCAACGCCGAATCCACAGCGTCCAACCGAATCCACGGTCTCCACCAAGTAGTATGTCTCGAATTCACGAACGAACCTCGCTTCGAATCCACGAAACGGTAGTACCTTGAGTCCACAAGGCCACGCGAATCCACGCGCCGATTTTTGGCAAAATCGTTGTTTGTTGGTGGTGAAAATCCTCCGAATACTTAGATCAAAGATAGATCGGAAATACCATCTAAGTATTCATTAATTTGATTCTACAAGAAATCTGAGTTTGAAACCCTAGAATCAAATTAATCAATATAGATGAAGAAACATAGAATAGATCTAGTTATTTCCTTTCTTCTCTATATGTAGATTTTTCTAAGTTTTTTCTGTTATCTTAGTTAATTTTTGGATTCTAAAATCATAACCCTAAAAGATGAATCAAAGGGTTTATTTATAGGTTAGAAACCTTTGGAAGAGGATAAGAATCAAAAACTACCTTATCTGAAATTTTTTTGGGTCGACGGTCCAGACTGGAATAAGTTGGGTCCGGACTGTTGTCATTAAACAGAACTTTTCCAGAAAAACATGTTTGGGATCTGGACTGAAATGTGGGCAGTCCGGACTGTTCATGCGATTTCTGCAAAATCCATGTTCGAGGTCCGGACTGAAACAGGGGAGGTCCGGACTGAAATTCCGCATGAACTAAACTATGTTCGGGGTTCGGACTGGAATGCCCTGATTCGGATCCTGAACATATTATATGTCCAGTTTTTTATTTTTATGCAACTAAAAATTTATCCAAGTGTTTCTACACTATAAGAAAGTATTCGGATCACCAAAATTATTTAGTTAAACATACCTGATCCTTTTGAATTCTTTCTTCTTGAGATTGATGCATGTGATCCACAATTCTTTAACTTCAATCTTCAAGACTTAACCACTTCACGAAATACGCCAAAATAAAATCCTTAACACGGAGGGGCCACGTGTCGGCACTAGGGGCGTTCCGGGCGTGGGTTGCGGGCCGGGCCAGGGCACTGTTGGGCACTGTAGCCGCCCGAATGGGTTTCGGGCGCTCGAATGTTGGGCCCGAAAGCCCAATAACTTGAATTTTTGGGTTCCTTTTGGAGGGGCCTATAAATAGGCCCCTTTGCTCGGCCTTTAGGCCTTTTTCCCGAGCCTCCCTGTTACAACCCGACCCACTAGCAATAATAATTTGTTGGGCTCGAAACCACAGCCCAAAATGCTTAAGCCCAGTTATTATTACTAGTGTCCATGTCTCATATAAACCCAATCACAATTCCATCCACATCCGATGTGGGACTATTGGGGGCGTCACAGACTCCCCCCGTTTAGGCCTGACGTCCTCGTCAGCCCAAACACACACACAGCAGCCCAAGATCTCTAGGCGATGTGAGACTTGTCTCGCTAGTCCTGTCATCTAGACCCAAACTCAGCCGAGACTCGCCGCACACTTCCGGCTGGTTATTGGCTCTGATACCAAATGTAACGACCCGACCCACTAGCAATAATAACTCGTTGGGCCCAAACCACAGCCCAAAATGCTTAAGCCCAGTTATTATTACTAGTGTCCATATCTCATATAAACACAATCACAATTTCATCCACATCCGATGTGGGATATTGGGGGCGTCACAGACTCCCCCCGTTTAAGCCTGACGTCCTCGTCAGCCCAAACACACACAGAGCCAATAACCAGCCGGAAGTGTGCGGCGAGTCTCGGCTGAATCTGGGTCTAGATGACAGGACTAGCGAGACGAGTCTCACATCGCCTGGTGATCTTGGGCTGTGTGTGTGTTTGGGCTGACGAGGACGTCAGGCTTAAACGGGGGGAGTCTGTGACGGCCCCAATATCCCACATCGGATGTGGATGGAATTGTGATTGTGTTTATATGAGATATGGACACTAGTAATAATAACTAGGCTTAAGCATTTTGGGCTGTGGTTTGGGCCCAACGAGTTATTATTGCTAGTGGGCCGAGTCGTTACACTCCCCCTGTGGTTGAGTGCTTTAGAGAAGTTGTTCCTCTTCTTGTGCTGCATCTTTTCAGGGAGTTTTGGAATTTTTAGAGGGTGCGGCATCGACGGCTTCGGCGATTCGGCGCAGTGCGACGTTTCTTCTTCGGTAGCCCATTTCCGTCTCGTTTCAGTCCACGAGGTCCACAGAGTTACTCTGAAGGAATTTTTGGACGATTTTTGCAGCTCGGTTTCACGAGTGGTAGATCTCCGTTTTTTGTGTTTTTCACTCCTCTCAGTTTTGGGTTTTTATTGGGGTTTCTTGAACATCTTTGAACCCCTTTCCTACTGGTGGTTTTTCTGGACAGCGGAGGCTTGTAGGATAGTTATCTCCACGCTCGGGTATCGGATTTCAGCCTGTGAGGACTCGATTGACATCTACGCTTCGCGAGGATCACCGTCATATTTTTATTGGAATTTTTGTAAATTATCTCGTAGGTGGTATTTAAGCATTTTCTGGACAGATTTTACATCAGCATGTGTTTGTAGGAGTTTTTGCTTATTGCAATGTTTGGACCATATCTTTATACCAAGGAGGAGTTTTCTGGTGTTTTTGGGCTCGTTGGAATTGTGAGAACTTGATCATTATCCCCGTTCTGTTTCGGCCCTTTTGATCTTGGATTGACGCGTGCTTCAGGTGGGTTGCTTCGTCTCTAAAACCGGTGGACGGTTCAGTAATTCTGTTGTATAGAAAGCATGCATGATTGTGAGATATGTTAGAATGCATGTTAGAGAGATGTTGTCTTTCTTGTGTTGTTATTGAAATCATGTTGGTTAATGTTCCCTGATCTTGCTTTAGTTAAACTAAATGCTACTATTGGAACTTGACCTAGCACCCTGTCATATGTTGCTTGTGTAACCAGACTAGTAGAAAACCCTCACTTGGGCTAGATTCATTTATGCTCTAGACATCCACAGTTCGTATTCTATTCCTAGATATAGTGTTTTTCCTCGCCCGGGTAGTGGGCCGAGTGGTTGGAATTTATTTTTAGTGTGGGATGCATGTTACACTCGTGCTTGGGGGCAGAGTGGAGTTCTGGTAGATGTAGCTGGTCTTATATCTGTGACGGGAGCCGTTTGGGTAAACGGTGGTCCCGGGATGTCGTGTTTCTCTGTTTTATGTGTCGCCACTGTGTTAGTGGCAGTAGTATACCAGTGATAGCAGGACCTTGAACCCAGAACCTTTTTGGACACACATGATTTTAGTCAACCAATATTTTTCTTCCAAACATCGAAGGGTCGCCGGAGTCTGTTATTGTCTAATTGGACGAAGGCATTAGCCCTTCGGGGTTTGGGAATAAAACTTATTTTCTAACTATTTTTCCTAAAAGAACAAAAAATCATTAAAAATAAATTTTTCTCAAATCAAGATGGTTTTTCAAAAAGAAACTACTTTTAGTCCTCACCCCGCGTGGGTTTAAGTGAAAAATGGTTTTCAGTAATAAATGTCATATTTTTTCTGTAAACTTTCCCACTCGAGATGATTCGAGTGGTCTGGGTTCTAAGGGCTGTCTTTTTCTTTGGGTCGAGAACAACGAGAGGCTATGCCTAGAGCCTGTTCTTGTTTGATTTGGGTTGTAGGTTCTAGTCTTTCGGGGTTCCCGGACCGTTCATTGTTGTCGGCTGTGGAGTATACCCAGCTAGTGAGTTTGCATGTTGAGTTGATGTTCTATTTTGGGAGCCGTTGGGTTGACAGCGGTCCTGACTATTCGAGTATTTTCTGTTAGTGAGTTAGAGAGGTGATTTCGGTGTTGTCGATCTTGTTGATCGTGGATTGGACTATAGCCTGCATGAGCCATATTGAGCTCGACAGAGATGTGCGGATACTTTCCTCGGTGGGGTCGCACCCCTTGAGTGCCGCTCTGGAGCTAGGCTTGTTACTTTGCTATCACGACTTGTCGACGCAGTCCCTCTGGCTGGGCCTTTTTTTGGCAGTCACGGACACCCTACGTAAGTCCAGTTCTCCGTGGATGTAATGGCAGTAGGTGGGCGTAAGTTTGACTGGACCCTATGTGGCAGTCACTGTGATTGGGTTGATTGAGTATTTGGGTTAGTGTCGATGCATCATTTTCATTTATATCACCCTTTGAGCATTATAGATAGAGGCATGATAGCTGTAGACTCTTTCCAGCTTATCTTTTCATTATTACAGTTTTCTTATTATCTTATGCCTTTAGTAGACGTAGTGGGCAGACCGTCGGGCTTGGTGGCGGTACCCACTGAGAACTACTGTTGGCTGTAGTTCTCACACCCGCTGGGGGTTTCCCCCATCTGTTTTTCCTCTTTCCTCTCATTTGTTTTGCAGAGTCTCCTGGGAGAGTTGCTGTTTCCTCTGTTGCTGATCGAGGTAAGGGAGTCGCGAGCTAGTTCCCTACCCGTCCTTGGAGTATAGTTGTACCCCTTTTTGGAGCTTAGTAGTATAGTCTGTTGGATTATTGTTGTTAGTTACTTTTGAGAGTTTTATTTTTTAAAAACTTTTGTAGTGAGGTTCAGACTTGTACTTTTGGAGTTGTATTATTTCTTATTTCAGTAGTTTACTTTTCAGCTCTGATATCTGTATAGCTATAATATCCTTCTTTTTGCAGGTTAGACGCTTTGTCTATACGGGGCTTCCCGTATGGGCGGCGAATCTGTTGGCGGGCCCGGGTCGCAGTTTCGACCCCGGGGCGTGACATTGCGGTGCCAGAGCGGGTTGCGGATTTACAAAATCTAGTACCGGAGCGAGTACCTGATTTCCCAACAATCGGCATCGAGCCAAAGGTTATTGATCTTCAGGAAAGATCGACGGAGATTGCCACGAAGTTCGAAATCGAGAAGTTCGACGGTAAGAACAATTTCGGCTTGTGGCAGATTAAAGTTCGAGCCATTTTGGTACAACAGGATTTGGACCAAACGTTGAACGGGAAAGAGGCAAAGCCGACGGAGATTACGGATGTGGCATGGGAGAAGATGGAGCAGAAATCATTGAGTACGGTTCATCTATTATTAGAAGATGATGTTCTTTACAGCATAGCCAACGAGTCAACACCAGCGAAGTTGTGGAAGAAATTGGAAGATCTATACATGACCAAGCCCTTGACGAATAGATTGTATCTGAAGCAGCGACTGTTCACGCTGCGGATGTAAGAAGCAGCTAGCCTACATAAGCATCTGAACGAGTTCAACAAGGTGGTAACCTAGTTCACCAGTATCGGAGTCAAACTGGATGATGAAGATAAGGCGCTTATTTTACTTTCTTCGTTACCAGTGACATATGAGCATCTGGTGACCACATTGCTTTATGGTAAGGAGACCATAAGCGTGGAAGCGGTCACGACGGCGCTTCTTTTGAATGAGATATGAAAGATGACTCAGGAGTTCGGCATGCAAAGCTATGATACAGCTTTGATGGTAAAAGCGAAGAAGGAGGGAAAAACATTGGCAACCGGAAGTAGACAAAAGAAGCCATTATTCGAGGTGGAGTGCTTCTATTGTCACAGGAAAGGTTACATTAAGCGCAACTATCATAAGCTTAAAGATGATCTAGAGGAGCTAAAGTGGCAGAAAGGAAAAATTGTCACGGATCAAGACAATGAGACGTTAGCGATGGTGCAGGCGGCAGAATCGGAGATAATCGATTCTGTTGTGCTATATGCGGCGACCGATGATACTAAAATTTCGGATGATGTATAGGTGCTCGATTCGGCATGTTCCTTTCACGTCTGCCAGAAAAAGGAGTCTTTTGCTACCTATAAGGCAATAAAAGGTGGAAAAGCTCTTATAGGGAACGAGACGACGTGCAAAGTTTTAGGAGTCGGCACGGTAAAGATCCGAATGCATGATGGGGTCGTGAGGACGCTGACAGGTGTATGACACGTTCCTGGTTTGAAACGGAATTTGTTCTCGTTAGGTGAGTTGGACTCGAAAGGTTGCAAAATTTCAGCTTTAGGTGGAACTATGAGGGTGCAAAAACGAGATCGGGTCGTGTGCGTGGCGAACAAACGCGGGAACTTGTATGTTCTGAACAGGAGCACAATCAGAACAGAAGCAAAAGCAATTTGGGTTCCAAAAGTTCACGGAGGCGCAATCGCTCAAGATGGAGCGGAGGATGTGGCAACATCAAGCGGCGGAGACAAGCTCAAGGTGGAGCTTGCGTGGTGAGCCTGATGTAGCAGTTAAAAATTACAAATCAAACCAAGGTGGAGATTCTTAGGATTTGGTTAATTTTGTAATTAAATTTTAATTAGATTAGGATTAATATTTAAATATGTTAGAGATAAATTAATTTAGATTTAAAAATTAATTAGAGTATAATCCTAATTTAAGTAGATTTGGGTTTATCTTGGACGGAGTTTATATATATCTCCAATGTAGGGAGCACATATATATAAGTACGTATGATCTTGAGGATGATTGTATGATACAAAAAGAGATAAAAGAGAGAAGTCTTCTAAGTTTATGGAAGACGAGAGAAAGGGGAGAGAAATTCAGGATGAGGGCTCGAGTTGAAGCTACTCTATTGCAGAAGATAAGTCTGTGTAATTCTTCTCTTGGTTAATGAATCTTATTTCACCCGTATATTTTCTGTTTTGGTTTTCTTCTCTTTGTGATTGTGCTAGTTCCGGTTATGTTCAGAGGATAGGTTTTTGGTGAAAAAACCCAATTTGACATTTCTGCTGCGGAATCCCAACACTAAGTGGTACCGGAGCGGATTGCGGTGCCGGAGCGGGTTGTGGATTCACAGAATCTGGTACCGGGGCGAGTACATGATTTCCCAACAATATTCAAGTTTTTTTCTTCAACACATGAAAAAGAACCAACTGTATATTGTTGAAACAAAACGGCCAATATTTTTTCTTCTCCACGATGTCCCGTTAAATGTTATGCCAGTTCAAAAACCATATTCACTATAAGGATGGAGATCACTGATACGCTTTAATCCTTTTGTTTTATTGTAACGACCCGACCCACTAGCAATATTAACTTGTTGGGCCCAAACCACAATCCAAAATGCTTAAGCTAAGTTATTATTATTAGCGTCCAGATGCTTATATATCCAATCATAATCCATTCCTATCTGATGTGGGATTATTGCGGTGTCATAGACTCCCCCCGTTTATGTCTGACGTGTCACGCCCCGAGTGTAAACCAGAACTCGGGCTCGCCAACAGATCCACCGTATACGTAGAATTTCTCACGTATACGAAGCGATACAACCTGCTCAAGTATAGAGAGAGAGAAAGAAAGAGAGAGAGATAGAGAGACAAAGATTGATAGATAAATATATCAGAGCTCAACTAAATAAATCCAATGCAGACTGAAACTGAAAATATATATAAAGCTCCAAATGTTTATACGAACATCACTTCTCACAGTACATAGTAAAACTCCAAAAAATTCTCAATACAAGTATCATCTCTCATAAAAGAATAAAGTACATCCTGCTGGCTCCAGCCAGACCCAAAATAACTACACCAGTCTGCTCAACTAAACTATAAACAAAATAAAATAACACTGGGTCCACTGCTAGCTCTCAAGAATAGTAGGAGATATATCTAGCCCACGATCCCCTCACCTCGATCCGCCGGCGCCGCAACTGCCGCGGAGAAATCTGAAAAAGATTGAGCAACAACAACGGGTGTGAGAACTACTAGAAAACTAGTAGTCCTTAGTGGGTATGTCATCAAACCTCCAACCTACCCACCGAGTCTACCAAAAGGCATAAGTAGGAAATAGTAAATGAGTGAGAAAGTAATAACTGGAATGAATACTATCACTACTATGCCTCAATGCTACAATGTATACTGTCAAGGGTATGTATGTATGCATCACTGAAAGAAAACTACCGAGATATAATCCAATCAAATGGACCTGTATAAAACCCGATCCTGCCTGCGCTAATATCAAAATCACAGACCTGTATAAAGCCCGGTCTCAAACCTATATAAAACCCGGCTTCGGACCTGTATAAAACCTGGTCCCGCCTACTCCGGAGTGGCACTCGAGGGGAGCGACCCGCTCGAGGAAAGTAACCTAGTCGAGTATATTAGTAAAGCAGGCAAAAGTCATCACTATGCTCAAGGTGGAAACTCTCTATCCACTAATGCAATCTCGGCCCCAACTGATGCATAAACACGGATCGGCCAAACCGCCCACAAACCGCAGTTGCCGAACAACTCCCGAGTCAAATAATATGGTGCTATCCCACCCGACTCGATATCATAATTATACTATTCCCAACCATGCTCAATACCCCGAGCAACAATAAACATAAAAGAAGCAGAAAAGGGGTTTTCTCCTAAGTTTGATTCCAACATGAATAGTATAGCGATATAAAAAGAGTGTGGCCTATCTAGATGTCCAAACAAGTATGGAATAGTTCTCACACATGATAAGTGTAGTTCTCAACATAAATCTCAAGTTTAAACATGATTTAACCAAATATAGATAGTAAACATCACAACCACAAAATGCTGAAATTGGTTGAACCGACATGTAGGCCGTAATTTGATATGCTCCAAAACCCACCTGGCTGCTCAATGATTTGAAGTCTGATCGATCTGATTTTCGGCGACCACAATCCTCTGGTCCTTACTTATCCAACGAACCTACGAACTCCCCAAAACTCCTGTCAGATTTAACAAAATGGCGAAAACATCAACTGCTGCGCAGAAATTGTAGCACTTCATGCAAGTAGTAAAATAATCAAAATATGCTATATATGCTTCAATATACTTCAATATAGTAACCCAAAATTGGTTCCTAAGCTCTCTCTTAACTTAGAAACATTAAGAGATCCACAAAAACTAATTTTAAATCCCACAATTTAGCTCATAACATGATCATACCATTACTGTCCAATGCATGCATTCACTAGCTGGGATTCAACTTGATATATATTCAAAATTAAGCATAATCTCAAGTTGAAACCAAAAGAGAAATAGTTCACCATACTCATAAGATTGAATTCAACCACTTGGATTAGCCATAAAACCACAATTGAGTTACGAAATTATGTCCACAATTGGAAAAACACAAAAGGGTGTATCAACTTAACATGCAGAATTTCAGCATCACAAGTTATGAGAAAAAGCTTAATATAGTGTATCAAATACCTTCAAAATTTCAATATTAAAGTATCAAAATACTCCTCTTGAAGTCTATATAATCACCATGCTTTGAAATCCTCCATTTCATAAGAAAAAAGGTAGAGAAATCCCATGAATACTCAAAACTGTCTAAACTCTAAAAACTGCATACAGAGGATCAAAGATGGGTATACATACCTATTCAAATACTGGAATTGGCCACCCTCATCTATAACAAAGTTGTAGCACTACGAGTTCTGAATATTTTCCTACAAGAATCAGCTCAAAACTCCACTTCTACTATCCAGAGGAAGAAAAATACTGAGTGTTGTCCAAAAATCCAAGCTGTGCACAAGGGTCTCAAAGATAGCAAAAAATACCTGGCTTAAAGTACAAACTAGAGTTCCCTCCAAATATGAAAGTCATAGAGCTATGAGTGCTGAAGATTTCTTTGCAAGAATCACCTCCAAACTCCAATCCTACAGTTCTGGGGAAGTCGAGGAAGAAGCGTCGACGAAGTTGCCAAACTCTGCTAGTAAGCTCTAAGTTCAACAATGGTGGAAAAGTTTGGAGGAAGAAGATGATGGAGCTCTTACAATGCTTCTCCTCTTGCTATCAATGGTATAGTAAGCCAAAAGGATAACCTCAGGTCAAAGGGGGCCTATTTATAGCCCAAAAAAGAAGAATAACCTGCACCCTCAGATCACAAAAGCATAAACTGAACCACAGCTTGAGGGCCAGGTTTTGGGCGCCCGAAAGTTATTGTGCGCACCCGAAACCCGCGCCCGAAAGTCACTCATCCATGCGTCGCACCCGTACCATCCTATCTCCTCCAGCCGCCACATGTCGCCATCTCGTCGCCCCAACTGGCACGCCCGCCGCGCCACGCGTCGCCACAATGTCGCCACAGCTCGCGCGCACTGGCACGCTCCTGGGCCGCCACGTAGTGCGCCCGAAAGTGTGCCCGAATCGGCACTGTAGTAGCTCGAAAGTACTGTAGCAGCCGGTTCGGCCCCAGTTCAAGATCCACTGGATTCGAACGCCTGGATCCTTGTTTCGGGCGCCCGAATTCCCTGAAAAATGCAGAAAAAGTGTTTTGATTGGAATTTTCGCGCTGGATCCGTTTCTCGCGTCCGTTTTACGTGCAAACGAATCCTAACACTCAAAGCTAGAGTGTTCTCATATCAATGTCCATGGGATCAAACTGCCAACCAAATATCGGGTCTCCATGTATGTAATGACGCTGACTTTTTATTATTTCCTAAATAACGTCTTTTGGAATTAAGCTTATTTTTGGTGGATTTTTCTTGGTTTTGGTTCGCTTGGTTTTTGGGTTGCGGTTGCCGTATTGCGGTAGAGCTCGTTAAACGGAGAACGACGATGCGATCGGATAGGAAATCCGACTTACGGATCTTCCGGAATGAGGGTTTCAATGTTAGCGGGTCCAAAAAGGTAAGTTCGGAATTTCTCGGGACCCGTTAAGTGTTGTTGGTGCATCGGTATCCGCGCTAGCGGTTACGAGATATTTCGGAGTATCGGCACACTTATCGAGGAAGTCAGTGGAAAAATCCCTTTTGTTTTTAAATATCGAATTTTGGGAATTTCGTACGTACAAAGAAAAATAAAATTAAATAAAAAAATCTACATTAGTTCTAAAAAGATCGCTTCTTCTTCCTCTTTCATCGTTGTGCGTACCGAAGATCGAGACAGGAAGCGTCGCCAATACCGGGGAGCGGATCCAGAAAGACCACCGCCTACGGAGATCGGGATCGCGTTGTCTCTCCGTCGGAGCAAGGTTAGCGAGCGTTAATTCTCTTTCGTCGGTTTGATCATTGGTTCGTTTGATGGTTTTCGTTCGTTGGTTTTGTTCAGTTTGATTGTTGGCTTTCGTTCGACGGTTTGATCGTTGGGTTCGTTTGATGGTTTTCGTTCGTTGGTTCGTTCGGTTTGATCGTTGGTTCGTTTGATTGTTTCCGTTCGATTGGCGCCTCGCGGCCGGGCCATCGTTGCGCTTGCGCTCAGCCCGCGTCTCCGCCGCGTGTGGAGTCAGCCTGCGCCACACCGCCGTGCGCGCTGCCAGGTTGCACAGCCGCCGCGCGCGCTGCCAGGCCACAGCCAAGCGCACATTGCCAGGCTGCACAGCCGTGCGTGCGCTGCCAGGCTGCACAGCCGCTCGCGCGCACTGCAAGGCCGGACCGCCACGCGCATTGCCAGGCCGCTGCCACGTGCGCCGCGGGCCGCGTAGGCGCGCATGCCAGCTTGCACAGCAGCCGCCCGCGTGTGCCCTAGCGCAGCCGTCCTCGTGTGCCCAGGTCGCCGCCGCAGCTAGATGCCCTAGCCGCCGCCGCCGCTGCTGCTTGCGCCCACGCGCGCGCTGCTTGCACCCGCGCTTGCTGAAAATCACGCGCTGCTTGCGCATGCCCGCTCGGGGCTGCCGCGCCACCGCCGTGCCCGCGCGGGGCTACCGCGCTGAGCGCTGCTTGCGCGTGCCTGCGCGGGGCTACCGCGCTGCGCGCTGCTTGTGCATGCCCGCGTGGGGCTGCCTCGCTGAGCGCTGCTTGCGCGTGCCCGCGCGAGTCTGGGCCCGCGCGGGACTGCCGCGCTGCGCGCTTCTTGTGCATGCTCGCACGGGGCTGGGCCCGCGTGGGGCTGCCGCGCCGCCGCCGTGCCCACGCGGGGCTGTGCCCACGCGGGGCTGCCGCGCTGCGCGCTGCTTACGCGTGCCCGCGCGGGGCTGCCGCGCCACCGCTATGACCGCACGGGTCAAGCCGCTGCTGTCAACAGCTTGGCTTGTCGATTTTTGGGGCTTGACGGTTTTTGGTTTGACGGTGTTACTTGGTATTTTTGTCGACGGTTTTGCGTGATGGTTTTATTTAGCTTATTCATTGACGGTGTTTAGCTAGACGGTGCAGTCCGCTTGACAGTGCAGTCCACTTATCGGTGCAGTCCGCTTAACGGTGCAGTCCGCTTGACGGTGCAGTCCGCTTGTCGGTGCAGTCTGCTTGTCGGTGTGCAGTCCGCTCGACGGTGTAGTCCGCTTGACGCAGCTGTTTTCGTTTGTCGTCAGTTGATTCTCCGCTTGGTTGTTTTTCGTCGCGGACTTCGTCAAGGCAACAGTTGGAGCCCTGTTTCCATCAATTGCCTTGTCGACAGTCGGATCGCGTCAGAGGTACGGTTTTCAACCGGAGGGATTTTTGGACACGGAGTTTTTCGTCGGTTTATTGTTTTGGGTTTTGCCGGGCGCCGTTTTTATGTCCGGTCTTTTGTTTCACCACCGAGATTTTATCTATTATTTTCGGTACACCGGTAGAATCCCCTTTTTCGGTAAATTCGGGTTTTTGCACGGTTTTCCTATCTTTTGACGTTAGGGGTGTTGCTAGAATGTTTGTACCTTCCGGGTGACCGGTTGTCGCGGTATGAGGTCCGGTGGACTGCTTGTTCTTATCTGAACAATGGTAAAAAAAATTATTCAGGGAATTGTTTGATCAGGTTTTGATCGGTGCGAAAATCGGGACACCGGAGGCAGCTTTCGTTTTGGGATAGAAGAGATTTCTGGTACAGTAGTCGGGACCACTGAATTTGCCAATTTGGGGTAATGTGTTGATTTGTGTTTTTGAATTTTTTATTAGGCCCGCGGATGGTGTTGAATGCTTAGGAGGGTCACGGGCGCGGTTGTTTATCTCCGTTTCAGGTGGGTGCACTCTTAGAACCCCTTTGTTGCATAATTCATTACTGTTATGTTGTATCATATTAAGGGATATTATGAGTGATCGTGGCGGCTTTTCGGAAGTCGGAAGGTGGGTTCGGTAAGGTAAAATATGGTGCTATTGGTGGACCCTGGATAGGTCTGGGGGGATTTACAGGAGCTCGTAGAGGAGCCTCATACTCAGGATGACTTACGGGTAGAGATTGATCCCCCGACTTGCAGTCAGGAACTCTGGTGAACTGGTAATATCTGACCTTACACTTTATTGGTTTCCTTTATGGCATATTATGATACATCACTTGGGCGACTTTCGGCGCAACACATGGATTTGGATCCGAATAATGTTATGAGTTGATGACTAACCCCATGTTATACATGTGTATCGGTGTTTATACTTTTTGGAGCAACGAGTGTCGCAGGTGTTTATGACACTCGTTTTATTATGGTTACTATGCTCATGGCTCTTGCACGCACACCAGCGGTTTGGCCACCGTGTTGGTGTACTTTTCTGGAAAGGTAGTCTGAGGACCCGTGAACCCCACGAGGTGACGTTAGTGGGGGCCCCTTGCGGTTATTTGCGGTGCTGCACTTGTGCAGTGGGGGGTTTTAATGCACCAAAGGTGAGAGCGGGGCGGTTTTCTTTTGCCTGAGGTCCCCGAATCGACATGGCAAGGTGCTCAGTTCAGTTTCTCGGGGATGATATGATTGATTGCAGGATGGGATTATGGATGCTCTAGTTTTAGAGTTTGATTTATTATCCGCACCTTTTAGCATCGTACTTGTAGTTGTGTTTTATCTCTACTCTTCATGTCACTGACTCCCACTGTGTGACTGGTTTGGTCGGGTCTGGGGATCAGGACGATGGTGAGGACGTTATTTGGTGAGGTGTGAGATTACCACGGTCAGCTTCCTTTTCCTTCTTTCGTTTTTAGTTAGTTATTTCCTTTATGGTCGAATGCTTTGCATGTGGACGTGTATATTGTGGATGGTGTGGATGTTGAGACAGACCTTATGTTTTTGTCAAATGAATATATTTTATAAAACTATGATTTCAACATATGGTTTATGGACGCGTCGTGTGGACGCGGGTTTTCATACTCAAAAAGAAATTGCGAAAATAACTTTAGAAAATTAAGTGTCGTGTGGGCATTATTTTTAAACCATGGGATTTATCCTTTCGAACATATTAAGGCACTAGGTATGCGCCGTTTTATGAAACGAGATATTAGTGTTTTCAAATCATACTCTGGCTTTTGTAACTTTTAAGGCAAAGGTGGTTGATGTTTTTTTCGGGGTATGTGAAGTACATAAGGACGCCGTGCCTATACAAGGGAGACCTTGTATATGTGGCGGGTCTGTGCACGTGCCTGGGTGGGTTAAAAAAACAAAAATAATAATAGGATCACTTTCCGCTTTTAAATTGCTCCCGGGGCGTGACAACGTAACGTTCTCATCAACCCAAACACACACACACAATGCAAGATCACTAGGCGATGTGAGATTCGTCTCGCTAGCCCTGTCATCTAGACCCAGGCTTATTCGAGACTCATCACGCACTTCCGGCTGGTTATTTGCCCTGATACCAAAAAATCTCTATACATGCACGACTATCTGATCATGTCTTTGGATTAAAGTTTAAACTCTGATTTAAAAAAAAAAAAAAAAAAAAAAAAAAAAAAAAAGATCGCTTTTAAAAATTCGGGGCGTGACATTTATACTCAACAATGATATCACGTTGATGATCAATTTCCTAAATCATTGACTATTAAGGCAACAATTTTAGCAGAAAAAGATGGATTATATTGTGACGTATGTTCGGCACGACTGCAGATTAACCTTAGTCAAACAGGAAGAAAATCAGCTTCTTTAAATCGATCTCGCGCCATCTTAAATGCTCTAATAATTTTGTTCACAATCAAACATTTCCATTAGTAAATCAGCAATATTTCTATCAATATTTTTTATGTCGCTGCCTATTCTAAGCACATTCACTCAATTGTTAACTTCAATTTTGGTATTATAAACAGCTAGACAAATTTAGGCGGTTGGCCATCATTGGGTCGGAGAGAATCTATTATGTGGTAATTATTATCATTAATTCAAAATACATATGGCCTAAATTTTTTATTAATTTTGTTATCAATCTTTGTACCAAGTGATGTAAATGAAAAAAAAAGAATTGTAATTCTTCCAAAAATGTTTACATTTTCTAGAGCCTGTGTAATCAAGCGAAGAGTCAAAAAAAATGTGGTGTTTGTCAAAATAGCGGCAAAGAAACTTTGCCACCTTGACAGCACAACGAAAACCTACGAAAATCTTCTGCAAGTGATTTGAATACTCTTTTATTGTACCATAGTAAAGCACCACATGATCAGTATTCATATTCTGGTAATAAAAAATTCAATTTCTCGATATTTACGATATGTGAAGATGGTGCACTATGCGACTGTTGTGAGAATCCAACACCCAAATTACTCTTTCAAGCATCTCAACTACTGAACTTTCTTTTCTTTAGCAACAAATTATCGATACTACTAGGTGCATTATGTCACGCCTCGAAACCGCTGATTGATCGATTCGGGTGTGCATGCATAAACTTCTTGTCGGATGGGTAGGCCGCACTTAACCCGAACGGAATGGTCAGTCACATTCGCGCGTTTCAAATGGAAGCAAAGGGATGCACAATATAAGAGTACAATGGATAAAACATTAAAAGAATATTCTTATTCTATTCTATCAGTTTGATTACAAAATGAAGTAAACAACCGAGCCCTCGGCTCAACAAAACAACAACTGTGCGACTAAGCAAGGCTACAAACGGTCGGCTAGACTCCTAACTTCGCTACTTGACCATGTTCTTGTCGCAGTGTAACGACCCGATCCGCTAGCAATAATAACTCGCTCGTTGGGCCCAAATCACAACCCAAATTGCTTAAGCCCAGTTATTATTACTAGTGTCCATGGTCTCTTATATATCCAAACACACCTCCATTCCCATCCGATGTGGGACTATTGAGGTATCACAAACTCCCCTAGTTTAGGCCTGAGGTTCTCCTCAGCCCAAACACACACACAACCCAAGATCACCAGGCGATGTGAGACTTGTTTCGCTAGCCTTGTCATTCAGACCCCTTGACATAACCTGTCACCTTGTCTTTCAGACCCTGGCTAAACCGAGACTCGTCACACACTTCCGGCTGGTAATTGGCTCTGATACTAAATGTAATGACCCAGCCCACTTATAATAATAGCTCGTTAGGCCCAAACCACAGTTCAAAATGCTTAAATCTAGTTATTATTACTAGTATTCATGGTCTCTTATATACCCAAACACGACTCCATTTCTATCCGATATGGGACTATTGGGGTATCACACATGGTCCTGTGCCTCACCAACCGAACCAACACCTGAAAAGAGTAAACCACAGGGAGTGAGAATTAATTAAAGTTCTCAGTGAGTTCAATCACCGAGAAGGAATGTTCAACACTTACTTGATATACATGAGGCATCTACAAAAGCAAGTCAGAAACAATACACAGATAAGAAAAATAGTAAAGGCTAAGGAAACACCCCAGATGCCTCGCCAACACCCAACCAAAATTACAACACCTACTAGCGCCCTTGACTCAGATTTGTCGAGTACAACTCATCTGCGCTAAAGCCAAAAGGGTTTTACCTCCTCAATCGGTTGACCTGTACAAACCCCGAGTAGAGGTCGACACTTCGAACTGCACTCCCCTCGACAATCCATACATTCATTTGGGCAAAGTCGGCTGTCCGTATGCTCATCAGACTAGTACTTGGGTGCCAAGTAGGGCGCGGAAAGAACTCGCATATGCCGCTACCGGGTTAAACAATCCTATCGACTGGAGAGCCAGGGCACCACCCTCAATGCTCTCAGTGGGTTTTTCACCAACAACTGCGCGGCGTCTGGAGAACCAGGACGTACCCACGTCATCCTCGGTGGGTCATACCCACCACATCGAATGGGAGGCTGGGACCGTCGTCGCCACACCCATCGTTAGCTTTGTACACTCGTTTCCAGAGGAGCCGAAAGTATCGAGC
This sequence comes from Tillandsia fasciculata, assembly GCA_029168755.2. Taxonomy (NCBI): domain Eukaryota; kingdom Viridiplantae; phylum Streptophyta; class Magnoliopsida; order Poales; family Bromeliaceae; genus Tillandsia; species Tillandsia fasciculata. The sequence goes on from CM054932.1 coordinate 23,867,777, forward strand.
TATTTCTCAGTCAAGCGCTCTCACGCAACAATAGCCCGAAGGTCTACTACCCGGCTTACCAATACTAGAGTTCTCACCTCTAATTCTTCTTAGGCTACACTTAAGGCGGAGTCTACCACACTCTCACACTCAATCGATCCCACAGTTCCACAACCAACACGGTTCTATCTTGAGGTCCACAAAGCAAAACACTCGAACACAATATCACTAACCTCTACGGTTCAAATCCTCAAGGCTCAGGGGTTCTACACAACACTCCCACCACAACCCCTACTCACATCTAGATGTAAAAAAACCAACAGTAAACCAACCGAAACACAAAATAGTAGATAAGGTAGGAGATCATCCCTGCTTGACGATATCCCCCACCTCTAACTTAAGCGTTTAATGAAGATAGCGATCGGCTGCCAAGATCGCCTAGAAACACTCCTTCTAGTGCTAGCCGATTTGAGGAAGAAGTTCTCGAGCTCCTCTGTCTCCTGATGATTTTGGTCCTTCTCAGCTCAAGGTGATCTCTCACAATCTTCAACTGGGTTTCCTCCAAGTAAACTCGCTCTCTTCACTATTTATAGGGGAACTAGGTGGATACGAAAGGGAACAGATATGACAAGGCGGCGCAACGCGGCGTGACAGGGTTGATGCACATGGCACGTCACCCTAGGCTTATCCTCATAATAATTAGCCACAGTGTCAGTCCAATCCCATCGGGTTGCCCCATCACCAACAAAGCCAGTTGGCTAAGTATGACCTGATTTCGACTGGCACGAGCCGAGATGTTATCCTAGCATCGCCTCAAGGCGTCCTGCTCTTTCCAAACTGGTTCAGCTCTCCACACATTATCTGTACATCGATTGTCACGCCCCGGGGGTAACCAGAACTCGGGCCCGCCAACAGATCCGCCGTGTACACAGAATTTTCCATGTACACGAAGCGCTGGTAACCTGCTCAGATAGATAATATACAGTAGAAGAGCATAAACAGAGCTGAACTAATAGAACTAGCAGTAATCTCAGACTGAAATAAACTGTAAACTGTAATAAAAGTACAATATACTCCCAGCTCACCTAAATAATACAACCAGCTGGCCACAGCCAGACCCAAAAGTAAACTACTAAAGTCTGAGATACAAAAGGGGAGTACAGTAATAGTCTGGCTAAACTCTCGCTCGGGGTAGACGATCTAGCTAGTCGGCGATCCTCTTACCTCGATCTGCCGCTGAAGGCCCAGCAGCTCCCACAGTCGACTCTGCAAAACAAAGGGGGAAAAAGAACAAGAAACAACAATGGGGGTGAGAACTACTAGATAAACCAGTAGCCTCCCCTAGTGGGTAAAACCTCTGATGCTGACGCACCCACTAGGAATAAAGAGGCAAAAAGGAAAGAACAGTGGTATGCAATAAAGACTGCTGAAAAGAAACTACCACTACTATGCCTCTAAATGCAGTGCCAAAAGATGACTGTATAGATGCAACTATAAAGCTGACTGCCCAAAGAAAACCCAATCAGAGGGCCAGGAAATACTGGCACTGCCTGCTCTGTCATCACTCACAACTCACCAACTGACCGGCACCCATCACGGTCTAAAAGCCTACTCCGGAGTGGCACTCGAGGGGAGCGACCCACACGAGTAAAGTATCTCTGTATCAATCATCACTGTAACCGATGTCTCACAATAGCAGGACTGGATCATGACCATGATCAAAGTGGGAATACTCCATCCACTAATGCAACCCCGATCCCCAATCTGGTGTGATAATAACATCCGGTCAACCGCCCACAATCCGCGGTCACCGCTGAACCCATAAGTCCCAATCTGATAAGGTAAAAACATCTGGTCAACCGCCTAACATCCGCGGTTGCCACTATGCCCCACAATCCCCTAAGACATGTCCAAACTGTCCCAAGCAATACTATCCCCAAAATCCCGATCAGACTCGAGCATCATGCATCGCTAGAGAAGAATAACAATAACAGATGTTTTCTCCTAAGTCAAGTCCCATAATATCGTGCTGCAATAAAATAGTGACTTAACTAGTTGTCCAATAAGCATGCAAGTGTTCTCTTTTAAAAACATTTGGAAAGGACTAAGTTTCATGTGAAGAATACTTTTAGAATTATTTTAATAATATTGTTGGTTTACTAAATTGCATGCGGTTCACGATATAGCAAATGTCCAATTTCTTGTCCCAGATCTATCACATAGAAGCTACTAAATTAATTTAGGGGCCAAATGCAATAGGTCCATATACTACAAGTTATCTATCACATGCATAATTGGGGACTCTTTTATTCCTAGTGTGCAAATCAACAAAGAGGGATACGCAACCACCCACCTCGAAAAGCGTGTACAATGTACCCAGAAAATACCCGCTGTCCTCTAAACACACCGTCAGCTGCCACAATGTCCTACAGTATCACACAAGTGTACACGGTGTAAATATCACAATTTCCAAACACACATTTGCTGTTTTAAAATCAGCACGCAAAACGAGGAATTTTCACCTCTGTCCCGAGCTCCTAAAATCCCAGAAAAATCACGGTTGCGTTCCTCGCGAAAAATCACCCAAAATCGACTCTTGAATCACCCCGATCCGATATTCCTACGCGGAGAAATAATTCGTCGAAGTCGCCGCTGTCCAAAAATCCAACCAGCAAAATGGGGTGTCAAATCACCTCGGGAATCGTGCCAAAGAATCGGAATCTGGAGAAACCATCAACACGAAAAACGAAGCCCTACCTCTTAGGAACACACTGGCGAAGAAATCGTCGGAATCGGACTTCTGTACTGCGCAGGGGACTCCTCGGACTGAAATGCGACGATAACGGGCCGAAATGGGGGAAAACCGAGGCACACTGTAAAATCCGGAACGCCGCTGTCGATCTTCCCAAAAATCTGGGAACGCACCACGAGGTAGAAAATATGAGAGGAAAAACTTCTCTTCTCACACCTCTCCCTGGATCTCTCTCTATTTCTCGGAAAAACCCCAACAAAGGGGGAGGAGGGGGCCTATTTATAGGCCCCAAAAAACAATTGGGATAATTCCCCCTGTGTCCCCACTTTCGGGCGCAGGGGGGTTTTCGGGCTGCTACAGTGCAGCCCGGCCCGCCAAGATTCGGGCGGCTACAGTGCGGCCCAGCCCAACCCGGGCCGCACACGGGATCCCCGCCCGTCCGACCTTCCGTCCAACCCGGCCCTGGGCCCGCCACGCGTCCGCCAAACAGGCGGCAGCCGTGCGGGCCCAGTGGGGGAGCGCCACGTGCCCCCCTCCCCGGGTCAGCCCGCGTGCGGCGCCCGCCAATGGCGTGGCGCCACGTGGGGCGGCGCCGCCCGCCCGACACGGGCGCCGGTCCGTCAACGCGCCGCCCGCGTGCGCGTACGGCCGCCCACGCGCGGTGTTGCGTGCGCCGCGCACCGTGAGCCGACCAATCCGGGGCCGCCACGTGGCGCGCCCCGGTCCACCGTGCACCGCGCCTGACCCAGCGCCTGCCCGGCCTGCCCGCGCTGCCCGCGCACCCTCCCGTGCGCCGCGCGCCCTGGACCGGACCAACGGGCGCCTGCCACGTGGCCCGCCGGTGCACCGTGCACCGGCGGTCCGCTCCGTGGACCGAGAGCCGTGCGCCGGCCCAATAATAAGGCGCCACGTGTCCCGGCCGGTCCACAGACCCCCCCCGTGCACCATTTTGCGCAGAAAACTTCCGGGGGTCCGTTTTTGGGCATCCGGACTCCAAATTAAATAAGTAAATAGCCGTTTTCAAGCGTTTTTCCGCGCTGAATCCAAATACGGCCTCCGTTTAGCCTGATTCCATTCCTAAAATTCGGCAAAGTCAGCCGAAGGTCAGGCTCGCTTCCAAAACCACCCTAAGTCCAAACAACACATCACTTTGACATGTTGGGGCCCAACACACCAACACTAGGTGTTCCACACCCCGAAACAGGGGAAAAACACAGGGGAAAAACTGGGACACTACATCCTCCCCCACTAACAAAAGTTTCGTCCTCGAAACTAAAATCATACCTCAATCCAGAGCCTCGAACAAGTAGGGGTAGGCGTCCATCATCTCTGACTCTGGCTCCCACGTCGCCTCGCGCTCATCATGATTGCTCCAAAGGATCTTCACATAGGGAATGGTCCGATTGCGCAATTCTTTCACCTCCCGATCAAGAATCCGCACTGGGCGCTCCTCATATCTCAAATCCTCGCTGATCTCGAGGGGTGCAAAGTCGATGACGTGCGACGGGTCGAAGACGTACCTCCTCAGTGTGGAAACATGGAAAACATCGTGGACACCAGCCAGTCTCGGGGGAAGTGCAAGTCGATAAGCAACAGGCCCGATACGCTCCAACACCTCGAATGGTCCAATGTATCGGGGGCTGAGTTTCCCGCGAATGCCGAACCTCCTGATCCCCTTGGACGGCGAGACTTTCAGAAATACATGATCTCCAACCTGAAACTCTAAGTCTCGTCGCCGAACATCAGCATAGCTCCTCTGTCGGCTCTGAGCGGTCTGAAGATGCTGTCGAATCACCCGGACCTTCTCCTCTGCCTCTAGCAGTATATCTGGCCCCAAGGTCCGTCTCTCGCCTACGTCACTCCAATAAAGTGGTGATCGGCACTTGCGTCCATACAACGCTTCAAACGGAGCCATCTGTATGCTCGCTTGAAAGCTGTTGTTGTACGCAAACTCAACCAAGGATAAGTGCCGAATCCAACCTCCGCCGAAATCCAAGACGCAAGCCCTCAGCATGTCCTCCAAGATCTGTATGGTCCGCTCTGACTGCCCATCAGTCTGAGGATGAAAAGCTGTACTGAATCTGAGCTGAGTCCCCATCGCAGTCTGCAAACTCCCCCAAAAACGCGAGGCAAACCTCGGATCTCTATCTGACACAATGGAGGCGGGTACTCCATGCAGTCTCACAATCTCATCAAGGTATAGCTGGGCTAGTCGATCGAGTGGCCAAGTAGTCTGCATAGGCAAAAAGTGCGCTGACTTGGTAAGTCGATCCACCACTACCCAGATAGCATCTGCTCCGCCCTGTGCCCTCGGCAATCCGACCACAAAGTCCATGGTAATGTGGTCCCATTTCCACTCAGGGATGGGAGACTTTGTAACTTGCCAGCTGGCACCCGATGCTCAGCTTTTACTTGCTGACAAGTCAAACACTGGGCCACAAATCTCCCGACATCCCTCTTCATGCCATTCCACCAAAAATGTGCCTTGAGGTCCTTATACATCTTAGTCCCCCCAGGATGAAGGGTATAAGGTGTATAATGGGCCTCTCTCAATATCTGCTCTCTGATCTCAGCATCCACTGGCACACATGCTCGGTCCCTGTACCTCAGTACTCCCGCAGCATCCACTGTAAAATCCCCTGACTGATCACTCGGAAGCTGATCTCGAATCCTGGTCAAGTGGGGGTCCTCACTCTGTTTCTCCCTGATCCTGTCCAGCAGAGTGGGCTGCACGACTAATGACGTCAGTCTAGCAGAGACCCCAGGGGACACAACCTCTATCTCGAGCCGTCTCATCTCCTCCAATAGGGGCGCCTGGTCTGTGATCAACATAGACAAACTCTGAACTGCTCTCCGGCTCAAAGCATCAGCGACCACGTTAGCCTTGCCTGGGTGGTAAAGGATATCCACATCATAATCCTTTAGTAGCTCTAACCACCTGCGCTGCCTCAAATTAAGCTCCTTCTGTGTGAACAGATACTTTAAGCTCTTGTGGTCGGTGTAGATCTCACAATGCTCCCCGTACAGGTAATGGCGCCAAAGCTTCAGTGCAAACACCACGGCAGCGAGCTCTAAGTCGTGGGTAGGGTAATTCTTCTCGTAATCCTTGAGCTGTCTCGATGCATAAGCAATTACCCTCCCATCCTGCATCAACACGCAACCCAGTCCACTGTGCGATGCGTCACTGTAGATCACATATCCTTTCCCCATAACAGGGAGGGAAAGGATAGGAGCAGTCATCAGTCTGTCCTTCAGCTCCTCGAAGCTCTTCTGGCAGTCCTCACTCCAGATAAACTTAACCCCTTTACGCGTCAACCGAGTGAGGGGTGTGGAAAGCTTCGCAAAGCCTTCCACAAACCGACGATAATAACCAGCTAATCCCATGAAGCTGCGCACCTCTGATACAGTCGTCGGTCGGGGCCAATCACGAACTGCCTCAATCTTCGCCGGGTCTACAGCTACACCGGCGGCGGAAATCACATGGCCCAAGAAAGCTACCTCCCGAAGCCAAAACTCGCACTTCACCAGCTTGGCATACAACTTCTTCTCCCGCAGAAGTTGTAGCACAGTCCTCAAGTGCTCCTCATGCTCGGCCTCGCTTCGGGAGTAAACCAGGATATCATCTATGAACACCACCACAAAGCGATCCAGAAATGGCCGAAATATCCTGTTCATCAAGTCCATAAAGGCGGCAGGGGCATTAGTCAATCCAAATGGCATAACTGTAAACTCATAATGCCCGTACCGTGATCTGAAAGCAGTCTTAGGAATATCCTCGGCCTTCACCTTTAATTGGTGGTAACCAGACTGTAGATCAATCTTGGAAAAGACACAAGACCCTTGCAGCTGATCAAAGAGATCGTCGATGCGCGGCAGAGGGTACTTGTTCTTGATGGTCACTTTATTCAGCTCCCTATAGTCCACACACAGTCTAAGTGACCCATCCTTCTTCTTCACGAATAGCACCGGTGCTCCCCAGGGCGACACACTGGGTCTAATGAAACCCTTATCCATCAAGTCTTGCAACTGTGCTTTAAGCTCTCTCAGCTCAGCCGGTGCCATCCGGTAAGGAGCCTTAGAGATTGGCGCAGTTCCTGGAACTACGTCAATCACAAACTCGATCTCTCTGTCGGGCGGCATACAAGTCAGCTCAGGTGGAAACACATCCGGGAACTCGCGGACGATAGGGATATCCCCGAGTCCCGGTGCCGCCGTAGGCCCCTCAACAACACTAGCCAAAAAGGCTACACATCCTCGATGAATCATCCGCCTCGCTCGGGAAGTCGAAACCATAGAGGCAAAGAAAGCACTCTGACATCCCCGGTACACCAACACCTCCTGGCCTGGCTCTCTAAAAGTGACAGTCCTCTCGGCACAGTCAATAGTCGCAAAATACCGAGCCAGCCAGTCCATCCCGAGAATCACATCAAAATCCTGCAGCTGTCTCAAGACCAACAGGTCTGCTGGCATAATCCAGGACTCGATCTGCATCGGGCAGGACCAACAACACTCCTCCACGAGCAAAGTGTGATCGGGAATCTGTACCTCTCGTGCACGTGGCAAAAGTCCTACCTCTAACCCATGTAATGATGCAAAAGATCTACTAATGAAAGAATGCGATGCTCCAGTATCAAATAAGGTGCGAGTCCTAATGCCAGAAAGTAAAGTGATACCTGCCACCACATGGTCCGCTGCTGAAGAATCCTCTACCTGTGCAGCATACACCCGCCCACTCTGAGCTGGAGGGCGATAGTCGGTGGAATGAGAAGAAGATGGCCTGCTCGCTGGAGCATAAGGCCGCTGAGCCGTCGACCGCTGCTGCGATGATACTGGGGCAGATGCTGAAGAAGGGGCGGCTGAGGTCGAAAAGGGGCACGCAGCTCGAATGTGCCCTGGCTGTCCACATCCATAGCAACGACCCCACCGCTGGTCGCAGGTGCCGGGGAAATGCGGACCTCCACAGAAAATACAACTGCTGGGAGCCCGTGTCTGTCGGGACTGCTGCTGCTGAGACTGTCGCTGTCGCTGTGGCTGCCGCTGAGATCCGCGCTGCGACGACTGCGATTTCTGCTGCTGCTGGGGCCTCTGGGATCCACCAGGCCCTCGCCGCTCCGAACGCCCACGGCCCGAAAACTGAGGCGGTGGCGGTCGGGGCGGCCTCCAAGTACTGGCCTGTCCCCCCTCATCCTGGGCTGGTCGCTTTCTGTCGGAGCCCTGAGCGACCGCGGCCCGCTGTCTGGCCACCACCTGATCACCTCTCTCCACCCACTGTGCATGCTCTGCGGCTGCATCCAGAGTCTGAAATCTCTGAGCATGCACCAGGGTGTAAATCTCTGGACGAAGGCCTCCCTCGAACATCTCAACCTGGTGCGGCCCGTCACGAGCAACGAAGGGCACGCAGTTCAACAACTCCATGAACTCCTGGAAATAGGCATGGGCCGATCGCTCGCCCTGCTGCAGGTTCTTCAAGTCGTCCTCCAACTTCTTCTTCACACTGGTCGAAAAATAGGTGTCCAGCACCAACCGTCGGAACTCCTCCCAGGGCAGCTGCCGAGAAATCCGGAACTCCGGTGGCTCCACCCGCTGCCACCAAAAATCAGCATCCCCGTCCAAACAGTGCACCGCCATGTGCACTCGATACTTCGGGTCGATGAAGAAATCCCGAAAAAGCTTCTCCATCGCAGAAAGCCATTTCCCAACAGCCGAGGGCGGGGCATCCCGCCCTGAGAATCTAGGTGGTCCCCGCTTAACAAACTGGGCGAGTTTGTCAGCAAAATCCCGCTCCTCCTCCGCAGTCAAAGGCTGAATAGCTCCAGGAGCCCCGCTACTCGAAGATGGCGCTGACGGCACAAAAGGGGCAACAGGAGGCACAAAGGCCTCAGGAACAGCTGGGGGTGGTGTCTCTCTCTGAGCGAGCAGCTGATCGATCCTCTGCTGCTGCTGACGATGGCTCTCCGCCAATTGGGCCATCATGGCCCGCAGCTCAGCAATCTCAGTGGATCCCGTCTGCTCCGGCTCACCAGGGGGTGTAGGGGCACCCAGAGCGGGAATCCGACGTCGGGGAGGCATCCTGCCACAAGAAACACGAATCAGTAACATAACCCCACACGACCCAATCTAGCGAAAGTCAAAGACATCCCCCAATTTCTGCGACTTTATGTTGTCTGCAGCCAACATAACGGTCCACCAGAAATTGGGTATGTCGATCCCTCCTCACTCACTGGAAGAGTCCAATAAATAAATCAACGACTTTCGCAAAGTGTCACGCCTCTCACGCCCTATCATCCTAGGGTCTGCCAAAAGCCTAGGGTTTCCTAAGTCCCAACTGACCTATCCCTAAGCTCTGATACCAACTTAATCTGTCACGCCCCGGGGGTAACCAGAACCCGGGCCCGCCAACAGATCCGCCGTGTACACAGAATTTTCCATGTACACGAAGCGCTGGTAACCTGCTCAGATAGATAATATACAATAGAAGAGCATAAACAGAGCTGAACTAATAGAACTAACAGTAATCTCAGACTGGAATAAACTGTAAACTGAAATAAAAGTACAATATACTCCCAGCTCACCATAAATAATACAACCAGCTGGCCACAGCCAGACCCAAAAGTAAACTACTAAAGTCTGAGATACAAAAGGGGAGTACAGTAATAGTCTAGCTAAACTCTCGCTCGGGGTAGACGATCTAGCTAGTCGGCGATCCTCTTACCTCGATCTGCCGCTGAAGGCCCAGCAGCTCCCACAGTCGACTCTGCAAAACAAAGGGGGAAAAAGAACAAGAAACAACAATGGGGGTGAGAACTACTAGATAAACCAGTAGCCTCCCCTAGTGGGTAAAACCTCTGATGCTGACGCACCCACTAGGAATAAAGAGGCAAAAAGGAAAGAACAGTGGTATGCAATAAAGACTGCTGAAAAGAAACTACCACTACTATGCCTCTAAATGCAGTGCCAAAAGATGACTGTATAGATGCAACTATAAAGCTGACTGCCCAAAGAAAACCCAATCAGAGGGCCAGGAAATACTGGCACTGCCTGCTCTGTCATCACTCACAACTCACCAACTGACCGGCACCCATCACGGTCTAAAAGCCTACTCCGGAGTGGCACTCGAGGGGAGCGACCCACACGAGTAAAGTATCTCTGTATCAATCATCACTGTAACCGATGTCTCACAATAGCAGGACTGGATCATGACCATGATCAAAGTGGGAATACTCCATCCACTAATGCAACCCCGATCCCCAATCTGGTGTGATAACAACATCCGGTCAACCGCCCACAATCCGCGGTCACCGCTGAACCCATAAGTCCCAATCTGATAAGGTAAAAACATCTGGTCAACCGCCTAACATCCGCGGTTGCCACTATGCCCCACAATCCCCTAAGACATGTCCAAACTGTCCCAAGCAATACTATCCCCAAAATCCCGATCAGACTCGAGCATCATGCATCGATAGAGAAGAATAACAATAACAGATGTTTTCTCCTAAGTCAAATCCCATAATATCGTGCTGCAATAAAATAGTGGCTTAACTAGTTGTCCAATAAGCATGCAAGTGTTCTCTTTTAAAAACATTTGGAAAGGACTAAGTTTCATGTGAAGAATACTTTTAGAATTATTTTAATAATATTGTTGGTTTACTAAATTGCATGCGGTTCACGATATAGCAAATGTCCAATTTTCTTGTCCCAGATTTATCACATAGAAGCTACTAAATTAATTTAGGGGCCAAATGCAATAGGTCCATATACTACAAGTTATCTATCACATGCATAATTGGGGACTCTTTTATTCCTAGTGTGCAAATCAACAAAGAGGGATACACAACCACCCACCTCGAAAAGCGTGTACAATGTACCCAGAAAATACCCGCTGTCCTCTAAACACACCGTCAGCTGCAACAATGTCCTACAGTATCACACAAGTGTACAAGGTGTAAATATCACAATTTCCAAACACACATTTGCTGTTTTAAAATCAGCACGCAAAACGAGGAATTTTCACCTCTGTCCCGAGCTCCTAAAATCCCAGAAAAATCACGGTTGCGTTCCTCGCGAAAAATCACCCAAAATCGACTCTTGAATCACCCCGATCCGATATTCCTACGCGGAGAAATAATTCGTCGAAGTCGCCGCTGTCCAAAAATCCAAACAGCAAAATGGGGTGTCAAATCACCTCGGGAATCGTGCCAAAGAATCAGAATCTGGAGAAACCATCAACACGAAAAACGAAGCCCTACCTCTTAGGAACACACTGGCGAAGAAATCGTCGGAATCGGACTTCTGTGCTGCGCAGGGGACTCCTCGGACTGAAATGCGACGATAACGGGCCGAAATGGGGGAAAACCGAGGCACACTGTAAAATCCGGAACGCCGCTGTCGATCTTCCCAAAAATCTGGGAACGCACCACGAGGTAGAAAATTAGAGAGGAAAAACTTCTCTTCTCACACCTCTCCCTGGATCTCTCTCTATTTCTCGGAAAAAGCCCAACAAAGGGGGAGGGGGCCTATTTATAGGCCCCCAAAAACAATTGGCATAATTCCCCCTGTGTCCCCACTTTCGGGCGCAGGGGGGGTTTTCGGGCTGCTACAGTGCAGCCCGGCCCGCCAAGATTCGGGCGGCTACAGTGCGGCCCAGCCCAACCGGGCCGCACACGGGATCCCCGCCCGTCCGACCTTCCGTCCAACCCGGCCCTGGGCCCGCCACGCGTCCGCCAAACAGGCGGCAGCCGTGCGGGCCCAGTGGGGGAGCGCCACGTGCCCCCCTCCCGGGTCAGCCCGCGTGCGGCGCCCGCCAATGGCGTGGCGCCACGTGGGGCGGCGCCGCCCGCCCGACACGGGCGCCGGTCCGTCAACGCGCCGCCCGCGTGCGCGTACGGCCGCCCACGCGCGGTGTTGCGTGCGCCGCGCACCCGTGAGCCGACCAATCCGGGGCCGCCACGTGGCGCGCCCCGGTCCACCGTGCACCGCGCCTGACCCAGCGCCTGCCCGGCCTGCCCGCGCTGCCCGCGCACCCTCCCGTGCGCCGCGCGCCCTGGACCGGACCAACGGGCGCCTGCCACGTGGCCCGCCGGTGCACCGTGCACCGGCGGTCCGCTCCGTGGACCGAGAGCCGTGCGCCGGCCCAATAATAAGGCGCCACGTGTCCCGGCCGGTCCACAGACCCCCCCGTGCACCATTTTGCGCAGAAAACTTCCGGGGGTCCGTTTTTGGGCATCCGGACTCCAAATTAAATAAGTAAATAGCCGTTTTCAAGCGTTTTTCCGCGCTGAATCCAAATACGGCCTCCGTTTGGCCTGATTCCATTCCAAAAATTCGGCAAAGTCAGCCGAAGGTCAGGCTCGCTTCCAAAACCACCCTAAGTCCAAACAACACATCACTTTGACATGTTGGGGCCCAACACACCAACACTAGGTGTTACACACCCCGAAATAGGGGAAAAACATAGGGGAAAAACTGGGACACTACATCGATAATTCAAATCGCTTTTACAACGATTAAGAAAAACTTCTCCAATCCTCCTATTCTCTGTACAAATAATTAAGCAGTCGAGATGATTCAGGAGATGATAGGTATGGTGGTTCGCCCTTCAAAATACTATAACATTCGCGGCTCGAATTGCCATTGGGTCCATCTTCTGGGCATTTAAATCCGAACCTACTTCTCCATCCGTCAAGATTAGCTATGTTGTGCCTACTATTTTCACGATAAACACTACAATAAAATTAGATTATAGGGATACATGTTTATGACACTTTTTTGCAAGTGTCCCATTTATAATCCATCTATATCTAAAGTTAGGTTATAGGGACATATTTTTGGAACACATTATAATAATGTGTCGCTATACACTCTAGCGACAGCACATATAGCGACACTATTAACAAGTGTCGGTATTTTTTACCGCAGCATTTTTTTTAGTTTTTAGAAATACTTAAAAGTGTCGTTATAACATAGTTTTGTTATAGTGAAATTAATTGGTATCAACTCTATCTTAATCCCACTTAAATTTATGGGGTGCTTAAATACCCAGTGAAACATGGACATGCAGTATTTTTTTATAGTGCTATTGTTTTCGTTTTTTCTATAGAACATGCAACGTTAGCAGCAATCCAACAACAAAGATCTGGAATCGTCAAATTCGTACCGCCAGCTCATCCTTAATGAAACTAAATATTATAAGAATAACATTTATTGATTAGTAATAGCTAGACAATAGAGTACATAGCGGGTCTGTAGAATAATAACTCCAAAGAGATGAGTACGGACAAAATTAGAAAAAAAAAAAATTTATGAAAGACTTCCAAACAATATCTCGGTAAGGAGTCTCAATTTATTGTCTTCTTTAATTAAGATTTTTAAATTTTAGTGACTTATTATTAAAATATTATTGAAAAGTTTTCCACTAAAATTTTATTCTTAAAAATATATTTATATTCTAGTGGTAGAAACCTACCATGCAAACTCATACTTTCCTTTTAAAGTTAAGCTAAGCTAGCAAAAAGGAAAGAAAACATAGTCATATTCTTACAATTATGACATATGTTTGTGGCACTTTTACATAAGTGTCCTATCTATATTCCATCTATATCCAAAATTAGGTTATAGGGACACATTTTTGGAACACATTATAAAAATGTGTCGCTATACATCCTAGCGATGACACATATAGCAACACTTATAATAAGTGTCGGTATTTTTGTTAGCAATATTTTTTTAAAATTTTAGAAATACTTAAAAATATCACTATAACCTAATTTTGTAGTAGTGTATTTATTTGTAAATTGGTATGTAAGGATCGTTTGGTTGAGGGATAAAGAAGGAATAACTCACTTTATCCTCTTATTTCTGACAAACGATATGTATTTTGACCGGAATATTTTATTTCGGTTAAACCTCACTATAACAAAATTAGGTTATAGGAATACATATTTGTGACACTTTTTGCAAGTGTCCCATTTATAGTCCATCTATATCCAAAATTAGATTATATGGATATATTTTTGGGACACATTATAGTAATGTATCGCAAAATTAGATTATAGGAACACATATTTGTGACACTTTTTACAAGTGTCCCATTTATAGTCCATCTATATCTAAAATTAGATTATAGAGATATATTTTTGGGACACATTATAGTAATGTGTCGCTATATACCCTAACGACAGCACATATAGTGACATTAATGACAAGTGTCGGTATTTTTTTCAGCAGTTTTTTTTTTAGTTTTTAGCAACGCTTAAAAGTGTCGCTATAGCATAGTTTTGTTGTAGTGCTGACTATTCTCGATTATCCCAGAATAGTTTGGAATAAACTATTCCACGGCTATTTTGGTGAAATAGTGCTATTCTAAGAAGTTGAATTAAAATTAAATTATATAGACATAATTTATTATATATTATAATACATTATTTTTATTATAAAATTAATAATTAATTATAAAATTAATTATATATATTAAAACATATTATTTTTATTTAAATATTATAATAAATTATACTTAAATATTATAATGAATTTGTGATGATCCGGATTTTTATGTAAGGTTTTTGAGGCATTAACGGTGATTAGAAGAAGCCACTGAGTGTAATGGAGCTTGCAGCGTCGAAAACGGACTTCAAAAATGGATCCGGCGCGAAAAACGGATCAAGTGGGCCTTTCGGGAGCTTTCGCCAAAATTTCGGATGAGAATTTGAAGAAACGGACGGCGGATTCGGACTCAGCGCGCGAAAACGATCAAAATGGTATATATAACTCTTTTTCGGCAAATTTTACTGTTCACCGGAACAGTAATTCCGGCGCCAGCGGCGGCCGGCGGGCGGCGGCGCGCGGCGGCGCAGGGCGGCGCAAGGGCGGAGAAGGGCCGCGGGCAGGCGCGGGCAGGCGCAGGCGGGCGCGGGCAGGCGCGGGCAGCAGCGCCGGTGCGCGGTCCACAGAACAGTCGTGCACCGGGAGCACTGAAGAACCCAAATGCCACGTGTCATCACCCGATAGGCCCGGCGGCGTCAAGAGAGGTGGCTGGCGTGCGACACGTGGCATCCTCCCATTGGCCGACAAGATCCGGAAGACCCGGCGCGTGGACCGGGCTCGTGCGCCCCGTGGACCACGTGGGACACGTGTCCACTGTTCACTGGCGGGCGCACGGCCGCCCACGTGCGCCGGGCGCGTGGAACACGTGGGCGGCTGGGACACGTGGCGCATTCTGAGAGGGCTTGCATGGCTGTTTCCTGTTCTGGGACACTTGGCGCAGCATGGTTGGCTGATTTTGCTGTTTCCTGTTCTGGCCCGGATTTTTTGTGGAGCCCGAATAGGGATTTTGGCCCATTATAAATACCCCTCCCTCTCTCTTTGTAAATCCCGGATTCTAGAGAGAGAAAATGAGGGTGAGCCCTTAATGAAAGTTTTTCCTCTCTCTATCCTCTATCTACCCTAGAAATTTCAGAATTTTGGGATTTTCCGACAGCGAGTTATCTGCGACACGGCGCACTGCGACGATTTCCAATTTCGGCCCATTTTCCGTCACAGTTCAGTCGGAAGTTCGCTGTGTGCTAACCAGGAGGAATTTTTGAACGATTTCTTCGACAGCGCGACCGTAAGAGGTAAGACTTCGTTTTTCGTGTTGATCACTTTGCTCCGTTTCGCACTTTTGGCACGGTTCCCGAGGCACCTTTGACCCCCCTTTTTGCTGTGATATTTTCTGGACAGCCCCGACTTCTCCGATTTATATCTTGGCCTAGGAACATCGGATCGAGACGTTTAAGTAGTCGATTTTGATCTACTCGTCGCAAGGAATGCAACCGTAATTTTTCTGGATTATCCTGAGCACTGTACAGAGGTGAGAATCCCCTTTTGTGAACTGGCTGGAAAAATAATAATAAGGCTGTATTTTGGGATCCGTGTTTACACCAGGTGTATTATTCTGTTCAGTTGTGCTCTATTTTCGACGAGTAGCGGGGGTAGGAGACTGCGGACAGCAAGGAGACCTTTTTGGGTGTGGATCACGCTTTTCGAGGTGGGTGGTTGTTGCTTACCTCACTTCTGACTATCTCACTAGGAGTATTAGAGACTCCCGACTTTAAACCGATAATCGGTGTTTTAATCATGAAATTCATAAGTAAACCCCACAAATAATATGGCAGATCTTTTATGATAAACTGGGACGTTATTGCTGGACATATGCTGGAACCTATCATCGCGTGCAACAAACTTATCATAAAATCATCTTTTTCTAAATAAATATCCGATGCTTTCTTTCAGTTTTCAACAGTAACCCTTTGCATGCTTGTTTGGACATCTAGATAGGCCACTATTTATTGCTACACTATTTTTGGGACTCGACTTAGGAGAAACCATGTTTTACTATTCTCCTTCGCATCTGGATTCATGTTGCTCGATTTGAGCAGGGTTTGGGATAGTATAACTGAGGCTTTGAGTCTGGGACAGGTTAGACTCTATTATGGGTTGTGGGGCATTATGGTAACCGCAGACATCAGGCGGTTGGCGAGAGGTTGACTAGTTTATCAGTTTTGGTCTTATGGGTTATTACGGTAACCGCGGACAGTAGGCGGTTGACCGGATAATTATCTTTACATCAGATTGGGTATCAGATTTCATTAGTGGACGGATTTTCCCACTTTGATCATAGTCATGATCTAGTCCTGCTATACAGAGATACTGGTTACAGGGATACTTATTACAGAGGCATTTTACTCGTGTGGGTCGCTCCCCTCGAGTGCGACTCCGGAGTGCGCGCGGCAGACTATTCATGAGTCCTTGAGACTCCTTTTCGCATCGGTGTTATGTGTGGGCTGGCATACCCGATACGACACGGCACGGCAGAGCAGGCAGTACCAGTTTTCACTGGTGACTAGATTGGGTCTATTCAGGCAGGCAGGATAGATACTGAGGCATACATATAGTCATTTCTTTTGGCATGGCAGTAGAGGCATAGTAGTGATAGTTTCCCCTTTTCAGTAGTCTCTTTAGCATACCACTGTCCTTCCCTTTTGCCTCTAGTAGTCCTAGTGGGTGCGTCAGTGTTTGAGGTTTTACCCACTATAGGAGGCTACTGGTTTATCTAGTAGTTCTCACCCCCATTATTGTTCTCTGTTTCTTCTCCTTTATATTGCAGAGTCGTCTGCGGGAGCTGCTAGGCCGTCGGCAGCTGATCGAGGTAAGGGGATCGCTGAACAGATAGATCTCCTGTGAGCTGAGGGATTGTATTAGACAGATATTGTACCCAGACTATTGTGCTTTTCTTTTATTTAGGTCTGGCTATAGCCAGCTGGATGTATCATTTTGGTGAGCTGGGAGACTATTGTATTGATACAGCTTTACTTGGATTTCAGTTACTATGTGGTTCTTCTATTTCAGCTCTGTATTATGCTCTTTATTGTACATCTTATATCTGAGCAGGTTACCAGCGCTTCGTGTACGCGGGAAATTCCGTGTGCACGGCGGATCTGTAGACGGACCCGGGTTCTGGTTTACACCCGGGGCGTGACAGAATTATTTTTATTACATTTGAGTTTAAGTAGAAGCTGAAAAAAAAAATTTTATAAAATTATTTTTATTAAATTATAATTTATAATAAATTATTTTTATAAAATATTATAATAAATTATTTTTATAATAAATTATTTTTATTAAATTATATTTTATATTAAATTTAACTATCATCTTTTTTTCACTATTCTCTACCATTCTATAAAATTAACCAAACACAATTTTAGTTATTCTTAAAAATAACAGTGTTACAAACCAAACACAATTTTACTTTTATTTCCGACTATTTTTCGACTATTTCGAAAAAGCAAGTTATCGTAGGAATAAAAAAAATTATCTATTGTTCGTTATTCTCAAACCAAACGGAGTCTTAGGCATCATTTGGTACCTAGAACTAGGGGGGATAAGGAGTTATCCCCCCTAGTTATACCCAAACGCAAAATGTTAGGGGTGGAAACAGCTAGGAACAGCTGTTCCCACCCCCAGCGCGAATAAGCATCGAATACCCTTGCGCACGATTTCCCATACAGTCACGTGGGCCTCAAACGCAGCAGGGAAGCTGCTCCCTTCTCTTTCCACTCTTCTTCCATCGCAGTAAGCTTCCCTGCTCCTTCCTTTTTCCCTTCTTCCTCCATCGAAGTAAGCTCCCAAGCTCCCTCCTTCCTCCTCTTCCTCTATCGAAGCAAGCTCCCCAGCTCCCTCCTTCCCCCTCTTCATCCGATCGGAGCGAGCAGCTTCCTCGGAACCCTCTCCGCTCCGTTTCCCTGCCGCGACACGTTATCCGAGGAAGCTTCCTCGGACCACCGCGCTTCCCCGGAACGCCGCGCCTCCATCGTAGCAAGCTCCCCTGCTCCCTCTTTCCCCCTCTTCATCCGATCGGTGCGAGCAGTTTTTCCGCCTCCGCATGCTATCCGAGGAAGCTTCCATGGAACACCGCGCTTCCCCGGAACTCCGCGCCTCCATCGCAGCAAGCTCCTCAGCTCCCTCCTTCCCCCTCTTCATCCGATCGGAGCGAGCAGCTCCCCGCCCCCGTACGCTATCCGAGGAAGCTTGCCCGGAATACCGCGCTTCCTCGGAACACCGCGCTTCTCCGGAACCCTCTCCGTGACCGACCCATCTGTGCCCCTCCTCATCTTCTTCGCGAACGTCGCGTTGTTGACCATTTGGTTGATTAATACCATAAATTGATTTAATTTATAATTATATCATAAAGGACAAAATAGTCAATAAAAATATTTATCCCTTCAAATCTTCTTATTCCTCTATAATTTACCAAACATAATTTTCTTTATACCCGGTTTAACTCTTATACTCAACCAAACAAAAATTAATATTAGTTCCTGCTAATACCATAACTTATACCTATCACAGAAATAACAAATTTTTTTTATATCCGAACCAAACGCAGCCTAAAAGTACAATAAGTTAAATAATAATTTATAAAGAATTTTATATATATATATATATATATATATATATATATATATATATATATATATATATATATAACAAAACGTAGAAAGAATATTTGAAGATCGCTCGGAGGTCATTCATATATATATATATATATATATATATATATATATATATATATATAACAAAACGTAGAAAGAATATTTGAAGATCGCTCGGAGGTCATTCATTGAGGAGAGAAGAGCCTGACGGAAATGAGAAGAATATTTGAAAAAAAAAAAAATTAGTAGAATAGCTGTTGAAACAAAAAAAAACAATATCAAATATAAACTATAACTCTTTTACAAGTAGACGTATGAACTTTTAATTTTGATAATTAAAATTTTTAAATTTTATTAAATAGTTTAACATGTCCCTCTCTCCTTAATTAAAATTATTAATTACATGATCATTTTGGTGGTATTTATTGGATATAGTTTTTACGATGTTTTAAAATACAAACAAATTTTTTTTTTTTTTATTCAAACTTGTAAAGAAACGATAAAAATGAAAGTTTGATTCAGCCTAAATTTGATTCATCATGCTTAATTATCAAAATTAGAGGAGAAAAAAAAATATACTTTTTATATTTTAAAGTTTTTTGTTGGAATAAAATTTAAAATTCTAAAATTCTCAATAATTATTTTATTATTAATTTTTAATTAATTTATTAAATTTATTCTCATTTATTAATTTTAATTTATTTTCATTTATTGTTATTTATTTATTTTTTTAATTATCATTTATTTTGGTGTATTAATCACTATTAGAAAGTTGGATTTCAACCCAACATTCTCTTTTCCTGCACCTATAATATATAGGGTGTGTATGTAGGGTGCAATAGGCAGGAAAAAGTAGCTTTGAAAAAGTGAGAAAGAAAAAAAGAAAAAGAAAGAAAGAAAAAAAAAAAATTATTTTAAGTTTTATATTATTTTTATTTTTGTTGTTAATTTTGTTTATCGGGTGTTGGGTGTTGAGAGAATTTCCGTCAATCTTTTACACGATCGTGCTAGTAGGAAGAAGAATTTCGGTCGTAATTTGGGGTGGTGTCTCCGATTAATCCGCACGAATGACGAAAATACGTCTTAGGGCAGTGCCTCGCACGCTTCAGGATCAATCCTATTTCGATTTCTTTCTTCTACAATTTCTGGATTTTTCATAGTGCTTAACGGTAAGTAGTATTATTCAATATAATCATAAAATTAGTTAGATAATTTAATCACAATCATATTTAGGGCTATTATTTTTTCTAACAGTCTAAGGCGTACTTCTGATCTGATTGTGATTAAGATCTAACGTGTTAATCCGAAATTTTTTTTTTTGCATATTACATATAATTGTGTTTTCAACTTGTTTGTATGATTTACATTCAAACTTAAACATTCTGAGATTAGCATTTTAAAATTTTAATTGCATATAGATTATTATAATTTATTTGCTCTTTTATCTTGACTTTAAATTAATATATTAAATATACATATATATATATATATATATATATATATATATATATATATATATATATAATATTTTTTTATTTACTATTTTTAGCTAAAATAAAAAAATATATATAAAAAAAATTATTTACTGTTTTTAGCTACAGAAAAAAAAACATATAAATATATGTATAGTTTTATCAGTTTTATCTAAAGTTAAATTTTTTTTAAAAGTTATTTTAAATGGGATTTGAACCTATAACCATAGTCTTAACATAAAAACATATAACCAATAAACACAGCCTATATAGAGACTACTTTATATATATATATCCCTCCAGTTTATTGTCGTTAGTTCATTGTTTATTTTTTAACAGATTATATGTAAAATGACAGTTTTGCCCTTTCAAAAATGTCCCTCCAAAAAATAATACAGAAATATTTGGAAGGGTAAAAAGATAAATTTACCTCACTAACTAATCAAGATTAAGTATTTAACCTATGGTTAACTAAATTTTTCTAACAGAGATAGACGGTAGGGATATATATAAATAATGTTGGACTTTTGAAAGGATAAATATGAAAAGTTGAACTTTGTAGGGATATATCTGCTATTCGATATGTTTACAAGGAGCCGTATGCAATTAACCCTTATATATTTTAGTTTGATCTTATATCTTTTCCTCCTGCAGCTTACACATTTTATTTGATTGTATTTATATCCGAAAATATTTAAATCAAATTCAAACTTTTAATTGTTTGGGCCATCTGTTTGCTTTTGAACCAACTGAGATAAGAGATTAATATTAAAAACTTGAACACTTAAAATATTTTGGATGACTAGGGTAGAAACATTAAACAACATGTATGTTTTTCTTAAAAGGTTTTTTGAACCTTTTTTGTAGTTCGTTCTTATCATTTTAAATTTCGTTATTCCCTCAATTAGATTGTTCAAAATAGCTTATGATGATTCTTCTAGCCTTAAGCCAGAAAATTTTAGAGGGGTAGGATTTTTAAGGTGGCAAGAATAGTTAGAGGCTTGGTTAATTACCTTAGGCCTTATAACTGTAATTGGCAAAGCACCCCCTTATTCTACTTCTAAAGTTTCTACTACTCCTCCTGCTGATTCTTCTAAATCTGCTACTACCTCAGTTACTGAACCTGTATCTGACAGATCCCCCGAGGAAATTGAATTTTACTGTAGATTTAGAATACTAAGTTGTCTATCCGATGAACTATATGAAACATATAGAAAATACCTAACCGCCAAAGATTTATAGTGTGTTCTAAAAGATGCTTATATTAGAGATAATAAAGGCGCTGCTAGATTCACCATTAATGATTTTAACAATTTTAGAATGGTAGAGAACATTCCTATAAACGATTAAATCCACCAATTTCAAAATTTTGTCCAAGAGATTAATAGAAATGATTCAAATTTAGATGATACCTATCAAGCTACATGTCTATTTGACAAATTACCTCATTCCTGGTCAAAATTTGCCAATGAACTTAGAAGAACCCAGTGAACTCTTCAACCTAGATTTGTAATTCAAGCTATTAGAATAGAAGACCAATATCGACTTAGGGAGGTTAAACCGACCAACAACAGATCAAACTTAAACCTGACCGAGATTTCGAACCAAAACCTTGAGTCTAAACCCAAAGGCAAAAATTTTAAACCTAAGGGTAAAGGCTTTAAGGGCAAGAATCCAAACTGTAACCAAAACTATACTCATAAACCCAACACCAACCAATCTAGTGGGAATAAGAAAAATGATGGATTCTGTTATGTCTGTGGCCGGGACAATCATTTTGCTTCAAAATATTTTTATCGGAAGAAAGAGAAGGTTGTCTACAAGAAGGGCCAAAATAATCAGAACAATTATCCTAAACCTCAAGTCAACATGGTTGAGGGTGAACCTTCGAACTCCACTTTTAGGTCAGTCTCCTTTATACCTAATGTTAACCTCACATATCATGATTTAGATTGGTGGTTATATTCAGGAGCCAATGTCCATGTTTGTACTAATAGGTCCCTATTCTCCTTCTATCAGGACTCAGGTGGAGGATGTGTGACTATTGGAGACGGAAAAGCTGTCAATGTGCTGGGGATTGGAACAGTCAAACTGAAGTTAACCTCTGGAAAGACTTTGATCCTTCACAATGTTCAGCATTTTCCCGAGATCCGACGAAAGCTGATTAGTGGATCATTATTAGTGCAATTAGGTTACAAGATTGTACTTGAATCTAATAAAGTTGTAATCTCTAAGGGGGAAGTGTTTATTGGAAACGGTTTTGTATTTGAGAGTTTATTCAAATTGAATGTACTTTCTTTTGTTGATAATAAAAATTCTCCTTTAGTTTCTACTTCTTCTTCTATTGTGTTAAATACTGAATCTTGTGATGTATGGCATGGCAGATTAGGGCATGTGAACCTTAAATCTATTCTGAAATTGACCAATCTTAATCTTTTACCCAAACTCAAGATTGATTCCAAATCTAAATGTGAGATTTGTACCCAAGCTAAGCAGCCTAGAAAACTTTTTAAATCTGTTCCTTATAGGAATACCCAGATTCTTGAACTGATTCATAGTGATGTCTGTGATTCTAATAGAGTACCTACCCGTGGAGGAAGTCGCTACTTTGTGACTTTTATAGACGACTACTCCAAGTATTGTTATACCTATCTCTTGAAGACCAAAGATGAAGTCCTCTGTAAGTTTAAAGCCTTTAAAGCTGAGGCTGAAAACTAATTAGATAAGAAGATTAAAAGTCTAAGGTCTAATAGAGGAGGCAAGTATACTTCAAATGAATTAAACCTATTTTGCGAGGAGTACGGAATACATGAAATAACTGCTCCTTACTCACCTCAATCTAATGGTGTAGCTGAAAGAAAGAATCGAACCCTATTAGACATGGTTAATGCCATGATATTAAGTTCTGGTGTACCTCAGAACTTGTGGGGGGAGGCTCTTGTTATATCCTCAATAGGATTCCTTCTAAAGATAGAACCCAGACATCTTATGAATTTTGGAAAGGAAGAGTACCTAAGTTGAGTTACTTTCGAGTGTGGGGGTGCTTGGCTAAGGTATCTTTTCCTGAACCCAAAAGAAAGAAAATTGGACCTAAAACTATAGATGCTATATTTATTTGATATTCTTTAGACATCAATACTTATAGATTTCTAGTGATCAACTCTGAGATTTCTGAAATTTCCAATGACACTTTGATTGAATCTAGAGATGCAACTTTCTTTGAAAATATTTTTTCTTTCAAAACTTGCATCTCTAGATCAGCCCCTGATTATCAGTCTACTATTGATTATGCATCTATTCTGATCATATACCTGCATTTGATTTGCATTATAGTTTAGATCCTATAGAACCTGATCTTATACCTGAATTAAGAAGAAATAAGAAAACTCGCTTTGAGAAAAACTTTGGTGAAGACTTCTTTACTTTCTTAATTGAAAGTATACCTTCGTCTTATAAGGAAGTAATGAGTTCTCCTGAAGCTTCTTTTTGGAAGGAGGCTACAAAAAGTGAGATAGAATCAATTATTAGTAATAATACTTGGATTCTCACTGATTTATCTCCTGGCAGTAAACCTCTAGGATGTAAGTGGATCTTTAGAATGAAACTTAGGACTGACGGATCAGTAGAGAAGTATAAGGCACATCTTGTTGCTCAAGGTTTTCGACAAAAAGCTGAAATTGACTACTTTGGCACATATGCGCCTGTTGCTCGCATTACTACTATCCGAATTCTTCTTGCATTAGCATCCATTCATAAACTTTTGATTCATCAGATGGATGTCAAGACTGCTTTTCTTCATGGTGTTCTTGAAGAATAAATCTATATGGCTCAGCTTGAAGGTTTCTCTGTGCCTGGTCAAGAGAATAAAGTATGTAAATTAGTTCGCTCTTTATACGGACTAAAACAAGCACCTAAGCAGTGGCACGAAAAATTTGACAGTGTTATAGCATCATATGAATTTCTGACCAACGATTATGACAACTGTCTCTATTTTAAGAGATTTGATGATCGTTGTGTCCTTCTTTGTCTCTATATTAATGACATCTTGATTTTTGCACCTAATCTTGATCTGATTAACCAAGTTAAATCCTTCTTATCAAACCATTTTGATATGAAGGATCTTGGTGAAGCAGATGTGATTTTAGGAATGAAAATTCTTAAATCATCTGATTCTATTATATTGATCCAATCTCATTATACCCAATTGGTACTTGATAAATTTGGATATTCTGATTGTTCCCCTGTTTCTACTTCTTTTGATCCCGGTGTTCAACTTGTGAAGAACACTGGTAATCCAGTAAATCAGGAGAAATTTGCGCAGATCATTGGTTCTCTGATGTACCTAACCAATAGAACTAGACCTGACATTGCCTATGCTATATCAAAATTGAGTAGATATACTAGTAGTCCTAGTATGATTTATTGGATTGCTTTGGAAAGAGTATTAATTTCGTTATTTTAAAGGTACTCTTTCTTTTGCCCTTAGATTTGTTGGCTATCTTGCTGTAATTGAGGGATACAGCGATGCCAATTGGATTTCTGATTCTTTGGATATTAAATCTACTTCTAGTTATATTTGTATTCTTGGTGGCAGTACAGTTTCTTGGCAATCCACCAAACATACAATAATAGCCAGAAGCACTATGGAGGCCGAGTTGGTTGCCCTTGACACTACTTGTCTTGAAGCCGAGTGGCTCAAGAACCTTTTGTCATCAATTCCATTGATTTCTACTCCTATTCCACCTATTTCTATTCTGTGTGATTCTCGAGCTGCAATTGATTTTTGCAAAAAGAAAGTAATAAATTCTAAGGCTAGTCGACATATTAAATTAAGACAAAAGTCTGTTAGATGGCTAACTTCTCATGATATTATTTCTTTAAGTTTTATCATATCTGAAAAGAATCTTGCAGACTGCTTGACGAAAGGCATGAATAGGACCAAGGTCCTAGAGTCATCGAGGGGGATGGGACTTTGCCCATAAAGGGCCTTCCTGCAGTGGGAACCCAACCTTTGTGATAGGAAATCCCTTGAAGAAGATTCAATGTGGTAAAAACAAGCTGTCAGGTTGGCCAAAGAGCACTTTCTACAGTTTATTCAGAGGAACTTTAGTTCCAATTCCATCCCCATTATGAGTTGTGCTCTGTGTAGTGGTTGAGGTTGAGCTTATATCTCTTAATGAAATCCGAGGCGATAATTTTGCGAGATGTAACTCTATACACATCCCTGGAGGAGACCACCTATATAAGAATATTCATATAAGGCCGCGACTATGAGATGTGGGCTGTCCATAAAAATTCTTATGAAAAATCAAGGTACTGTGCATGGCCTTTAATGCACAGACTCACAACGGGGAATTCTGTACTGTGTGTGTGGCAGTTGAATTCAGGGTCAAAGGAATGTAATTCAAAACCTGGTTCACTCTGATTCCTTCCGATGAAAATTGCTTACACTAAGTGAGGTTAAGTCTCTTAAAGACACCTTATCTATTACATAATATATACATTCAATTTTATTATTGAGCTTAATTCTTATTTCAAAATTTTGAATTTTGTAGGAGATTGTTGGAATAAAATTTAAAATTTCAAAATTCTCAATAATTATTTTATTATCAATTTTTAATTAATTTATTAAATTTATTCTCATTTATTAATTTTAATTTCTTCTCATTTATTATCATTTATTTATTTATTTAATTATCATTTATTTTGGTGTATTAATCACTATTAGAACATTGGATTTCAACCCAACGTTCTCTTTTCCTGCACCTATATATAGGGTGTGTATGTAGGGTGCAATAGGTAGGAAATAGTAGCTTTGAAAAAGTGAGAAAGAAAAAAGAAAAAGAAAGAAAAAAAAAAAAGAATTTGTTTTCAGTTTTATATTAATTTTATTTTTCTTATTAATTTTGTTTATCGGGTGTTGAGAGAATCTCCGTCAACTTTTTCCACGATTGTGCTAGTAGGAAGAGAAATTCCGGTAGTACTTTGGGGTGATGTCTCCGATTAATCCGCACGAATCACGGAAATACGCCTTAGGACAGTGCCTCGCATGCTTCCGGATCAACCCTATTTCGGTTTCTTTCTTCTACAATTTCTGAATTTTTCATAGCGCTTAACGATAAGTAGTGTCATTCAATATAATCATAAAATTAGTTAGATAATTTAATCACAATCAGATTTAGGGCTATTATTTTTTCTAACATCTTCGTTATTATGTGTGAAACTCCGGATCAAAATAATTATGTAATTAGTAAGTTCAGCAGTAAAGAGATGTGATCTATTGAGCTATATAATTACTAAAATTAAAAGTTTAAGTGCCAATATACAAACGAGCTAAAGTTCAGGGGTTCTCTGTACATTCTATCATTTTGTTTATTTTTCTATAGCAATGCTATTGGTGCATTCCAGAATGGAATGTATATCTTACATTCTCTCAATCCAAAAATTATTATTTTTTTATTTATTAAATTATTTTTTTTATACTAAAAATTATTTGGAAAATTTTCAACTCTAGAATGGACACCCCAGTAGGAATTTCCTTAGGCCTTCAAATTAAATTTGTTAGTGGCCCTTTATATGAGCTGGACTTGGAATAAAAGAGTGACACAACTGGTAAATAGTGAATTGGATAAATGTAGTAAGGACTTGAAGCAGGTAAATATAAAAAGGCCTGATCCATAGGATTCAAGAGTCAATCCAGCTTGGCCTGTGTCTTGACACTAAAATTACACTTTTGGCCTTCAAACTATAAGGCATCTGACACTTTTGGTTCTTAAATTTAAATTTATTATAATTTTTTGTGTGAATGTTTCATATTATTATTGCAATAAAGTTTTGTAATCAAATTTAATTAACTAAATATTGAAGTGTCGCTAATATAAAAATGGCATAGCAGTATTGATTGATGACATAATAATGATTAAAATGACGTAAAGTGTAATTTATGGATGTTTTGAAGAAATTCTGCTTTGTAACATGATATTTAGTTTGGAGAGCAAAAGTATAACCCAGCCATATTTTGAAGAAAGTCTACTAAATAACATAGTATTTGTCGCAACCTGTACCACTCTTTAGTTCGAGTTGCGACTGCCGTATCTCTGTATGATTCAAATTCAAAACTTTAAATTTGAATTCTATATAGTTGTAAGGCTTTAAGAAAAGTCTACACCTACTAATACTCAGGGATGTATCAGAGTAGCAAAATAGAATGCCTAATCATACAAGCAACACTAATATAGGTCAAGTAATATATGTTATAATTTTACGCAAAAATAAACGCAGCGAAAAAAAAAATCAAATAAATAAAAATTTAAAAAATTTGAGATCTGATCTCAAAAACCACGCAAAAATATGATCACTCATGTATTTAAGATTAAAAGAAGAAAAAAAAATCTAATCTTCACCTTTGTGCGGAGAGATCTACACCGCAACGTGCTGATTGTGAAATTTGGTTATCCTGAAACTGTACACACATCCGGCCTCGACGGGTATCCACACGAGGTTGTCGATCTAATCGAAATTCTCACCGGGGGCTATCTCGCTTACCAAGAATGAATCTCTTTCTTTGATCGTGGATATTTAGAAAAGAGAAAGAGGAGGAAAGAGATGACGATTGAGTTTTTCTTAAAAACTCTCATACGTATAAAAAGAGATATAGTTTTTTTATAATCATTAAGATAAATTTAAAATTAGATTTAAATTTATCTTATCTCTAATCAGTTCAATCGATTAAATTCTAATTTAATTCGACTAGAACTCAATCCTAATTTATTCAAATCAAATCAATAATGCAACATTTACACTTAAGTTCTCTCACAACTCACTAACTATTAGTAAGTCATCTCTTGCAACATTTGCACTTTAATATTCCTAATTTATAACAATTATAAATTAGTCCAATTACCATCAGATTAACAATTAAGTCCTCAGGCAATTCAAAAATTATGATCCAGCTATCCGATCAGTCATAACCTCTTATGTGTGTGCTCCCATAGGTTCTATTCTATCTGGTAGTAAGATATATTGTGATCATCATCAACAATATCACTGAAACTCTTTTCAGTGGGTCAGAACAATTCTAACTCAGCCCAATAAAAATTATTGATCATCCAAATAATTCTCGTGAGTCCCACAATCCACTAGTGACGTCTAGCAGCATGTAATGGTATTCTAGTGCGATATAATCCTTCTATTAGGAGTCCCGACTAGACGGAGGTCATGAAATTGCTCGTCAAACCCCACCGTTTGTCATCTATCAAATTTATTCGACTTGAGTTTCTAATATCGAAAACCCTTTTCGTTATTTGCTCTGTCCTGACCAAGGTCTTTTAAACTCGGTCTCATAAATCATATAGGAGTAACTCCCTTATCTACTAAGGGTGATAGATTCTATATAGATGCACACCTTATTCCTACAATGAACCTACTACAACCAACATGCACCGCAAGGACCCAAATGGCTAGAGAACAAGTGTATGTACAGTCAAACTACAATAACCCCATTGTGAATACCCGAGGCACCGCAGGTCAAATGACCAGTCACACTACTGCAACATCGAGTAAGTCACCGACGAGTGAGCAGACATCCAAGTGGCTTCTCATGTTGGTCACGCTCAATATCCTTATTCTCCAACAACCACGTGCACATTCGCTTCAATGTCCTCACACTATTGACTCGAGACTCATCTACCCTAAAATGGAAGCGACTTGTGCACCAATCTCACCGGATCAATCATTATCCCCGTGGTGATCCATCGATTGGGAGCATTTAGGAATTAATGACTAATGATATGTATCTCAAATTCTCAACTCTTGAGAATACGTATCACATCTTATTAATTTCTTGGACAATTTATGGACGCATAAACAACATGAATGAAAATAAAAATTTAATTATATTCATCATGTAAAAAGTCAAATACAAATTTATATCCTAGAAAGAATATATGTGTCGGTCTAGTTGGTTTCTAGGGCATACATCTAGCAATATAGACATCTAAAGTAAGTGCAACCTACGCAATAAAAGTGTCGTCTCGCTATGAGGTTCGCTTTGAGTATGCTATCCAGTCTTACCTACAAAATATTAGTCACAAAATCCAAATAATTAGGATACAATAAAAAAAGTTAACGACCATATGAAAAGTAATAATTAGAGGGGTAAAGACCAAGAGATGAATCTATCGAGCAATGCTGAGAATAATATGAGGAAATTTTGTCGTGCTCTATGCATTGGATGCTATGCCATAGCACCACTAGTGCCCACAAGATTGACTCACACAATCTATTGACTTGTAGAACAATCTGTCCCAATAGACCAAACACCATAATAATACCCATGCCATCCACCGCCACTCACTAGCATATCTCTTTATCAGGTTTCGTCATAACATATCTGACAATCATTTTAGGCGTATATTATTCAGAGTAAATTTAATAAGGTATCTTGCCCATCATGATGTATCTTGATATTTGTCATCAAGTGTACAACACCCATCCTTATTGAGCTACTCTAAACTGGGTTGTCTTTCCTTTCGCTTATCTTTTGGATCAAGATGTGTCCTATTTCACTGCACTTCTTAGCCAAAATACAGTATCCTGTTTTCACTATCTCACTCTCATTATATCCTAGCCTCCACTTCATAAACCAAAATCTCTAATCATAGTTTTATTTCAGATAAATAGTAAATTTTACTTCATGTCCAAATATCCATGGGCTACTGTCCGATACCATATGATATTCTTAGGCCAGTTACTTGATATCCATATAACCATTGAGTCTCTATCCAGTATCCATTACACATATGTCCATAACATATGTCCAAGGGGTTACACTTGTTTGTTTACTAAAACTATCTCAACAATAGATCCACTCGTCAGCACGCCTAACTTGGGTGGCCCCTGCTAAGCCAACCAACTAAATCAAGCATATTTACCACAACAAACTCAGCGTGCGCACTGAATATAATGCCCAACTCAATCTAACTCACGCCACACCAGGATCAAACTCAACATAATCATTGATGACAACTTTGTGACCCTATAGGTTAACATGTAATATGTCGCGCTACCCAATCAATGTTATAGTGACAGTTCTATTATGTTGTATGTAATTAGATCGGTACAAATAATCAATATAAACTTAAATCTATGAGTACGCGAGTCAAAAACTAGGTAGGGTGTTACTTGGATAGAATGACAATCTCTTCTTGATAAACCATAAGAATATATGTGGTAAACAGAAAAGTATAGTAGATATCAATTTCTTAATATTAATATTATTAGTGGAATATGATTATTAGCAAAATGGATTAATAAGTAGCTAACTCGATAAAAGCGTATGTACTTATATTTTGTCGATACCTAGGAGTCGATAGATGTTATAAAAGAAGTTGTTTATAGCCTCCAGCCATCCTTTGGCCGACCTTGGCTCCAAGCTTGGTCGACCACCCTATAGTATTGATTGCTCTTGAACTGGTTGACCACTAGCTTCTTGTAGTCATCGACCACGAAGGTGCTTCCGGTCGACCATGATATAGACGAAACCACATAAATACATCAAACCAAAGCCAAAATTATGTCAAGACAATAAAAAATTATCAATACTGGGGAATAGAGTAACATTCATAGGGAGTTACTAGCAAGAGTTGAAGAATTGGTAGAAACAGCTGTTGCGATCTTTGCAATCGCAATCGTCGGTCCACAAACTTCGCTAGAGCTCGAGCTAAGGTGGAGGTGCTCCATTAAGGACAGAATAAGAGGTGGAAAGAGGAGGGGGAGAAAAGAAACGAGGGTAGGAAAATTATGAGAATAATGGAGAGAATGAGAGGAAGAAAAAAGCAAAAAAGATAAGAAATTATATTGAAAGGTGGGGAGGGAAGAGCGTGACAGGCGAAGGAGATGAGGAGGTATCTCCTCCTTACACAAGACAGGTGAAAGAGGAGGGAGAATGGACGAAGGAAGGTAGGCAGAAGTTGCTAGTTTGGCTTAGCCGGCTAACCAGACATTGTCCTCGATCAATTGTCAGACTGATTCGAGCTGAGTTGAAAAGCAGTAACTCATTTTGATGCTGCCTAAAGTTAGCTCAACTTGATTCCGATAACACTCAATTTTTTGTGAAAGGATTTTGATTAAAAATAGTGAAATTCAAATTAATAAAGGATTAGGAGGTTATAGTATTTCATATTGCAGTTTGTACTTGACCAATTTTATTGCATCTTATAAGGTGGTAGAAGTTTATCTATAAAATCTTATTAATCCTCCTAATTTTGACCATGTGGCAGACTTATCTTTACTATTGGCTATGGGGCCCACATCCTTTATTACTCATCTCCTTCTCTTGAATATACCCTCTTTTAAAGATCATTTCATTTCTCTTTCTGTCTCTTCGGTAGAAGAGAACTTTCAAATAGTTTATCGTTTCCCATTCCGTATGTTTAGTTTTTGTGCTCCTCTTCTAAACTCTTCAAAATCTAACTTGAAATGCTACTCCTCTTTTATCTAAACCCTTTACAAGCTCTTTCCTACTTCCCTTATCCTATTCCCCTCAGTGTGGTGGTGGCATGACCGAGATCAAGACCGAGAATGTGATAAGGACCGTGACCGAGATTGATATCGCAAGAGAGATTGAAAACAGCCACACTCCTCGTCTGTCTCCCGCTCCTGCTCTGCTCACCACTCAAGCAGCCATCACGGTGGTAATCACCACCACCATGTCATGCCCCGAGTTTTAAAAAGCAGGCTAAATTTTTTTTTTTTTTTTTTATAAATCAGAGTTCACAAACCGGGCGTAACAGACCGCCACATGTATAGTAAATTCCCTGCCCACTTAGACAGGGCCTTTGCTATACATGCACGGCTAACAACAGTCAGTCATCCTAGGGTTCAATCCTAACCAAATACCTAGGCATCGTGTACCTATGCTCTGATACCGTCGTGCCCATTGGGATACGTGTACAGTGTATCTCACACCCCCTGGGTGACCATTTTTCAGGTCGCTTGGGTGATGGGATGTCGGGACACGTTGGTGAGACGATTGCGATAGTATCGACCCCTATGTAGTCGGTATATTTCATTTTCCGCATTTCAGTTTAATTATTATAAATTGACTAGTCTTGCATGCGTAGTTTAGACTACTCTGGTATTGACTGATTATGGTTAGCCGTGCATGTATAGGAAAGGCTCTGTCCAGTTGGGCAGGAAATTTACTATACATGTGGCGGTCTGTTACGCCTGAACGATTTAAACTCTGATAAAAAAAAAAAAATTAGCCTGCTTTTCAAAACTCGGGGCATGACAGATTAGATGGTATCAGAGCCAATAACCAGCCGGAAGTGTGCGGCGAGTCTCGGCTGAGCCTGGGTCTAGATGACAAGGCTAGCGAAACGAGTCTCACATCGCCTGGTGATCTTGGGCTGCTGTGTGTGTGTTTGGGCTGACGAGGACGTCAGGCCTAAACGGGGGGGAGTCTGTGACGCCCCCAATAGTCCCATATCGGATGTGGATGGAATTGTGATTAGGTTTATATAAGACATGGACACTAGTAATAATAACTGGGCTTAAGCATTTTGGGCTGTGGTTTGGGCCCAACAAGTTATTATTGCTAGTGGGCCGGGTCGTTACACACCACCCTCAAAATTGCCGCTGCTCCCTCTTCCCTGAGTCCTATCGCCGCAAGTGCCATAACGAGGGCGGCAACAACCGCCACCCGCCGCACTATTTCATTCCCACATATATAAAAGTATATATATATGATTTAAAATTTTCTATATGAGACAATAATTGCCTAAATTGTCTTCTATGTGAGACGTTTTTTTTTTTTTTTTTTTGCTTTTTTTAGGAATACGAAATTAAGTCTTAAGAATTGATAACAAAGTATATTGGATGAATTTGCATATCTGATTCTTAATTATATTAATATTTTATTAAATCTATAAATTTTTACTCCAATGAAGATCTATATTTTACATTGCGCGGGTCCCAACACTAGTAGAGAACACTATAGGAAATAAGTTATTTAACGAAAGGCGGTACCGTTGTTAAAAATTAGACTTTCCATCGTTAAATATCACTAACGACAGCAAATTCGTCCGTCGTGGCCCGTCGTAAAAAGCCTCCTTCGTTAAAACCAATTCCGACCAAAATAAACTGCCCGTCGTTATAAACTAATAGTGACCATATAATTTGTCATCGTTATTTATTTTCTTTAGTAACCACTCCATTTTACAATAACGACCAATTCGACCGTCGTAATATATATTATAGAAATTATAATTGTTCTATTCATAGTATTAATAACGACCAAAAATTTAGTCGCTAGTATAACTAACGACCATATTTCCCGTCGTTAATAGTATTTCGTAAGTAAAAAAAGTAATATAATAACGACCATAATTTTCGTCGTTAATAGCATTTCGTAAGTAAAAAAGATAATATAATAACGACCATTTTTTTCGTCGTTAATGATACAAATATTACATCCAATTATTACTTTTAGCAATATAAGTACATTGTATACACAATAATATATAAATATAAGCAAGCTTATACAAATTCACAATATATGAACAAATTTATAACAATACTTTATTAACAATAAAAGTAATTAGCATCCACAACATTCAAACTTTTTTCCAAACCATTGACCTAACACATTAAAGTTTTCATCACACCATTACTTATATAGTTAACATTCACCAAAAAATAAAATGCCTACTACCATTCACCTAATACATTAAAGTTTTCATCACACCATTACATATATAGTTAACATTCACCAAAAAACAAAATGCCTACTACTCATCATTTTTTTAAAAAAAAGGATTAAAGCAAAAAAGGCATATTACAATTCATTGTCTTTCTTGTCCCCAAAATCACCATGAATTACCTACAAAAGAGAGAAAGAATGAAAGTTAAAATAATATGAAAGTAATTAAGTCATACAAATAGATTTTGAACAAGAAAGCAAACAAATAACTCATAGAATTTAAAAGCAACTTTTGTGTGCCAATATATATACACATGCAAAAACGTTACAAATCTAAATAAGATTAGATTGTTTACTCTTCAAATGAAGGTGGACTATTGGAATGTTGATGTTGAAGCATTTCCTTAATCATTCTTACTTCGGCTTCCATTTCATCCATACGGTTCTTAAACGAATCATTTTCTTTTTAGGTTTCACGAAGCTTAGCTTGAAGCTCAGCTCTAGTTCCAATAGTCTTCATATCATTAGGCTTTAAGCCACCACCATAGCAAGTAATATGGTTATGACGTTGTGGCCCAAAACATTCTTCAACTAACTCTATATTGGATAAGGAGGGTCCCCATTGAGTAGCATCAATAATTTTATCCTTCAAGAAATAAGGTAAACAATAGTAAGTTGATAATGCATTAAAAGTAACAAAAATTAAAACAAAATATAAATATATGTTCCACATACATATTGTTTTAAAGTGTCTTCATCTACTAACTTGTCACCCTTTTTTCGAGTCTCAAAAAATATAGTTGCTAAGCTTGGTGGTTGACCGACTGTGCCTCCATTTTGTACAGAAATCAAACCCAAATAATATTTATGATAAATACAAAAACTAGAATTTAAAAAAAGTATGATATTAACTTTCCATTACCTTCTTCCAAATTATGAACTTCAAGGCAATTTTTTAAAATGTAAAGTTGTGCTTGCTCGAACTCGTTCGCATCCATATCATATATAGTACCAGCTCCTAGCGCTTTTCCAAGTTGAGAATAAATAGATAAACCTTCATCAGATATGTTATCTCGACCATCATAATTCCGCTCATGACGATTAAATTTTGTCTCAATGCCATGAAGATATCTTGAACAAAAGGTCATACATTCATTTGCAATGTGGCCTTCTGCAATTGAACCTTCTGGACAAGCTCTATTGCGTATAAACCCTTTTAAAGTATACAAGTACCGCTCTATAGAGTACATTGACCTATATTGGCTTGGTCCTCCAATCTTAGCTTCATTTGCTAGATGAATTGGCAAATGTATCATAACATCAAAAAATGAAGGAGGAAAAATTCTCTCTAATTTACAAAGAGTTATTGGAATTTGATTTTCTATTTGATCCAAATCATCTGCCTTTAGGGTCTTAGAACCTAGCACAGTGAAAAATAAAGATAACTCAAAAAGTGGTTCATAAACTTCTTTAGGAAGTAAACCACATAGAGCAAGAGGAAGTAGGCGTTGCAACATAATATGGCAATCATGACTTTTCAATCCAGAAATCTTATGTTCTTTAAGATTTACACAATGAGATATATTTGACGAGAAGCCATCTGGAACTCTTAATTGCTTAAGAAAAAGGCAAAATGTGTGCTTCTCATTTGGCGATAACATGTAGGAGGCAGCAGGAAGAACAAACTTATCCCCTTTTTGGATCGGATGTAATTCTGGTCTTATATTCATTGCTTGCAAATCAAGACGAGATTTCACTGTGTCCTTAGTTTTTCCCTTGGTATTCATAATTGTCCCTTGTACATTATCATATATATTCTTCTTAATGTGCATTACATCTAAATTATGACGCAACAAAAGAGTTTTCCAATATGGAAGTTCAACGAATATACTTTTCTTGTTCCAATTATCACCTCGAATGTTATGTGATATTTTTACCCTTTTATTAGGAGCTTTTGTTAAAATGATTCCTTCAAGATCTTGCACTTGTTCGAAGATTTCATCACCGCTAAATAACTTTGGTGCATAACCTCGCTCCTTGGTTCTATCAAAAGAATATTTATCATATCGCCACTTGTGCTTATTAGGCAAATATCGTCGATAGCCCATATAACATTGCTTGCAACCATTAGTTAACATAATAGAAAAGGTATTCTTATTGCAACAAGGACATGCTAGTTTTCCCTTTGTACTCCATCCAGTCAGGTTTCCGTAAGTAGGAAAATCATTAATTGTCCACAACAAAGCTACACGTAATTGAAAATTTTGTCGTATTGATGCATCAAATTTTTCAACACCTACTTCCCATAGTTCCTTCAACTCAGTTCCTTCAACTCTTCAATCAATGGTTGGAGATAGATATTAATTGCATCCCCGGGACTCTCAGGTTCTGGAATAAGCATTGACAAAATGAAATTAGATTGCTTCATACATATCCATGGAGGCAGATTGTAGGGAATTAGGATTACTGGCCAAATGCTATATGGTTTTCTCGAATCTCCAAATGGTTGAAAGCCATCGCTAGCAAGACCAAGTCTGACATTACGAGGTTCTAATGCAAATGGTTCATGTAGTTCATCAAAAGACTTCCATGCCATTGAATCAGCCGGGTGCCGCATCACTCCATCATCTACTCTTTTATCAAAATGCCATCTCATAAAAGAAGCTGTTTTTGTTGACATAAATAACCTTTGAAGTCTAGATTTTAATGGAAAATAACGTAATGACTTCAGTGGTATTTTTTTACCATTTACTTTATGTTCAATTTCCCCACTACATTTGTCATGCTTCCATCTAGAAGTCCCGCAAATTTTGCATGAATCAGATTCTTCATTCTCTTTCCAATATAACATACAATTGTTAATGCATGCATCAATTTTTTGGTAAGAAAGTCCAAGATCATGAATAGTTTTTTTTGCCTCATAATATGA
Source organism: Tillandsia fasciculata (assembly GCA_029168755.2). Taxonomy (NCBI): domain Eukaryota; kingdom Viridiplantae; phylum Streptophyta; class Magnoliopsida; order Poales; family Bromeliaceae; genus Tillandsia; species Tillandsia fasciculata. Next base: position 23,904,579 of record CM054932.1, read on the forward strand.
ATATGGGAATGTTGTTCCGCTTGGTAGAATATCTTCTTTTAATAATTGAAGTAACATAGTAAATAACGCATTACTCCATCCTCCAAGGCTCTTAATATGAAACAATTTGATTAGCAAAGATAATTTTGAGCATTTCGAACCATTATATAATGGTTGATTAGACTCTTTAAGTAATTTATAGAAAGGCTTTGCTTCGTCATTTGGTTCATCTTCAAAATCTTCATCAATTATCGTAGTATTGTTCTCAAAATTTCTATTCAATTCAGGATATTAATCCCTTAAGATTTCATGCATTTCATCAGCACTATCATCTTCTTCTATTCCCTCATTATCATCATCTGAATCTGAATCCGATTGAGACTCGCCAGATCTTTCACCATGGTGATATCAGAAAGTGTAACTCTGAACTATTCCATAAACTTTCAAATGCGTCTCAACTAGCTCACGAGTTCCTGAATATGTATTATTACATCTAACACAAGGGCATCGAATTTTATTGTTATGTCCTGTACGTTTAAAAGCATAATTCAAAAAAATTTTAACTCCATTTTCATATGCTTCACTTAATCGATCATTAACTAGATCCATCCAATATTTACTAGGTGCCATTTTCTCATAATCGAGTAGAGATAATCCAAAAAAATTACCTACACAAACAGATAGTATAATGAGTAATGTTATACAATATTTTCTGAAGAATGTAAATAAATAATTATTGTTAGAATTCATTCATATTAAAGAGACTATTAAGAAGGCTAGCATGCATTTTAAATATATAGAAGCAGAATTTGATATTCTTTCTATTCATAGAAAGGGACAAACTTTTTGCAACTTGTCAAAAGACTTAGTAGCAATTTATGAAAATCTATAAAAAGTTTAAGATATAATGTGATTTCACTAATGACACAAAACTAATTATGAGAAGTTTTTGATAAATAATCAAAATTTGAAATCCTAATAAATAAAAAATAGTGAAAGTTAAAAAATAAAGAACAAAATATAAGCAATGTCTTAATTAAACTCTCGTTGCATACAACTAAAACTCAAATGTTTCGATTATCTTGTCAATCATTGACTCATCCATAGCTAAGTCTATTCTAAACACTAACAAATTATTCTAGCAAAATAATATTAATGAGTAAAATAATATTAACAAGAAACAGAAAAATGTTTCGATTATCCTGCCAATCATTGACTCATCCATAGCTAAGTCTGTTCTAAACACTAACAAATTATTCTAGCAAAATAATATTAATGAGTAAAAAAAAAATTACTCAGAAAATCGGCACGACGACGGGCTGCGGCACGATGATGGGCTGCGGCACGACGACGGGTTGCAGGGGCGCGGGCGCGACGAGTTGTGGCCGTGGGCGCGAACGCGACTGTCTGTAGGTGAGGCGATGGACTACAAGGGCGGCGACTGGGGGCTCCGGGCCGTCAACTGTGTATCGCGTGCGGTGATAGTGGGCCGATGACGGAGGGCTATAGGCGGAGCTTCACGCGCGCGTTGAGAGAGGTCCGGCGACAAGGGTTGCAGGCGGAGCTTCTCGCGCGCGGTGAGAGGGGATCGGCGACGGAGGCCTTCTCGCGCGCGCGCGTTGAAAGGGGCGGGACGGATGGCTTCGAACTTGAATAAAATAGAGAGAAGAAAAATTATAGAGGTTTTTTTTGGTCTCTGTAGGTAGGTGGGTAAGAGAAGTATTTTGGAGGAAAGTGACGATAGGAAAAAAAAGAAATAAATAAATAAAAAATAAAGAGAGGTGCTGTGTCGGTTTGGGAATTAGCAAAAGTGGGAATTAGCAAAAGAGGAAGGTGAATGGGTTTTAGGAGAGAGGTTGCATGTGAGAGTAAAAGAAAATTCTTGCTTTATCAGAAAAATATCAAGATTTTATACTATTAACGACCGGATAACTTAAAAAATCTAAATTAATTTGTCCCAGCCGCAGGAAACGTTTATATGTATGTTTTTAATGACCAAAATTTTTTTCCTTCGTTAAAATTTGGTCGTTAAAAATAATAATTCTTGTAGTGGAATGATATGATAACTTCTTATTAAAATGACAAAAAAAAAAAAAAAATACATTTTTTGTTTAACATATAAATTAAAAATATCTTCACTAGCTTAATTTCTTTTGCAGAAAAATAGTTACTTTGCTCACTTTTTTTTTTTTAATTTGTATTATTTCATATGGTATTAGAGTGTATGTGTGAGATACTGGACTTTTACAAATGACAAAGTTATAGCATTGTTGGTCGGTCGACACGTTAGAGGAGTGTTGGGTAGAGTCAGAACCATTTTAACATGAATAGGTGCGAAAAACGAAGCTCAGGATGCTTTTTGGAGGCTTTTTCAGAGGGTTTCGGGCTTTCGGGCGCAGATACGGGCTCAGATCCGTGCTGTAGCCACTCGAATGGTGGTTGGTAGGAGGACGAGTGGGGCGAGCCGGCACACGAGCGTGGCAGCGCGGGGTGTGTGGTGGGCCACGTGGCGTCGCCCCACTAGGCATGGGAAAGCTGAGAGGCGCGAGTGACGCGTGACGCGATGCGTGCGGGCAACACATGGCAGGTTCGGGTTGTTTCAGGTGCCCGAAAGGAGCCCTATAGCGGACCGAATGTTTCGGGCCACCCTTTTTGAGTTTGGGCTGCATGAAATGGGTGTTTCGGTCGCCCAAAAGTTGGTTTTGGGTGCCCAAATCGCCTATTTTGGCCTATTTAACGCACGTAGTGTAGAGTACCGGGACTTCGGATAGTGCACCGACCTCGCAGGATGGCGTGGTGCAGAGAATTTGCTTTGGACGAGTTCCAATTATGTTTTCAGATGAGTTCGGGTTGAGTCGGATTGACGCGGAAGCCCCAGCTTGAATCGGAGTTTTTCCGGGCATTGTGCGCCGTTAGAGGACTGGTTTGCTAGAGCCGCGATTCCACTGTTGTTTGCAGAAAAATTGGGAAAGGTTTGGAACATGTGTATTTTCTGTTTATAGTGAAGTTCGGTAGGTTTCGGACTGGTGCGGAGACCCCGAAGGCGAAAAGTGAGTTGGAGTCGGCAGATATGGGAGCCGGTTTTTGGATTGAGCACCTTGACTCTACGATTGAGCTTTTTGAGTGGGAAAAACTTTGGACATGTGTATTTTCAGATTACAGCGAAGTTCGGGGAGTTCCGGACCTGTGCGGAGGCCTCGAGGGCAAAAAGTGAGTTGAAGTGGGCTTAATTGGATTATTTAATTGATTAATTAATTATTTAGTGTTGGCTGTGGAGGAATTAGTGAAAGCAAGAGTAAAGAAAGAAAAGGATTTAAAAGAGAGTGTGTTTGGTGTATGATTGGATTTAGTGTTGGTGTTGGGAGAGTGTTGGAGGATTATAGGGCCCTTTACACCATGCACCATGCACCAACACTAATTAATTAAAGTGCCATGTCATCGTCTCCTCCAAAACTCAAACAGAGGATTTTTCCTCAAACAGAGGAATGAGAGGAATGGGAAGGAGGAGAGAAAGAAGAAGAATTGAGGTGAGGAAAAAGAGGATTTTGATCGTCTTGACGGCGCGAATATATTGCTAGTAGTCGCGTGGTGCCGAGCGGAGCAAGCGTGCGTCGAGCCTCATGGAAGGTTGTGCTGTTTTTTTTTTTAAGTGAGAGAGAAGGAGAGAAAGCTTGGATGGTTTTGTTGATGGTTTTGATGCTGAATTTGTTGGGTTTGCTGTCCAGGAGTGGAGGAGAGGCCAGCGGAGGGTGCCGCGTGGGCGCGCAGAGGCGCCGCTCGCGGCTGGTGAGGTCGCTGCGCGGGCGCGCACGGGCGCCACGCGCAGCCGCTGCAAGCGGGCGCGCGCAGGCGGGCGCGCGTAGTAAGCGGGCGCCGCGTGGCGCGCACATGGGCACCGCGTGGCTGGAGCTTGGGCGCCGCGCGTGCTGCAATTTGCTTTTTTTTTTTTTTTTTTTTTCTTCTTCTTTTTTTTCTTTCTTTCTTTGGCTTGGCGTTCTGGAACAAATAGTGGGGTTCCGGAATAGGCCTCTGGGTACCGGTACTAAATGGAGAGTACCGGTACCCCAATGTGCTGAATGCAGTTTTTGGTGGATTTTGCAAGGGCAATTCGGTCTTTTCACTTTTCTAACCCTCTATTTGACCCTGTGGACCACCTCTCATCTATATATGAGGACTCCCCCACCTCCTCTCTTCTCAGTATGGATCAGAGAAAAGAAAAGAGAAGAAAGAAAGGAGAGAAAATAGCTGAGAGAAGTAAGGCAGTTGAAGGAGGCAGCTTGGAGTTCTTGCTGCTTGGTCCTGTTTGGAGCCGCGCGCGCGTCGAGCAATGTACAAGGTAAGTTGGCAGATTTTCGTGGTTAGGTTTTTGGATTTCTTGAGTTGATTTTGAATGGGATTTTTGAGTGGAAATTGGTTGTTCTTCCATGTCTTCGTGTGCACCTTGAGAGGGAACAAGCAAGCAAAGGTGCTGCTCGAGAGGTCTTGCGGCTTGGAACTGAGCGGGGCCGCGCACGCGTCGGCCGTGTGTGAGGTAGGTGACAGTTGTTTTTCCAGTGGGATTAAGATTTTTCCTTAAATAGATTTTATGGGTTTTGAGTTTGGATTTGGTTGTATTTCTTCTCCTTTGTGCTTTGAGCTGAGGGTGTGGCTGTGAGCTTGGTTTTTGCACTGTGCAGAGCCGAGGGTGCACGCGCGCATGCGTGCATGCTGTGAGCGGACGGCGAGGGAGTCGGAGCGCACCGAATTTTTATTAGAGGACAAGGGGGATCCGTTCGAGCTTCCAGGGACTTTTCCGAGGATCGTGAGAGCGCGCGCGCGCGGCGCAGTTTTGGGTGTTTTCCGGCAAATTTCGACAGTGAGCGGGCGACACTTCACCAGCTTCAGCATTTGCCTACGGAGTGCTTTTGAGGTGGGTTGGAATTTCTCCGAAATATATGGAATGCCTTCTAAAGCTTCTGTAAGCATGTGGATCATGTTTAGTCTATCTGTTTTATGCTTTATAAATCTGATAGTTGCCTAGAAAATTGTAGAAATACTTTCCTGAGCCCTGATATTTTTTAGCATGATCTAGAGGTGTCTTGACACTAGGCTGCATGATTATTTTGCATTGGATTGGTATCTGAACCATTTTAAAAATCTTCAGACATGTTTAATGAAAATCGGGCTTCTAAAAATGTTTCTAAAACTGTGAGCTCACCCAGAGGGGGTCGAGTTGGTTCAGATTGCATGTATGCTCGTGCCAGAGGGTCGAGCGGATTTTTAGTGCATTGTGTGTTGGGTTTCTAGTGTTTTGAGAGTTGCATTTCCTGGTTGGGATTGTTGGGTTCATTCTAGATCACGGGTGGTATTTCTGTTTTAGTCGTGGAGGTTTTCCGACTTCGCCATGGGTTGTGCATTATCAGATTGAGTCGTAGAGAGTTCTCCGACAGATTATGTGAGGATTGGGCATTTCCCGATTGAGTCGTGGTTTCTTTTTCCGACCGAGTTGTGATGTTGAGCACTGAGTTTCCAATCTGTTTGATCGTAGATCATAGCCTGCATGTGTCGCTTATGAGACATTTGAGATTGATGAGATACTTGAGTTCGGTGAGGTCGCTCCCCTCGAGCTACGCCCCGGGTGCGTGTTGTTGATGCGCCTAGTTGATATACTAGTGGTCGCTTGATACCCCTGGCCGAGTTACCATGGGGTCACTTTGTGTGAGATTGAGATAGTCCGTGTGGGACGCCCTACGTAAGTCCCGTCCCAGTATGGATGAGGTGGCAGTAGGTTTGACGCAGGCTTGACTGGACCCTATGAGGCAGTCATTGAGATTGGGTGTTATGAGATAGTGATTGCATAGCATGTTCTTAGATGAGTTTTTCTTTGAGCATGATACTCGAGGCATATTAGCAGTAGCGAGTGTATGCATATTTCATCTCTAGTAGAGTTTCCTGAGCATGATGTTTGAGACTTGGTAGCTATAGTTTCCTTTCAGCTTTTATCTATCTATCTATCTGCATACCTATCTACTGTGCCTCCAGTAGGCTTAGTGGGCATACCGTGGATATTGGTGACGGTACCCACTGAGATCTACCTTATGCAGTAGATCTCATACTCGCTGCAGTGGCAAGTTCCTGAGATAGCTGTTCCGGCTTGTGTCGCACAGAGACAGCAGATCGAGGTGAGGACGTGGCCGATTAGTTTCTTACCAGCATTGAGAGTCTGAGGTAGATGTACCCGGTATTTTATTTTATGTTTCCACTTTTGTACTGGACATTCTGAGAGATCTGTGAGGTTTGTACTTGTATTAACAGCGAGAGACTTGTGTTTGAAGATTATTGTGTTTATTCAGATGTTCAGTTGATTTCTTTAGCTTTTGGGTTTTAGTTCTATTTCAGCTCTGATACATTTTTTAGCTTTAGATCTAACCTTGCAGGGTAGACGCTTCGTCTGTACAGCAGTTTCCGTACAGATGGCGGATCTGTTGGCGAGCCCGGATCGCAGTTTCGACCCCGGGGCGTGACAGATTAGTGTGGTATCAGAGCCTAGGAATATAGGTCATTGAGGACTTAGAGACCCTAGGCTATTGGTTGGACAGTAGGATGACTGTCGTGAGAGACGTGAATTTAGCGAGAGTCCTGATTGAGTTTGTACCTCCCCCAGAGGATTGGGGCGATGATCTTACATGTTATTCCTCTAAAGATGATTATGTTGGCTGCAGACAACATAATACTTTAGTATGGGTAACATGTTCTAGACTTTCGCTTGATTGGGTCGAGAAAGTTCTTGGTCCTAATGTTTGTTCTGTTGCAGTGGTTTTTGATGCCTCCGAGACGCCGTGCAGCGGCGAGGGCGTATTTGACCTTGGGTGAAGAGCCCGAACAGCGGGAGGCTGAATGGACAGAGCAGAGTGAGGTTCGTGAGTTGCGAGCCAAGTAGCTCAGTTGTTTGAGGCGATGCGGCGCCAGGAAGAAAGCATGGAGCACGTGATGTGCATACTTGAGCTGAGAGCATCTCCCGGGGTATCGCCAGTAGTACCTCCGGCCGCGACATCATCGACTTCGACCCAAATCGCACTGTGGATAGTGCTGGAGCAGCAAGACATTGTCAATCGGTTATGTACCTCATCCAGCTCCATCCCCTATAGATTTTAGGGCGGAGTTGGAGCCTTGGGAGGCCGAGAACTGGATTGCTGTTTGGGAAAAGTTGTTTGAGGACTTGTTCATCCAGGTGAAGCATCAGGTGCACTTGGTTGCATACTTTTGGATAGGGACACCGAGAGTTGATGGCGTCGAGTTCGTCCTGCTGGACCACCGGGAGCGCAGTGGATGACCTGGAGCGAGATTCTAGGATTGATGAGCAGTGTGCCGCATGTCGCCCAGGGTGAGGCCCAGAACGTGGATTATGTTTGAGAGGGGACTGCATCGGGATATCTATCTCTTGTGCATTCTCGGCGAGTGCCGACTTCAGATGCAGCGATTGTGCATACTCGATGGATTGACCGAGGATCAGTGATCACGTCCAAGAGGGACGAGGAGCGAGGGACCAGCTCCAGAGAGAGAGGCGTCCAGTACCGCCTGATTTTGGGGACGGTCGAGTGGACCAAAGTTGCCATGATTCCAGTCTTAGGGTCATGGGTCTCAGATGAGACGGAGACCAGGAGGTTCTCGACAGTTGGGACACCAGCGGCGGTATTGGTATGATTGTGTCTTTTGCGGTGGGCCGCATTCATCGCCATAGAGTGACTTCAGGAAGGGCGATGCTTTTTATGTGGATAGTCAGGACATTTTCAGGCAGAGTGTCCCAGAGTGGTGCTCGTGGATTTGCTGCTTGCGACGGCACCCCTCTACCCCTTCAGGATTTAGAGGTTCGTCCGACTTACCGGTAGGCCGATAGAGCCATGACGCCGAGACAGATGGAGCGATGGCCACCAGCATCTTGTGGATAAGATTATGCAGCCGGTTAAGGGACGCCAAGATAGTGGATCGCGTCTTACCAGGTGTGGTTCTGCTGACGGTTGACAGAGTTGGAGCATGTTTGATGCCGACACCGTTTGCGCGTGTTTTAGTAAGCAGGGGTAGCTTCGCGTGGGCCTGAGATAGGATGGTTGGCTTGTGCACCTGCGGATCAGGTTCTAGATCACGTTTAGCACATGGTTGAGTGTTGCCAACCCCGCCCAGTGCAGTTAGGACATTGGATTTGATCCATTGAGTTGTTAGGCCTTCATCAGCTCTGAGATTTTGATACGAGGTTAGTTTGGGATTGGATATCCCATGTTATGCTATCATGGATTGTTGAGAGAGGACAATGACCTCCGAGGACCTTGTCAGGAAGAGTACGCTTATAGAGGAAGCTAGAGCACGACAGAGTTTGAGTCGTGGTCGTTTCGCTTTGCTAGCGATTGTAGAGAAGGTACCTACGGTGGCATCGGGACCAAAGAATATCCTTATCGCCCGTGTGATCCCGAGTATGAGTCTACCTGAGCTGGTATTGAAGCCGCCGTCTAGTGAGTTTGAGATCGAGATAGCGATTGACGTGGTTTTGGAAACTGCGCCTGTCACGCCCCGAGTCCGCCAATTTGTACGGTTCGGGCACGCCAACAGACCCGCCAATCGGGTAAAACCTTTTTCTACCCGAAAGGAACGGTAACATCCATAATAACACAACAAGTGTATGCGGAAGCTCAATATCAGAGTACTAAAAATCACTATAAATTAAAACTTTCATTCAATAAACCAACAATTAATGCGGAAATGAAAGCATACAGGAGTGAACCATAAATTAAACTTATTACACTTTACATTTCTGAACTTGCAAATAAAATTATTACATTTCCTTTACATAAATTCCTCACTATACAAGGTTCACTCAAGAAATACATAAATGGGATACCTCTGCTAGACCCTCTAGGTCACTATGCTGCTGGGCCCTTGCCCCTGTCGTATGCCTCGCTGTCGTCTGCATCTGATCTGTCTCGACCGCTGCATCCATTCCCGAACCTGTGGGGGGTCACCCAAGGGGTGTGAGAACTCCGACAGAGTTCCCAGTGGGTTCAACCACCGAGAAAAAGTGTCCTACACCACTTGGTCCAATGGAAGCAATAATAATAGTGCTAGGAAACTAAAATCCTCAATATCAAAATGCTGCTATGCAATATAATATATCACTGCACTATACTATCTGTGTCTAATCACCAACCATCACTACTCTTGTCTAGCCACACTAGGCTGCTAAGCACCAACTCGGCCACTATGCCGCTGTATATAGGGTCAAACTAACCCGGCCACCTTGGCCACTCTAATTTCTCTTTATTCTTTAAATTCTGGTGCTTTAGTTCAAGTTAACCCTCAGAAATTCTTATCCAACGGGCCCCAGCCCGGTAGTCCTGCTACCATAAGATAAGATTTCTAAGGTTGCCGATAACACCCGCAAGTGTTACCCCGCCCAACGGGGAACTTGTCCTACGGGTCTCTGCCCGGGAGAGGGACACTGCCCTTAGCTCCGACAAGGCTACTTTTTACCCCCGAAGGTACGCTCGTTTTATCTTTATATTTTCTTTCTTTTCTTTTCTTTTTCTTTCTCTTTTTGCTTTAGTTCTTAGCCTCTTTGCCTTTGAACACTTGCTTTTCTTTCTTATTCGAGCTTATAGCTCCCTTTTGCCACTGGCAAATCTCTTTCTTTTTCCTTGAGCATTTAGCTCTTTGCTTTCACTTTAAGCCTTTCGAAAGTACCTCGTCCGACGGGTCACTGCCCAGGGAGCCCTGCTCCACTTGACGAGTCTCAAATTCGAAGGCGCCATTTACATTTTCTTTATACTTTTTAGCCACTTTTAGCTTGCTTTTAACTTTGCCTTTTTACAACTTTTTACCTCTTATCCTAGGTCTCGCCATAAGGATAACTAGAGAGTCTCCTGGACTCTTAAAAATTTCTCTTTTATTTCTTTAACTCAAATTGAAGTTAAAGTTATTATCCATTTGCCCAGACACCCTATGACTTTCTAGGGTTGTATTTGTTTAATTCTTTAACCTTGGGATCTCATCCCCCTTTCATGATTCCTCACTGAATCCTAGAGTTAACTTAACTCTATTTTCCAAATTTCACTTTTAACTTAGAGTTACACTGACTCTAATTTCCTGTTTTCCCTTTCATGTCTCCATACTTGATCCACCTTTTCCATCTTTGTGATTCCTTACTGAATCTTAGAGTTAACTTAACTCTATTTTTCTGTTCACCTTTAACTTAGAGTTACACTGACTCTAATCTCCTGTTCCACTTTTATCTTAGAGTTACACTGACTCTAATCTCCTGTTCCACTTTATCTTAGAGTTACACTGACTCTAATTTCCTGTCTGTGAGTTTAAACTCCTCTGGATCACCTTAGGTTCCCTTTACCTAAGTTCCATGTCATACTCATCCTAGAGTTCCTTGACTCTATGTTGATCACTAGCTCTCCTTAGGTTTCCTTCACCTAAGTTCCATGTCACATATGTCCTAGAGTTCCCTGACTCTATGTTGATCACTCTATCCAATGTCCTTAGGTTATCTCCTAAGACAATGCCACTCGTTAATTCCTAGGATAGCTCCTATGTTTGATGTCACTCGTCAAACCCCTAAACTAGGTTTTCTCCTAGTCTTACTACCAACAAGTTCTGTTCCCTTATGTCACATGATTCCTAGGGTTGTACCCTAACATGATCACAGTCATCAAGTAATTACTCATTTCTACGCATGCAATTATTTTCATATCCATCATAAAAATAATATTTATCCTCTAAGTCCTTTTTGCACATGAAAATAAATTATCTCCTTTTGGCAACTGACAGTTGCATTTATCATCTGTGTCCATCTACACATACAAATTTATCCCCTATTGTGGATAAATCATAAATATCACTTTTCCTCTAAATTTCTCTACACATGCACATATATCATCTGTAATTGGCAACCAACAGTTGCTCTTTTCATCTGTGTTCCTCTAAACATGCAATCTTATTCATAATTACCTAACGCCTCTAACAGGCTACTATCATGCTTCGAATCGAAAAGCAAAGGAGCAATGGGAGAGGTCACCCAATTTCGGCAGAATTCCCCACCTTGTAGTATACCCAATTGCTTGTAGAGACTTGCAATTGGTCTT
>CM054932.1:23915774-23963705 GCA_029168755.2 Tillandsia fasciculata
GTGTCTGGGGACCGAGTAGTGTTGGTAGCAGTCTGTAGATTGTTCATCATTGAGATAGTGATAGTGATAGTGTATTAGTGACAGTGGATCTGGGATCTTTGGGACATGGTCATAGTGACAGTGTGGATTTTAGTCAGTGAGTGAGACAGTGATTGGATCTTAGCCTGCAGGAGCCATACTTGAGATCGACAGAGATGTGCAGATACTTTGCTCGGTGGGGTCGCTACCCACGAGTACCACTCCGGAGTTGGGTTTGTTACGTGTCCCTCTGGCTGAGCCAGTTTTGGCAGTCACGGACACCGTCCCTCTGGCTGAGCCAGTTTTGGCAGTCACGGACGCCGTCCCTCTGGCTGAGCCAGTTTTGGCAGTCACGGACGTCCTACATAAGTCCGTCCTCTGGGATATACGGCAGTAGGTAGGCGCAGGCTTGACTGGACCCTATGGGACAGTCGGGTTTGGGTTGGGTGATCTTAGTTGAGAGAGAGTTGTCGTGGCATCATATTCATTCTGTTCCGCCCTTTGAGCATTTAGATAGAGGCATAGTAGCAGTAGATGTTTTACTTTCCAGCTTTTCCATACTGCATCTCTTTTGTTACTTTCTGCCTCTAGTAGACTTAGTGGGCAGACCGTCGGGCTTGTTGGCGGCACCCACTGAGAACTACTGTGGGAGGTAGTTCTCACACCCGTCGTGGTGTCTTTTTCCCCAGGGACTTAGCTCCGTTCCTGCGGTGCCTGTTGCTGATCCCGCTCTTCATAGCCGAGGTAAGGGAGTCGCGAGATAGATCCCTTTCCCCGTCAGCTTCAGTGTGTTTAGAGGTCCCCTATATTTTTGGTTTTGTGTCATGTTTGAGAGATTGTAGTGATATGGCTCGAGTTGTACTTTTTCTGCTTTCTTTGAGAGACTTTTGTATTTTAGTGAGGACATGTTGTATATGTTGTGAGAGACTGGTTCGATTTTCTGTTCATAGTTAGTTTTTCTTTACTGCTCTGATATCTGCTTAGTATAGTAATCTATTTTTGCAGGTTTGACGCTACGTCTCTACGGGGCTTCCTGTAGGGGCGGCGGATCTGTTGGCGAGCCCGGGGTACAGTTCTGACCCCGGGGCGTGACAGATTAGAGTGGTATCAGACCTAGGTTTAGGTCTTGAGGACTTAGGAACCCTAGGCTTGTGGTTGGACCCTTAGGATGACTCACGTGAGAGCCGTGATTTTTAGCGTGAGTCCTGATTGGGTTTCTAATTCTAATCCGAGCGGATCGGGATGAGTGAGGGCATGTCCTTCCTTCTGTGGTAACTATGTTGGCTGCAGACAACATAGTACTTCGAGAAGGGGGACATGCCGTTAGACTTCCGCTTGATTGGGTCGAGTGCTTTTGGTTGTTGTCTTGATGTGTGCATTTTGGATTGCAGGTGGGGCACGAGTGCTCCTCGACGCAGGATCGCACAACGTTCTCAGTCTTCCGATCCACCTCCTCCTCTCCATGGCCTGAGCGGAGGAGTCACCCCAGGTCAAGCAGAGTGAGGGCAGGAGCTCGGGCTCATAATCGCCCATTTGTCCCTGAGACTCTCCGACGCCAGGCCTAGAGTTATACGGCGCCAGGATGGAGATCTGGAGCGGATGAGCGCATTGCAATGGAACAAAGAGTACAGCCGTGTTGCACCTCTAGAGAGTTTCCCCGTACCTTCCTCGCCAGCGTGGCACCCCCCTTGTGCCAGCAGCACAGGCAAGCCCTTATTGGCCGGTTACCAGTGGTCCGGCGTCCGGACGGTAGGACAGTTGGCCCCGACGGAGCAGCGAGAGGTGTTTGATTTGTTGACGAGGTTTCGTCAGACTGATCCACATTGTTTTTTCGGCAGAAGTTCGGAGCACAGAGAGGCGGTTTGACCCGAGGTGGCTCCAGCTCCCGCAGGGGTTGTGGGGCAAACGCCCGCACAGGATGTTGAGGGACAGACGAGTCGGCAGGGACCCCCGAGACCCCTACGATCTTACCCTCAGGTCGGGTTTTCGGAGGCGCTCGAGGTCAGGTGGTTCCCGGCAGCAGCCACGGTATCAGCAGTATCAAGCCTAGATGGCAGCGCCAGCAGCAGCGCGTGAGTGCGTCATCTGTGGCGGCCCTCATTCCACCGTCGCAGTGTGACCAGAGACGGGACGGTGTTTTCGATGGGGAGAGTTGGGACATTTCCAATCAGTTTGTCGCCGAGCCGTTCCGTCAGTGCAACCCCTTGCTACAGCACCTTCCTTGCCAGTCCAGGAAACAGAAGCCACTCCTCCGGGCACCACAGACAGAGTGGGGTACTACGTCAGGACAGACGGACGACAGTCTTTAGCGCCTGGTGGAACGAGATTATGCAGCCATGGTAGAGGCACCCCAGCAGCAATCCGATCGCCCAGGTATGGCTTTATTTTCAGTTAGAGTTAAGTGGGTTTTGGACACCGCTGCATCTTTCCGCACATGTTAGTAGAGCATTTGCATCTCGGCATGATTATGGGATAGGAAATTTATTGCTTGCATGAGTGTTTGGATTCTTCCCAGTATCCTACGAGCAGAGGTGTATTTTGAGGCCTGATCGAGACAGCTGAGACCTGAAGAATTGCGCCAGCAGGTGTGACGATCCTGTTACAGCGCCAAGAATTGGTTTGAGTACATGGGGTTGACCCGCTGGTGCGGTATCCTGCAACATTTGATTATGATGGAGTACGTTGGCCTCTCCGCGAGCTGGATACAGGAGATCATTTCTACTGTTACCGAGGCATCTTTCCTGCAGCAGTGGCTTCAGCGGCTTTGGGTTAGGTGCGACTTGTCGAGCGTAGGTAACGCCTAGGACTAGAGGGTTTGCCTCTAGGGGTCTTGGTTAGAATGGTGTTTCTTTTAGGGGCACGGGTAGACCGTAGCTTCTGTTTTGTTGTCGCAGCAGGAACGGTATCACCCTTCTCTCCTTTATTTTCTCACTCTTGTGCTGAAATTCGCGAACAAGATGAAAGATACAAAAAGACTACTCCAGAAGTAGGGACAGTGCCCGAACCTGTTCTTGTTGGTTTAGGGCAAGGGCACTGGTCTCTCGGAATTTTCGAACTTTTCGCTAATTTCAGTCGTTTTCTAAATTTGAGAGTTGGAGGTTATGGCCTTCCTACTGGTAGGGCTCTTTCCTTTCTGTTAAGTTTTGTAGCATAATTCGAATAGTTTGGAGGCGTAGAGTTGGCTGTTCTTCTTAGTCCTCGGTGTTTGAGAATTCCTGAGTTTCCGCGGTTGGACGCGCTTTGTGGAGAGTTTGTAGCGACTGGGGAGTCGGAGTTTGTGTGTTGGAGGCTTGCCTTTGGGCTTGGAGACTCCCTTCTGAGCTGTGTTTGTTTCGAGGACGAAACTTTCTTTTAGTGGGGGAGGATGTGAGGACCCGGATCCCCACGACAGGTTTACTGTTGGTTTGGAGGCTTTTGGATGTGTGGGTGTGCGTGTCGGGCTCCAGATTTGAGTTTCTGGTGAGTTTAGGGCTTGTTTCTTCTCTGGGAGTCCATTTTGGGTGTATGAGGTGTTTGCGCGCTTATTGGAGCCAAGAATGGGACCCGGAACAGAAATTGGATCAAGTTTACTTTCCGGGAAATTTTGGAAAATTTTAGAAGCGGAATTTGGCCGAACGGACCTCGGATTTGGATTCAGCGCGCGAAAACGAGCAAAATGGACTATTTACTTGAATTTTTCGGAGCCCGGGCGCGAAAACACGGAAATCGAGGCTTGGGGTACTGTTCCGGCGGCCGGAGAGGCGCCGGCGGCCGCCGGCGGGCGGCGGAGCGCGGCGGAGCAGCCTCGGGCAGGCGCGGAGCGGCGCGGGCAGGCGCGAGCGGCGCGGGCAGCGCGCGGGCGCGCGGGCAGCGCGCGGTCCACCGCGGGGTCGTGCACCGTACGGATGGGACACGTGGCGCTCTCCTGTTGGTCGGTTCAGCAGGCGCGGTCCACGGAATTTTGGCTTTGGTGCACGGTAAACCGAGGGACACGTGGCGTTGTGTGGTGGCTGGTTCTGGTGCACCCGGTCCACGCGGCGGCGGCGGCTGAGGCGGTGCCTCGGGACGCGTGCCCGACCCGGGTCCGGCGGCGGCGCGGCCGCGCACGTCGCGCGACGTGCGCGTTGACCAGGTCGGCGTGGGGCTGCCACGTGGCGCCCCGTGGTTGGCCGGGCGCACGGGTGCACGTCGTCCGGTCGGGACACGTGGCGACGCAGCATTGGTCGGCGTCGTGCGCCGGGTGCAGGAGGCGGTACGGAGGGACACGTGTCGGCCTCTGGGAGTTTCGGCGCGCACAGTAACGGGCCGGCCCGTTACTGTAGCCGCCCGAAAGATTTCGGCGCCCGAAAGATGGGCCCGAAAGTTGGACTTTTCCTCTTTTGGGCTTTCTTTTGGGGCCTATAAATAGGCCCCCTTGGGCCGGGATTTTGCACCCTTTTCCGTGAGAACCAGCTCTTGTCCCTTAACGAAAAATCTTCCTCTCCCTCTTACCCATCTTCCGACAAAGTTTCAGAAAATCTGGAAGCCGCGACGACTGTGTTTTCTGCCTCGAAGTGCGGAGCGACGGATTTCTGTTGGAGGCCCGTTATCGTCGCATTTCGGTCAAAAATTTCCACAGAGCTACCCCGACATCCGATTTCAGCGATTTTTGCGGCGTTGGATTCATGAGAGGTAAACCTTCGATTTTCGTGTTGAGTGTTTTGCCTGGATTTGGGTTTTTGGCACGGATTTCGAGGCATTTCTGAGCCGCTGTTTTGTTGTGAGATTTCTGGACAGCACCAACTTCGCGGATTTTTATCTCCTCATCCGGACATCAGAATTCGACGATTCAAGAGCCTATCGACATCTACTCTTCGCGAGGATCGTCGTGATATTTTTATTGGAATTTTGTGAATTTTATTTTCAGGTAAATTCGCGTGTGAACAGTAACAGCCCATGCAGATTTTGGAATAGTGATTTTATGTGTGATTTGGTAATTGTGAGTTGTGGTTGTACCCAGGACATTGTAAGCACCACTATGGTGCTCTTGCTTAGTGGACTCGGAGTTTTATCAGTTTCTGGGCTTGTTATCTGTATCATCCTGGACAGTTAGCGCGGTCAGGTGGGTGATCCTGCTTTCAATACCTATGGACTGCACTCTAATTCTATGATTATTAAGTGCATGCATGATAGTATATGAGCTGTTTAATCTGTGCAAATTGAATGTTAGTACCCACAGTTGACAGTTGTTAAATCTGATGACCTCATTGAACCACTTGCAGTATTTGAACTCTTACATCATGAAAACTCAACTTCGCTTTATTGACAGTTAATTATTTATTCATGCACAATTAGACTACAGAAAATGTGAACTTGTATTCAGACTTACTTATCACCTTAGCTTTTCCCCAGTGGTTGTAACCTTGTCGTTTGACATTGTGATTTTTCCCGGGTCGCGGGTTGGGAGGTTTAGTAGCTATGATGCATTGTACTCGTGTCTGGGGACCGAGTAGTGTTGGTAGCAGTCTGTAGATTGTTCATCATTGAGATAGTGATAGTGATAGTGGTAGTGACAGTGGATCTGGGATCTTTGGGACATGGTCATAGTGACAGTGTGGATTTTAGCCAGTGAGTGAGACAGTGATTGGATCTTAGCCTGCAGGAGCCATATTTGAGATCGACAGTGATGTGCAGATACTTTGCTCGGTGGGGTCGCTACCCACGAGTACCACTCCGGAGTTGGGTTTGTTACGTGTCCCTCTGGCTGAGCCAGTTTTGGCAGTCACGGACACCGTCCCTCTGGCTGAGCCAGTTTTGGCAGTCACGGACACCGTCCCTCTGGCTGAGCCAGTTTTGGCAGTCACGGACGTCCTACATAAGTCCGGTCCTCTGGGATATACGGCAGTAGGTAGGCGCAGGCTTGACTGGACCCTATGGGACAGTCGGTTTGGATTGGGTGATCTTAGTTGAGAGAGAGTTGGTCGTGGCATCATATTCATTCTGTTCCGCCCTTTGAGCATTTAGATAGAGGCATAGTAGCAGTAGATGTTTTACTTTCCAGCTTTTCCATTCTGCATCTCTTTTGTTACTGGTTGCCTCTAGTAGACTTAGTGGGCAGACCGTCGGGCTTGTTGGCGGCACCCACTGAGAACTACTGTGGGAGGTAGTTCTCACACCCGTCGTGGTGTCTTTTTCCCCAGGGACGGCAGCTCCAGTTCCTGCGGTGCCTGTTGCTGATCCAGCTCTTCCAGACCGAGGTAAGGGAGTCGCGAGATAGATCCCTTCCCCTTCAGCTTCAGTGTGTTTAGAGGTACCCCTATATTTTGGTTGTGTCATGTTTGAGAGATATGTAGTGAGGCATCGAGTTGTACTTTTCTGCTTTCTTTGAGAGACTTTTGTATTTTAGTGAGGACATGTTGTATATGTTGTGAGAGACTGTTCTATTTTCTGTTCATAGTTAGTTTCTCCTTACTGCTCTGATATCTGCTAGTATAGTAATCTATTTTTGCAGGTTTGACGCTACGTCTCTACGGGGCTTCCTGTAGGGGCGGCGGATCTGTTGGCGAGCCCGGGGTACAGTTCTGACCCCGGGGCGTGACAGCCACTCCGGAGTGTGTTACAACATTATCCCCTATCGGCACCCCCGATTTGGCCAACATTATCCCCTATCGGCATACCCGATTTGGCAAATACTATTCCCCATCGGCGTTATACCCGATTTGGCAAGGCACAACAGGAAGTACCAGTTTTGCTAATAACACTAGATTGAGTTCATTCAGACAGGCATTTATACACTGATTCATACATTTTCTTGGCATTTAGAGGCATGGTGGTGGTAGTTTCCTTTTTATCAGCAGTCTTTATAGCTTACAACTGTTCTTTCCTGTTGCCTCTAGTAGTCCTAGTGGGTCCGTCAGAGTTGAGGTTTTACCCACTAGGGGAGGCTACTGGTTTATCTGGTAGTTCTCACCCCCATTGTTATTTTTCTGTCCCTTTCTCCTCCCTTTCTTTTGCAGAGTCGTCTGCGGGAGCCGCTAGGCCATCGGCAGCTGATAAAGGTAAGGGGATCGCTGAATAAATAGATCTCCTGTGAGGCGAGAGCTATTAGACAGATAATACACCCTCCACTCAGACTGTGATATTCTCCTTTTATTTTGGGTCTGGCTTCTGCCAGCTGAATGTACTATTTTGGTGAGCTGGGAGATTATTGTACTTATTACAGTTGTATTTGTATTTCCAGTCTGAAATATATACTATGTGGTTCTTCTATTCAGCTCGATGTTATGCTCTTTTACTGTTCATATTATATCAGAGCAGGTTACCAGCGCTTCGTGTTCGCGGGAAATCCCGTGTGCACGGCGGATCTGTTGGCGAGCCCGGGTTCCGGGGCGTGACACACACAACTCAAGATCACCAGGCGATGTGAGACTTGTCTCGCTAGCCTTGTCATTCAGACCCCTTGACATAACCTGTCACCTTGTCTTTCAGACCCTGGCTAAGCCGAGACTCGTCACACACTTCCGGCTGATAATTGGCTCTGATACTAAATGAAATGACCCAGCCCACTTATAATAATAGCTTGTAACCATAGTTCAAAATGCTTAAATATAGTTGTTATTACTAGTATTCATGGTCTCTTACCAATACTAGAGTTCTCACCTCTAATTCTTCTTAGGCTACACTTAAGGCGGAGTCTACCACACTCTCACACTCAATCGATCCCACAGTTCCACAACCAACACGGTTCTATCTTGAGGTCCACAAAGCAAAACACCCGAACACAATGTCACTAACCTCTACGGTTCAAATCCTCAAGGCTCAGGGGTTCTACACAACACTCCCACCACAACCCCTACTCACATCTAGATGTAAAAAAACCAACAGTAAACCAACCGAAACACAAAATAGTAGATAAGGTAGGAGATCATCCCTGCTTGACGATATCCCCTACCTCTAGCTTAAGCGTTTAATGAAGATAGCGATCGGCTGCCAAGATCGCCTAGAAACACTCCTTCTAGTGCTAGCCGATTTGAGGAAGAAGTTATCGAGCTCCTCTGTCTCCTGATGATTTTGGTCCTTCTCAGCTCAAGCTGATCTCTCACAATCTTCAACTGGGTTTCCTCTAAGTAAACTCGCTCTCTTCACTATTTATAGGGGAATTAGGTGGAAACGAAAGGGAACAGATGTGACAAGGCGGCGCAACGCGGCGTGACAGGGTTGATGCACATGGCACATCACCCTAGGCTTATCCTTATAATAATTAGCCACAGTGTCAGTCCAATCCCATCGGGCTGCCCCATCACCAACAGAGCCAGTTGACTAAGTATGACCTGATTTCGACTGGCACGAATCGAGATATTATTCTAGCATCGCCTCAAGACGTTCTGCTCTTTCCAAACTGGTTCAGCTCTCCACACATTATCTGTACATCGATAATTCAAATCGCTTTTACAACGATTAAGAAAAACTTCTCCAATCCTCCTATTCTCTGTACAAATAATTAAGCAGTCGAGATGATTCAGGAGATGATAGGTATGGTGGTTCGTCCTTCAAAATACTATAACGTTCGCGGCTCGAATTGCCATTGGATCCATCTTCTGGGCATTTAAATCCGAACCTACTTCTCCATCCGTCAAGATTAGCTATCAACCCCTTCTATTTTCACCATAAATTATTTCGTATCAACTCTATCTTAATCCCACTTAAATTTATGGGGTGCTTAAATACCCAGTGATACATGCACATGCAGTATTTTTTTATAGTGCTATTGTATTCGTTTTTTCTAGAAGATGCAACGTTAGCAACAATCCAACAACAAAGATCTGGAATCGTCAAATTCGTACCGCCAGCTCATCCTTAATGGAACTAAATATTATAAGAATATTTATTGATTAGTAATAGCTAGACAATAGAGTACGTACATAGCGGGTCTGTAGAATAATAACTCAAAAGAGAGTACGGACAAAATTAGAAAAAAAAAATTTATGAAAGACTTCCAAACAGTATCGCGGTAAGGAGTCTCAATTTATTGTCATGTGTCGTCCTTTCTTTAATTAAGATTTTTAAAAATTTTTTAAAATTTTAGTGACTCACCAATAAAATATTATTGAAAAGTTTTCCACTAATATTTTATTCTTAAAAATATATTTATATTCTAGTGGTAGAAACCTAGTGGTAGAAACCTACCATGCAAACTCATACTTTCCTTTTGAAGTTAAGCTAAGCTAGCAAAAAGGAAAGAAAACATAGTCATATTCTTACAGTTATCCGTTGGATTTTACATTTTTCTGATATGTGGTATATTTATTTGTAAATTGGTATGTAAGTATCGTTTGGTTGAGGGATAAACAAGAAATAATTCATTTTATCCTGTTATTTTTGACAAACAATATGTATTTTGGCCGAAATATTTTATTTCGGTTAAACCTCACTACAACAAAATTAAGTTATTTATATCCAAAATTAAATTATAGGAATATATTTTTGGGACATATTATAGTAATGTATCGCAAAATTAGATTATAGGAACACATATTTGTGACACTTTTTACAAGTGCCCTATTTATAGTCCATCTATATTCAAAATTAGATTACAGGGATACATTAACAGGACACATTATAGTAATGTGTCGCTATACACCCTAACGACGGTACATATAGCGACACTAATGACAAATATCGGTATTTTTTCCAGCAGTATTTTTTTTAGTTTTTAGCAATATTTAAAAGTGTCATTATAGCATAGCTTTGTTATAGTGCTGATTATTCTCGATTATTCCGAAATAACTTGGAATAAATTATTCCACCGCTATTTTGGTGAAATAGTGCTATTCTAAGAAGTTGAATTAAAATTAAATTATATAGACATAATTTATTATATATTATAATACATTATTTTTATTATAAAATTAATAATTAATTATAAAATTAATTATATATATTAAAACATATTATTTTTATTTAAATATTATAATAAATTATACTTAAATATTATAATGAATTATTTTTATTATATTTGAGTTTAAGTAGAAGCTGAAAAAAAAATATTTTTATAAAAATATTTTTATTAAATTATAATTTATAATAAATTATTTTTATAAAATATTATAAAAAATTATTTTTATAATAAATTATTTTTATTAAATTATATTTTATATTAAATTTAACTACTATTTTTTTTTTTTACTATTCTCTACTATTCTATAAAATTAACCAAACACAATTTTAGTTATTCTTGAAAATAACAGCATTATAAACCAAATATAATTTTACTTTTATTTCCGACTATTTTTCGACTATTCCGAAAAAGTAAGTTATCGTAGGAATAAAAAAATTATCTATTATTCGTTATTCTCAAACCAAACGGAGTCTAAGGTATCGTTTGGTACCTGGAACTAGAGGGGGATAAGGAGTTATCCCCCATAGTTATACCCAAACGCAAAATGTTAGGGGTGGGAACAGCTGTTCCCCTGTTCCCACCCCTAGCGCGAATAAGCATCGGATACGCGCACGATTTCCCATGCAGTCACGTGGGCCTCAAACGCAGCAGGGAAGCTGTTCCATCCTCTTTCCACTCTTCCTCCATCGCAGTAAGCTTCCCTGCTCCCTCCTCTTTCCCCTCTTCCTCCATCGAAGCATACTCCCCAGCTCCCTCCTTCCTCCTCTTCCTCCATCGAAGCAAGCTCCCCAGCTCCCTCCTTCCCCATCTTCATCCGATCGGAGCGAGCAGCTTCCCCGGAACCCTCTCCGCTCCGCTTCCCTACCGCGGCACGCTATCCGAGGAAGCTTCCCCGGACCACCGCGCTTCCCCGGATCGCCGCGCCTCCATCGCAGCAAGCTCCCCAGCTCCCCCTTTCCCCCTCTTCATCTGATCGGTGCGAGCAGCTTTTCCGCCTCCGCACGCTATCCGAGGAAGCTTCCATGGAACACCGCGCTTCCCCGGAACTCCGCGCCTCCATCGCAGCAAGCTCCCCAGCTCCCTCCTTCCCCCTCTTCATCCGATCGGAGCGAGCAGCTTCCCCGCCCCCGCACGCTATCCGAGGAAGCTTGCCCGGAATACCGCTCTTCCTCGGAACACCGCGCTTCTCCGGAACCCTCTCCGTGACCGACCCATCTGTGCCCCTCCTCCTCTTCTTCGCGAACGTCGCGTTGTTGACCATTTGGTTGATTAATACCATAAATTGATTTAATTTATAATTATATCATAAAGGACAAAATAGTCAATAAAAATATTTATCCCTTCAAATCTTCTTATTCCTCTATAATTTACCAAACATAATTTTCTTTATACCCGGTTTAACTCTTATACTCAACCAAACAAAAATTAATATTAGTTCCTGCTAATATCATAACTTATACCTATCACAGAAATAACAAAAATTTTTTTATATCCGAACCAAACGCAGCCTAAAAGTACAATAAGTTAAATAATAATCTATAAAGAATTTTATATATATATATATATATATATATATATATATATATATATATATATATATATATATATATATATCAATATAACAAAAAGTAGAAAGAATATTTGAAGATAGCTCGGAGGTCATTCATTGAGGAGAGAAGAGCCTAACGGAAATGAGAAGAATATTTGAAAAAAAAAAAAGTTAGTAGAATAGCTGTTGAAATAAAAAAAACAATATCAATATAAACTATAACTTGATCCATGTCTTGAAGGTCCGATGGTTGACTCAGTTGGGTTTTCCCACTAGAACCGGCGGTGTTGAATGGTTCTTTCTTTTGGCATCTGCGCAGAAGCGGATTTTCATCCCGTTTATGTCGGTGATTTGTGGGTTCGGCACCTCTTTTTTTCCCCAGTTTTTACTTTAGGTCTATGAAGAACTTGATCCTGCTGTTTGTGTCTTGGGGCAATTACCTTGAAGGATGACAACTACCACGATGGCGTTGTTGACTTCGTTGCTACGGCTTGTTACATGAGGTTTAAAGTTTTCTTTTGCTAAATGTCTGGTGCTCTTTGAGAATTGGGAACAAGGGAAATTTTTTCAACGACGTCGAACTTCGCTTCGTATTTCCTGCATTGAAACATTTAGAGCTGAAATTCTCTATTTGGGATTGTTGCCATGTGGTGTGTCCATATTGGCCGGTTCTAATTTGACTCAATCCATATGAGATGTGGATTATGATCGGGATTTATCCTTATAGGTTAAGGATAAAGGATAGGATTTATCCTTATGGGTTAAAGATAAGGATATGTTTCTTATAGGTTAAGAAACATATCTTAACCCATATCCTAACCATATTCTGTTTATCTCTACGTGAGTAAGAGAATATCCTAAGGAGTCCTAATAATCGATAAATAGAACCCCTTCCCTCATACGTTGAGATATACGATATACGATACACAAGAAGAAAAAGGATTTTCTTCTTCCTCATTCTCTCTCTACGTTCTCTCTGGATTTCCACCTTCGTTCCCCGTGTTTTGGAGTGTGGACATAGAAGAGGACTCTGGTAGCCCTCTTCGTGGAGAGCCAAGAATTACCAAGAAGACAAGGACGATCCAAGAAGGCTGGTAAAACAAGCTAGCTGATCCAATTCCGGTTCCTGGATACGTTGGCTATCCAGTTTGTAAGTTTCCGCTGCCCTTTAAATTCCAACGATTGGTATCGAAGCGATTTGCTTGTTTTCGCCTGAGATTATGCCTGTGTTTGCTTGATTTAAAAAATTGTTTCGTTGATCATATTTTTCGTAGATTAGTTCTACAAAATTTTATTTTCATTTTTTCTATGTGAAATCGAATTAAAATATATAAATAAAAGATAAAAAAAAAGAACTAAATTAGTTTTAGTTTTTTAATCTTTTATGTTGATCACGAAACATATTTTTTTATTTACATATGTTGTAAATTTTTTTTTATCTGTTGTAATTTTTTTTTATTTACATATGTTGTAAATATTTTTTTCATACATCAAAAAAAAAAAAAAAAAAATTTCGTTGATCATATTTTTCGTAGATTAGTTCTACAATTTTTTTTTAATTCGTTTTTCTACGTGAAATCAAATTAAAATAAATAAATAAAATATGAAAGAAAAACTAAATTAGTTTTAGTTTATATTCTTTTGATCACGAAATTTTTTTTTATTTTATTTATTTACATCCGTTGTAAATAATTTTTTTTTTTATGCTGTAATTTTTTTTTAAATTCGTTGTATATATATATTTTGTTCTTTTTCATGCTGTGTGCATTATTAAAAAAAAAAAAAATTGCAGCATGGTAGGGCGTGCCAGTGAGGCAACGGGCCCGGCCCGGCCTGCAGCCCCGAGCGGGTGCGGGCCCCGTGCGCTCGGTGCGCTGGGCCCGGCCCGGCCTGAGTGGCTTCCTGCATTTTTTTTAATTTTTTTTTAAGAAAATAAGTTTTTTTTATGCTCCTATGTGGTGCAATTTTTTATGTGATTTCTTTTATGCTCCTATGTGGTGCGAAATATTTTTTTACCTGTGGAATTTATATGCATGTGTTGTATCTTGTGTAGATTTAAATGCTTGTGTAGCTTATTATTAATTGTGTATGTTTTGTGCATATAAGTACTTGTGTTCTTTCGGTATTTTTCTACAAAATTTAATTTTTAGAAAAGCAGGTTCGGCGTGTGCAGCATTCCTTTAGAATATGATCCCCTTTGATGTACATCTTTGTAGTGATGTAGTAGGTTTTATTTCTGCAAATGTGATGTAATAATTAAGGTCGTGTAAGAGGAATGTGTTTTGCACACCATCGACGTTTTTCAAATTAAATTTTGGCACAAGTACTTATTTTATTATTTTATTTGTGTAATATGAATTATCTAAGATAAGTTTTTAAATTTTTTTAAAAAGATGTGTTCTTTTAATGGATGAGTTCCGATTTTTTAATAAGTTTCAAAATTAAAT
The DNA here is from genome assembly GCA_029168755.2 of Tillandsia fasciculata. Classification (NCBI taxonomy): domain Eukaryota; kingdom Viridiplantae; phylum Streptophyta; class Magnoliopsida; order Poales; family Bromeliaceae; genus Tillandsia; species Tillandsia fasciculata. The sequence goes on from CM054932.1 coordinate 23,929,645, forward strand.
TAAAAAAAAAAAATTAATAAGATTGAAATTTCTTAAACCGACACTGGGTGATGATTATGAGCCTAGCGAAATTTTTCGATCCCGTTGTGAAGGAGATATTTTTTCAATCTTGTTAATTTTTTTGGAATATGTGCCTAATGTTCAAACCTGTTTTTGAATGTAGTGAAATGACTTCCAGAAATGTTATAGCTGACCTCACGAGGGGTGATAAGCTAAACGGAAAGAATTATGATATATGGCACAGAAAAATGCAATACCTGCTTAATGAACAAGGAGTTCTTGAAACTCTCTCTGTCAAAAAGACTGTGCCTCTAGATAACTCTACTGCAGAACACAAGCCTGAGCAGGATGTCTATGACAAATGGTTCAAGGAGGATCGTACTGCTCGGTATACTATGTTGTGTGCCATGCAGGATGACCTCATTGGACAATTTGAGACATTTGAGACTGCCAAAGACATGTGGGACAATCTGAAAATTGCTTTTGGGCAAACTTCAGTTACGAGGCTGCGTGCCCTAAATCTAAAGTTTCAGCAGTACATTAAGGACCCGAAGCACTCAATGGTTGAGCACCTTCGTGTGATGAGCACCATGATTCGGGACCTTAAGGCTGCTGGAAATGAGCTCACCGATGAGCAACAGGTTCTCGCGGTGATTCGTTCACTGCCGGACCCTGAATGGTCCCAGATGAAGCTCCTGATGACGCACAGTGAGGGCATTAAAATGTTTAATGACATATCACGTCATCTCGAGCTTGAGGCAGAACGCTTGGATGCGAACCGTTCTGTCGCTCTTGTTGCACGCTCTGAGGAGCGCGGTGGGATTGCACCCAAGCGCAAAAAGCGTTACAACAATGGAGCGAATAAAAATAAAAATCAAATTCCTCATGGTGGAATTGGAAAGCGCGGCAGAGGCAAGCGCGCTGGCAGTAGAGATGTTGCGAAGCTAAAATGCTATAACTGCAAGAAGAAGGGTCATTTCGCTCGGGATTGTTCTGAGCCGAAAAAGGTAACCCTACCACTCTCACACTGTTTTGTTTGCTCTTATGCTTTAGTAGCTAATTCTCTTCCCGATTGGATCGTGGATACAGGAGCAAACAAGCACGTAGTGCGTGATCGAGCGGGATTTGTAGATTACCATCGAGTACCGACTGGCACACAATTTGTCACCCTTGGGAATGGCTCAATGGAAGAAGTTATTGGAGTTGGTTCGTACCAACTCAAGTTGCGTGGTGGCCGCACATTACTTCTTCAAGATGTGCTATATGCACCCGGTATAAGATGTAATCTATGTTCAGTTTTAGCTTTGCTACATTTAGGCTATTCTTTTCATTTTGACAGAGACCGCCTTGACATTTCCTTTCATGGTACTTTATTTGGATATGGTACATTAATAAATGGTTTCTTTAAGTTGGATTTGGAGGATGATTCGTTTGTTTTTGCTTCTTCTTCTTCTAATCTCTGTGATGAATCCGTTAAATGGCATGCCAGACTAGGCCATATAGGTCAAGAAAGAATGAACAGACTGGCTCGAGTAGGCCTTTTGGGGTCTCTCGCCAAAGTTGACCTATCTGTGTGCGAGCCTTGTCTGGCTGGGAAGGCATGTAGAAAGCCTTTTGGTAAGGCTACTCGTGCCTCTCATCCTTTGGAGCTGATCCACTCAGACATTTGTGGGCCAATGAATGTGAGGGCCCGGCATGGTGCGTGCTATTTTCTCACATTCATTGATGATTATTTCCGTTATGGCTATGTGTATTTGCTTTCTCACCGTTCTGAAGCTTTAGATTACTTCAAGCGCTTCGTAGCGGAGGCTGAGAATCAAATAGAAAGAAGTGTAAAAGTGCTTCGCACTGATCGAGGACGTGAGTACTTGTCTGATCAGTTCAAGACTTACTGTGAGCAAAAGGGCATCTTGAGACAGCTCACTATTCCAGGTACTCCGCAACAAAATGGTGTTGCAGAGCGAAGGAATCGTACTCTACTGGACATGGTTAGGTCTATGATGGCGCATGCTCATCTTCATATAAGTTTTTGGGGAGATGCTCTTTTGACTGCTGCCTATATTCTTAATCGAGTCCCTAGTAAATCAGTGCCATCTACCCCATATGAGTTGTGGAGTGGTAGAAAGCCAAGTTTACACTACTTACGCCCTTGGGGTTCAGCTGGATATGTTCATAACCCCTCACATAGATTCGGAAAACTCGGCCCTAAAGCAAGCAAGCATGTGTTCATCAGATACCCTGAAAATTCGAAGGGCTATGTGATGTATGGTGAACACCCAGATGGTGGGATGACCGAGATTGAGTCTCGTAATGTGGAATTCCTAGAGAAGGAATTTTCCAAGCATTGGTGAAATGCGAAATGACGTCGGATTGTATGAGTTACAAGACGATGCTATCCCATCTTCTGGTGAGGGTAATCGATCACTTCCCGAAGTCGCTGAAGGAAGTGGTAGCGATCCTGCGGTTAGTGGGAGTGCTCCTATGAGTGGGAGCATACCCTTGGAAGCCGAGAGTTTAGGCTCTCAACTGCGTAGAAGTGAACGTGGAAACATTCCCCGTCGACGTTTTGAGATCGAAGGGAATATTTTCATGTGCACTCCGCTCGATGATGATGAGCCTGCTTCTTATGTAGAAGCGCTACAATCACCAGCTTGTAATGAGTGGATGGCTGCTATGAGAGATGAGATGGATTCCATGAGCAAGAACCAAGTATGGGAGTTGGTTGACCTTCCACCTGAGCGCAAGTCTATTAGAAATAAATGGGTTTTAAAAATTAAGCGCAAGGCGGATGGATCAATCGATAAATATAAGGCTCGGCTCGTGGCTAAGGGCTACAATCAAAGGCAGGGGATAGATTACAACGAGACATTTGCTCCCGTTGTGAGATTTGCCTCCATACGTGTGATTTTAGCCTTAGTGGCTCATCTAGATTTGGAATTGTTCCAAATGGATGTCAAGACAGCTTTCCTTAATGGAGGATTAGCGGAGGAGATCTACATGGATCAACCTGAGGGTTTTGTACTCGAAGGTCAAGAAGACAAAGTATGTCGTCTTAAAAGGTCCATTTATGGTCTCAAACAGTCATCGAGACAGTGGTATTTCAGGTTTCATGAAGCCATCATCTCTATCGGTATGTCCATGATAGAGGAAGACCACTGTGTATATGTCAAGAAGTCGGAGAATGGAATTTTGTTTCTCTCTCTATACGTCGACGACATACCATTGGCTGGGAATGACATCGAGTTGATCAATACCACTAAGGAGTGGTTATATTTCAATTTCGAGATGAAAGATATGGGTGAGGCGAGCTATGTGCTCGGTGTTAAGGTCATCAGAGATCGCTCTAGGAAACTTCTTGGTCTGTCTCAAGAATCTTATATTAAAAGGGTTCTGGAGCGATTTAGGATGCATCATAGCAAACCCGTTGATACTCCAGTGGAAAAGAATCACACTTTGAGTCTTGATGAGTGCCCTAAAACGGATAAAGAAAAAGAGCAAATGAGTAGGGTTCCTTATGCGAGTGCGATTGGCAGCTTGATTGTGACACCCCCGGAATTTGGATTAGACCTATATATAAATGATATAATAGGACTAAATCTCTTAACCCGGCTATAGCATTTTGGATGGTAGCAAAATCCAAGAGGAACATGAGAGTTAAGCGTGCTAGAGCTAGAGTAGTTCTAGGATGGGTGACCCCCTGGGAAGTGGGGCGTCACAGTTGGTATCAGAGCCATTCACCAGCCGGAAATGTGAGATTAGTCTCGGCTGAGCCAGGGTTATATAGCGGGTAGAGCGAGGCTCCCCGGCTAATGACCGTTGTGGGTGGAGTGCAGCTCCCCATAAGGTCGGCTAAGGCTAGCGAGACGAGTCTCACATCGCCTGGTGCTTGTGAGTGTGCTTGAGCCTGACGTGGACGTCAGGGCTTAAAGGGGGGAAGAATGTGACACCCCCGGAATTTGGATTAGTCCTATATATAAATGATATAATAGGACTAAATCTCTTAACCCGGCTATAGCATTTTGGATGGTAGCAAAATCCAAGAGGAACATGAGAGTTAAGCGTGCTAGAGCTAGAGTAGTTCTAGGATGGGTGACCCCCTGGGAAGTGGGGCGTCACATTGATGTACGCTATGATGTGTACTCGACCTGACATATGCTTTGCTGTTGGCTTGGTAAGTCGTTACCAGAGCAACCCAGGACCTACTCATTGGCAAGCGGTCAAGAGGATCCTTCGATACTTAAAGGGAACCAGTGATCTCGTTCTATGCTTTCAAGCTGGGGACTTGAGATTGAAAGGATATAGTGATGCTGATTGGGGCGGTGATAGAGATGAGCGCAAGTCCACTTCAGGCTATGTGTTTATGCTTGGAGGTGGGGCAATTTCCTGGTGCAGTAAAAAGCAGAGTTGCATTGCCTTGTCTACCATGGAGGCGGAGTATGTTGCTTGTTCAGCAGCCATTCAGGAGGCTGTTTGGCTGAGGAGATTTCTCTAGCATCTCGACATTGTGACTCGAGCTGACGAGCCTGTTGAGATGGTCTCTGACAGCATGGCTGCTTTGGAGTATGTGAAGGACCCCAAGTATCATGGCAGGACCAAGCACATTGACATCCGTTTTCACTACATTCGAGAGATGATTAGGCTAGGCGAGGTCACTCTTAGACATATCTCCACCACTAGGATGGTGGCTGATCCGTTGACCAAGCCGATGGCTAGGGATATGTTCCTGACCCACGTTAGGAGTTTGGGTCTTCGCAGGTTATGATGTATGGACATTATTGAGACTTTTGTATCTTATGCTTTTCTTAATGAAAATGTGTTTTTCTTTTATGTATGATTGCGTAATTGATACTAGTAGGCACATATTAGTATAAGTCACCAGGCTCAGGTCAGCCCACTCACACGGGTGATCGCCCTGGCACCTAAGTGGTGAGCAGGATGAGACTAAATAATCATATTAAACTTTAGTAGTTGTAATATGATCGCTTTGTTCATATACGTTATGAATAAAGTGTTGATACGATTTGAAAGTCGCCTTAATTACTTTAAGATGAGACTCTTGGGAGTTGGATATGAGAATTCTTTTGTGAAATTCCATATCGAGCCTGTATAGCAGCCGAACCTAAATACTTGGGTTAGAGAGATGACCTGAGTTGTATAAGTGGTTAGATGCCTTAGTGGTGCCTAGACAAAGGTTCGCATGGCGTTTTAGAGCGTGACACGACCCATTGGGTGGGAGCTCCGCCATGGCATACATATCATATTGTATGTGATTGTCGACCAGTTAGTAGAGTGGCATATATCATTCCCTCTATGTCACTGTGTGAGCACTAACCCATTTTTATGCCCTCGACTTAGAACTACATTATGAAGTAGAGGTCCAAAGTAACTAACTTAGCGTGTATCTCAGGGTCATGAGAAAATACGATCTCGCGGAGCATGTCTAGTAAAGTGCTTGGACCGATACAAATTAATGTGAGGGGCTGAGGAAGATGTTTTGATAGCACACCATGAAAGTCTTGTGACTCATTGCCCGGGCGGTTATCTCGGTTGTGTTACTTGAGATAATCATGAGTACAAGAAATGTTGTAGGGTCAAGTCCTGTGATTACAGGAGGGAGATTTGTGATACTTGATCCGGTGTGTGTTGAAACGTCTGGGGCATATACGCTTTAGTCAGCGATGTGCTATGTTAGTTGGGTGGTGACTTAATATAGCACTCCTGCATTGTGATTTTTTCATCTGGTCGCACGCTCCATTACCCGTATGAAGAGTAGAATGTATATGAGAGAAAATTGGCAAATGTGGCCAAGTGGGAGATTGTTGCCATGTGGTGTGTCCACATTGGCCGGTTCTAATTTGACTCAATCCATATGAGATGTGGATTATGATCGAGATTTATCCTTATAGGTTAAGGATAAAGGATAGGATTTATCCTTATGGGTTAAAGATAAGGATATGTTTCTTATAGGTTAAGAAACATATCTTAACCCATATCCTAACCATATTCTGTTTATCTCTACGTGAGTAAGAGAATATCCTAAGGAGTCCTAATAATCGATAAATAGAACCCCTTCCCTCATACGTTGAGATATACGATATACGATACACAAGAAGAAAAAGGATTTTCTTCTTCCTCATTCTCTCTCTACGTTCTCTCTGGGTTTCCACCTTCGTTCCCGTGTTTTGGAGTGTGGACATAGAAGAGGACTCTGGTAGCCCTCTTCGTGGAGAGCCAAGAATTACCAAGAAGACAAGGACGATCCAAGAAGGCTGGTAAAACAAGCTAGCTGATCCAATTCCGGTTCCTGGATACGTTGGCTATCCAGTTTGTAAGTTTCCGCTGCCCTTTAAATTCCAACAGGTTGAGCTTCACTTGTTTACCACTCTGAGCTGGGATAAAAGGGCAGTGCGTACCAGGTTCTGCACCAATTGCTAAGTTTGCTAATGGTTAATGTCTGGAGCTTACTACCTGCGACGGCGAAGGCTATTCATTGCTCTCGTGCTGTATGTCAGAGGAAAACCCATGATGCATGGATAGAAATACTGGGAGTTCTAAAGCCAGAGTTGAGGAGGGAACTGCTGGGAACATGGCCAATCTTGCGAATCATTTTGAATCCATTCTTATGTGTTACAAGGACTACTAAGGAGTATAGACAACTATCGGTTGGTTGGATTGCATTCTTATGGGTACCATTCATTTACTTAATTAGGCAACGAAGGAGGCTGTTAATGACAGAGGAGGTAGCATGCGCTGGGGACTTCTAATTAAATGGGCTGCTGAAAGGTTAGAAGGGACTATCCTTGAGGTGCAGAATTCGTAATTAGTGCTTGGTTCACCTTCCGGTTATCATTGAATAAGTGAAGTACTGGGCAGCAGCTGGATTTCTGGGTTCTATTGGCTGTTGTTGAACTAGATGGCAATTATTGTTCATGATGACCTTTCACAAATTACACTGGGCCTACTTTCTGTTGGGTTAGATGCCAATTGGCTGCTGTTGACCTCATAGTACCTTGAGTTTTTTTTGGGGCTGTATGTTTACGTGTTAAATCGAAACGGCGAAAAATAGATCCAAGAAAAATAATGTAAGAAAAGAAAAGTAAAGTGCACACCAAATTTTACGTGGTTCGGCCACCGGCCTACATCCACGGGCGAAGACGGAGCAAAGACTTGTATTAAAGTCAAAAGAAGAATACAAAGATTATATCTCTGAAGAAAACCGAAACTCCAAATAAATCCGAAATATCAAAATTTGTGTCCACCCTAACGATTCCTAAGAATCCAATCGTATGAACACCCTCACCTTAGAGCTTCAATTTCTTAATTAATCGCCGGCTTCATTAGCAACATATGGCTCCTCCAATACGGCCTCTCTCCTCTTGGGTTGCTAAATTAATTAGAGCATGGCCTCTAATTAAAATCCCGGCTTCATTAATATGGCCGTATGTACCAACACCAACAACACGTATCTTCCTTGTTGCCCTAAATTAATTAGCGCTTCGGCTAATTAAAAGTTGCGGCTTCATTAAAGTGGCCGGGTATGCTATATATAATATATGCCTCAAAACTAGAATCTAATTAGGATTTGTAGTCTAATTAAACTCCTAATTAAATTATAGTTTTACCCAACAATCTAAATCTCATATTATCCTAATTAGATTAGGATTTAACTTCAATTTAGATAAATACAAATCTAAACCAAATTATAACAATCTCCACCTTGGTTTGATTTGTAGTCTTTAGCCGCTGTGTTGAGGTTGTCAAAAAAACTCCACCTTGACTTGAATTTCACCTTAATGCTCCTTAATGCTCCGTGCTCCGTCTTCTCCAAACGCCCCATAGGGCCTCAAATGCTGCTAACTGCCACCAAGTCCAAACAATGTTTGAACTTGGCAATTGTAAGAGACTTAGTAAGCATGTCCGCCGGATTGTCCTCGGTACCAATTTTCTTAACAGTCACTGTGCGCTTTCCGATCACATCCCGAACAAAGTGAAACTTTACATCGATGTGCTTCGTCCTATCATGAAACATTTGATCTTTAGACAAATGAATAGCACTCTGACTATCTGAATAAACAATCGTCGGCTCCCAACAAGAAGTAAGCTCTCCATATAAGCCTCTTAACCACATAGCTTCCTTCACACCCTCTGTCATAGCAATATATTCCGCCTCGGTCGTGGACAAGGCGACAATGGGTTGTAATGAAGCTTTCCAACTAACTGCACATCCTCCAATAGAGAAAATATACCCTGAAAGTGATCTCCTCCTATCCAAATCACCTGCGAAATCCGAATCAACATATCCAACCACACCATCCTTACACCTCCCAAACTCCAAACAAGTGCTAGTGGTACCTCGTAAGTATCTCAGAATCCACTTAACAGCTTGCCAATGAGCCTTACCAGGATTGGTCATATATCTGCTAACCATGCTCACTGCGTAAGAGATGTCCGGTCGTGTGCAAACCATGGCGTACATGATGCTCCCGACAGCGCTAGAATATGGAACATGTGACATGTACTCCCTATCATCATCGGACTGTGGTGATAACTCGGCCGAAAGTTTGAAATGCGCCGCAAAAGGAGTGCTCACCGGTTTTGCGTCTGCCATACCGAAACGCTTCAGAATTTTCTCTATATATTTTTCTTGTGATAAATGCAGAAGTCCTGAATTCTTGTCTCTCTTAATTTCCATACCAAGAATTTTCTTAGCAGCACCCAGATCTTTCATCTCAAACTCACCCTTTAATGAAGCCTTCAACTTATTAATCTCAACTATGTCGTCGGAAGCAATCAACATATCATCGACATAGAGCAACAAATATATGAAAGATCCCTGATCAAGCTTCCTAAAATATACGCAACTGTCACGCTTGCTTCTTGAATATCCGTGACCTGTCATAAAGGAGTCAAACCGCTTGTACCATTGTCGAGGAGACTGCTTCAAGCCATAAAGCGATTTTCTTAACAGGCAAACATGGTCCTCCTTCCCTTCAATAATGAATCCCTCTGGCTGTTTCATATAAATTTGCTCCTCAAGTTCTCCATGGAGAAAAGCTGTCTTAACATCAAGCTGCTCAAGATACAAGTCATTTATGGCTACTAACGATAAAAGAACACGAATAGAAGTATGCTTCACGACGGGTGAGAAAATATCATTAAAATCAACACCTTCTACCTGACTGTAACCCTTAGCAACTAAACGAGCTTTATACCTTGTATCTTCCACGCCAGGGATTCTTTCCTTTTTCTTGAAGACCCACTTGCAGCCAACAATTTTCTTGCCTGTAGGCGGTTTTACTAACTCCCATGTGCGATTCTTATGGAGCGATTCTATTTCTTCATTCATCGCCAACAACCACTCCGCAGAACTGGCACTAGAAATAGCTTGATTATATGTGGAAGGTTCTCCTTCTTCTTCTGTATCTTGTGCCACTGAAAGAGCATAGGCAACCATATCTTCATAACCATATCTCTGCGGTGGTTTTATCTGTCTCCTCGCTCTACTTGTAGCAATGCTCTGCCTCTCAACTTGTGGGGTTTCAGTAACTGAGGTGTCTAGCGACTGAACTTCCTTTGACTGAGAAGAATTCTGTGACTGAACTATACCATCGATCTCTACCTTCACCTGCTTGCTAGCACTCGGAGTCTCATCAGAAAAATTTTGGTTAGGATATAGCATAATAGACTCATCAAACGTGACATCCCTACTAATAATTAATTTAGACGATTCAGGACACCACAATCTATATCCCTTAACCCCCGTCGCATAACCAATAAAGATGCACTTTTTAGCCCTAGGTTCTAACTTGCCTTCATTTACATGAAAATAAGCAGGACAACCAAATATTCGCAAATTAGAATAATCAGAAGGGCTACCAGACCATACCTCCTCCGGAGTTTTGCAATCAAGTGCCGAATGTGGAGAACGATTTACCAGATAGCATGCCGTAGAGATCGCCTCTGCCCAGAAACTCTTTGCTAAGCCAGCATTAGAGAGCATGCAACGTGCTCTCTCTAAAAGAGTTCTATTCATCCGTTCGGCCACCCCATTCTGCTGTGGAGTATGCCTAACGGTCTTGTGTCGAACGATCCCTTCATTCTTGCAGAATTTTTCAAACTCTGATGAACAGAATTCCAAACCATTATCAGTCCTTAATCTTTTGATTTTCTTTTCAGTTTGCTTCTCGATCATAACCTTCCACTGCTTAAAATAACTGAACACCTCGTCCTTACTTTTCAGAAAGAATACCCACACCTTACGAGAATAGTCATCAATAAAAGTCAACATATATTTAGCACCACCATGAGTAGGAGTACGAGATGGTCCCCAAAGATCAGAATGAATATAATCTAGAGTACCTTTTGTTCGATGAACTGCGGCCTTAAAGCTGACTCTCTTTTGTTTGCCAAGAACACAATGCTCGCAGAAATCCAACTTTTCTAAACTCTGATTACCAAGTAAACCTCTCTCGTTCAACTTCATCATACCATACTCGCTCATATGGCCCAGTCGCATATGCCATAATTTGGTGCTATCTGAATCTGACATAGAGGAAGAAGTCACCGCTGCTGAACCTGTCACAGTGGAACCCTGTAGAACATATAACATGTCGGTCAACTTGGCCTTCATCACTACAAGATTTCCTTTAGCGACCTTCATTAATCCATCAGCCGAAGAATACTTAAAACCTTTAGCATCAAGTGTACCTAATGAAATCAGATTTTTTCTCATATCCGGAACATGCCGAACCTCAGATATAGTCCTCACTACTCCATCGTACATCCGTACCTGAACAGTGCCAATACCAATAACTGTACACTTAGAGTGATTTCCCATCAATACATCTCCACCATCAATAGGCTTGTACGTCGAGAACCAATCTCTATGTGAACAGATATGGAAGGAACATGCGGAATCCATAAGCCACTCATCCTGTCTGCGTGTCTTATCCGTAACTGTGAAGACAATATCACCGCCATCTGATTCTCCTGCTGCAACACTTGCTTCTGGTTTAGCATTGGTGTTTTTCTGATCTTGATTCTTATCACCGTTATTCTTCCGCTGCTCTTTATTTTTCAACTTGAAACAATCAGCTTTTATGTGACCCTTCTTCTTGCAATAGCCGCAAATCAGATTCCTGTGTTTTGACTTTGATCTCGATGTACCTCTATTACCGAAACCCCTTTCCCGAGACCTCCCTCTAGCAACTAAACCTTCTCCTGAAACTCCACCTGTCTCATTACTTATCTGCATATCAATCCTCTCCTTTGATAATAAAGAAGATTTGACATCATCGAGACATAGAGTATCTCGACCAAATAAGAAGGTTTCGCGAAAATTCTTATAAGAGAGTGGTAAAGAACATAATAATAAAAGGGCTTCATCCTCCTCCTCGATCTTAACATCTATCGAGCGAAGATCCATAATAATAGAATTAAATTCATCTAAATGTGATTTAATAGAGGTACCTTCCGCCATGCGCAACATGAAGAGACGTTGCTTCAAATATAACTTGTTGGTGAGAGACTTCGTCATGTAGAGAGATTCCAATTTAAGCCAAAGCCCTGCAGCGGTCTTTTCATCCAAGACCTCTCGCAATACCTCATCGGATAAACATAATTGTATTGCCGTAAGAGCTTTGTCATCAATCTCCTCCTTCTGCTCCGCCGTTAACGAATCGGACATCTTTTCTTTTCCCAACAGTGCCTTTTGCAATCCTTGCTGCGTTAGTATAGCACGCATCTTGACTTGCCATAATGCAAAACTGTTGGTCCTGTCAAATTTCTGGATCTCGAACTTCGTCGTCATAATTCTTAATCCTCAAGGGAATAGAAAGCTCTGATACCAGTTTGTTAAATCAAGATGGCAAAAAATAGATCCAAGAAAAATAATGTAAGAAAAGAAAAGTAAAGTGCACACCAAATTTTACGTGGTTCGGCCACCGGCCTACATCCACGGGCGAAGACGGAGCAAAGACTTGTATTAAAGTCAAAAGAAGAATACAAAGATTATATCTCTGAAGAAAACCGAAACTCCAAATAAATCCGAAATATCAAAATTTGTGTCCACCCTAACGATTCCTAAGAATCCAATCGTATGAACACCCTCACCTTAGAGCTTCAATTTCTTAATTAATCGCCGGCTTCATTAGCAACATAGGGCTCCTCCAATACGGCCTCTCTCCTCTTGGGTTGCTAAATTAATTAGAGCATGGCCTCTAATTAAAATCCCGGCTTTATTAATATGGCCGTATGTACCAACACCAACAACACGTATCTTCCTTATTGCCCTAAATTAATTAGCGCTTCGGCTAATTAAAAGTTGTGGCTTCATTAAAGTGGCCGGGTATGCTATATATAATATATGCCTCAAAACTAGAATCTAATTAGGATTTGTAGTCTAATTAAACTCCTAATTAAATTATAGTTTTACCCAACAATCTAAATCTCATATTATCCTAATTAGATTAGGATTTAACTTCAATTTAGATAAATACAAATCTAAACCAAATTATAACATTACGAAATCCTGACAGGTGGCCTCTCGTCTCCTCTACATGGACTAGCTACCGCGGTTGAGAACCAACAGTTTGGTTCTTTTGGCCGGGCTCAATCCGACAGTTTTGCATCTGCTAAACATTGGGGGGGCTAGGCGAGTGGCGCGGCTAACTTCGGAAGGCACAAGACTAACCCTACGCGAGGCGCATTGCTGCTGCAAAGCTGCGGGGGGATTTATCATGGCTGCACTGCTGGGTTTTTTTTCTGTTGTGGTTGTAGTTGAGGGTATATTTTGCCTGTTGCTTCTGTTAGTGCATTAATGGCCTGGTTAGTGTGGTTGTAGTTGGTTGGTGTTTTTTGTTGTAGTTTACTGGGGTCTAACCCCCTCTTATGAGGGGGGATCAACTCTTGTCTCTTATCTTCAAATAGGGTTTAACCCTGTTTAATCAAAAAATATATATATATATATATAAACTATAACTCTTTTACAAGTAGACGTCTGAACTTTTAATTTTGATAATTAAAATTTTTAAATTTTATTAAATAGTTTAACATGTCCCTCTCTCCTTAATTAAAATTATTAATTACACAATCATTTTGGTGGTATTTATTGGATATAGTTTTACGAAGTTTTAAAATACAAACAAATTTATTTTTTGTATTCAAACTTGTAAAGAAGCCGATAAAAATGAAAGTTTGATTCAGCCTAAATTTCATTCATCATGCTTAATTATCAAAATTAGAGGAGAAAAAAAATATACTTTTTCTATTTTAAAGTCTTTTGTTGGAATAAAATTTAAAATTCTAAAATTCTCAATAATTATTTTATTATCAATTTTTAATTAATTTATTAAATTTATTTTTATTTATTAATTTTAATTTATTCTCATTTATTACCATTTATTTATTTTTTTAATTATCATTTATTTTGGTGTATTAATCACTATTAGAACGTTGGATTTCAACCCAACGTTCTCTTTTTCTGCACCTATATATAGGGTGTGTATGTAGGGTGCAATAGGCAGGAAAAAGTAGCTTTGAAAAAGTGAAAAAGAAAAAAGAAAAAGAAAGAAAAAAAAAAGAATTTATTTTAAGTTTTATATTAATTTTATTTTTATTGTTAATTTTGTTTATCGGGTGTTGAGAGAATCTTCGTCAACCTTTTACACGATCGTGCTAGTAGGAAGAAGAATTCTGGTCGTATTTTGGGGTGGTGTCTTCGATTAATCTGCACAAAGGACGGAAATACGGTTTAGGGCGGTGCCTCGCACGCTTCCGGATCAACCTTATTTCGGTTTCTTTCTTCTACAATTTTTGGATTTTTCGTAACGCTTAACGGTAAGTAGTGTTATTCAATATAATCATAAAATTAGTTAGATAATTTAATCACAATGAGATTTAGGGCTATTATTTTTTCTAACAGTCTAAGGCGTACTTCTGATTTGATTGTGATTAAGATCTAACGAGTGTTAATCCGAAAAAAAAAACATTGCATATTACATATAATTGTGTTGTCAACTTGTTTGTATGATTTACATTCAAACTTAAACATACTGAGATTAGCATTTTAAAATTTTAATTGCATATAGATTATTGTAATTTATTTGCTCTCTTTTCTTGACTTTAAAATTATTATATTAAATATATATATATATATATATATGGGGCAATTTCCTACATACCCCTAAAAATTTCTCTGTTTTCAGATTTATCCTTCTTAGAAGGCTAATATTAAAACTACCCTTCTTACGTTCCAACTTCTTTCCAAAATATCCCTGAAGTTAAACTCTGTTAGTGTACCGTTTGGAACTGCCGTTATCTGTGTGTAATTACTATTTTGCCCATTCAAATATACCCTAAACCCTAAAACCTAAAACCCTAAACCATAAACCCTAAAATCCTAAAAAATCCTAAACCCTAAACCCTAAAACCCTAAACCCTAAACCCTAGAACCCTAAAAAACTCTAAATCCTAAACCCTAAAACCCTAAACCCTAAACTCTAAAACCCTAAAAAATCCTAAACCCTAAATCCTAAACCCGGGCAAAATAGGTATATCTGATAGTTTTCAACTCTGATTATTATTTAACTCTAATTTAACCCTAGTTAACTTAACAAAGGGAAACGGTAGGGGTATTTTTAATAACGGTGGAACGTATGAAGGGTATATTGGAAAGAAAAAAATAAGAGGGGTAAATCAGATATTTCTTCATATTTCAGGGGTACACAGGTAATTATCCCTATATATATATATATATATATATATATATATATATATATATATATATATATATATATATATATATATATATATATATAATATTTTTTTTATTTACTGTTTTTAGCTGCAGAAAAAAAAATATAAATATATGTATAGTTTTATCAGTTTTATCTACAGTTAAATTTTTTTTTAAAAGTTATTTTAAATTGGATTTGAACCTATAACCATAGTCTTAACATAAAAACATATAACCAATAAACACAAAGCCTACATAAAGCCTACTTTATATATAGGGTTAATTGCATACGTGTCCCTCCAAATATGTCGAATTGCAAATATATCCCTATAAAATTCAACTTTTCATATTTATCCCTTCAAAAATCTAAAGTTCTTCAAATATACCCCTCTGGTTAATCCCCGTTTGGAATCTGTTTATTTTTTAACAGATTTGATGTGAAATTATTTTTTTGCCCCTTTATAAATATATCCCTCCAAAAGTAATACCATTATACTTGTCACAAATATATCCCTCCAAAAGTATAATATGGAAAGGGTAAATATGTAAATTCATTTTTTAATCTAACCAAGGTTAAGCATTTAACCTAGGGTTAAATCAACTTTTCTAACAGAGATGGACGGTAGGGGCATATTTGAATAACGGTGGATTTTTGAAGGGATAAATATGAAAAGTTAAATTTTGCAGGGATATATTTGCAATTCGACATATTTGTAGGGACATGTATGCAATTAACCCTTATATATATATATCCCTCCAGTTTATTATCGTTACTTCATTGTTTATTTTTTAACAGATTATATGTGAAATGACAGTTTTGCCCTTTCAAAAATGTCCCTCCAAAAAATAATGCAGAAATATTTGGAAGGGTAAAAAGGTAAATTTATCTCACTAACTAACCAAGATTAAGTATTTAACCTATGGTTAACTAGATTTTTCTAACAGAGATAGACGGTAGGGATATATATAAATAACGTTGGACTTTTGAAGGGATAAATATGAAAAGTTGAACTTTGTAGAGATATATCTGCTATTCGATATGTTTACAAGGAGCCGTATCCAATTAACCCTTATATATTTTAGTTTGATCTTATATCTTTTCCTGCAGTTTACACATTTTATTTGATTGTATTTATATCCGAAAATATTTAAATCAAATTCAAACTTTTAATTGTTTGGGCCATCTGTTTGCTTTTGAACCAACTGAGATAAGAGATTAATATTAAAAACTTGAACACTTAAAATATTTTGGATGACTAGGGTAGAAACATTAAACAACATGTATGTTTTTCTAAAAAGGTTTTTTGAACCTTTTTTGCAGCTCGTTCTTATCATTTTGAATTTCGTTATTCTCTCAATTAGATTGTTCAAAATAGCTTATGATGATTCTTCTAGTCTTAAGCCAGAAAAATTTAGAGGAGTAGGATTTTTGAGGTGGCAAGAATAATTAGAGGCTTCTTAATTACCTTAGGCCTTATAACTACAATTGGCAAAGCACCCCCTTATTCTACTTCTAAAGTTTATGCTACTCCTCCTGCTGATTCTTCTAAATCTGCTACTACCTCAGTTACTGAATCTATATCTGACAGATCCCCCGAGAAAATTGAATTTCACTGTAGATTTAGAATACTAAGTTGTCTATCCGATGAACTATATGAAACATATAGGAAATACCTAACCGCCAAAGATTTATAGTGTGTTCTAGAAGATGCTTACATTAGAGATAATAAATACGCTGCTAGATTCACCATTATTGATTTTAACAATTTTAGAATGGTAGAGAACATTCCTATAAACGATTAAATCCACCAATTTCAAAATTTTGTCCAAGAGATTAATAGAAATGATTCAAATTTAGATGATACCTATCAAGCTACATGTCTATTTGACAAATTACCTCATTCCTGGTCAAAATTTGCCCATGAACTTAGAAGAACCCAGTGAACTCTTCAACCTAGATCTGTAATTCAAGCTATTAGAATAGAAGAGCAATATCGACTTAGGGAGGTTAAACCGACCAACAACAGATCAAACTTAAACCTGACCGAGATTTCGAACCAAAACCTTGAGTCTAAACCCAAAGGTAAAAATTTTAATCCTAAGGGTAAAGGCTTTAAGGGCAAGAATCCAAACTGTAACCAAAACTATACCCATAAACCCGACACCAACCAATCTAGTGGGAATAAGAAAAATGATGGATTCTGTTATGTCTGTGGCCCGGACAATCATTTTGCTTCAAAATATTTTTATCGGAAGAAAGAGAAGGTTGTCTACAAGAAGGGCTAAAATAATCAGAACAATTATCCTAAACCTCAAGTCAACATGGTTGAGGGTGAACCTTCGAACTCCACTTTTAGGTCAGTCTCCTTTTGTCACGCCCCGAGTTTCAAAACAGCGGTAGAAATTTTTTTTTTTTTTTTTAAAATCAGAGTTCAAACTTTAACTCAGGACGTGAACAGACCGCCACATGCATAGGAAATTCTCTGTCCACACGGACAGAGTCTCCTTTATACATGCTCGGCTAGGCAAGTGCAGTGATACCATCAGAGAGCAACATAATCAAAAACATAAAGCTCTACAACTAATACATCCACAAAAACTCCAAATACATAGACAATCTAAAATCATGATATGGTTTCTGCAAATACTAGCACTGGGCCACTGCGGCCAATAACAGGGGACAACTCTAGCGCGACAGCTCACTGGGTCGTCCCAATCTCCAGCACCCGACTGACCTGAAAAATGGTCACCCAGGGGGTGTGAGATACATCGACAGTGTATCCCAGTGGGCACGACGGGTCGAGAAATAGCAAGTCGTACCTACCAGATACAATGATAAGCGGATACCAAAAGCAGGATATATTGAAAGCTGAAAGGTAAGATACAGATATAAAATCCAAGCATGCTGAAATGGAAGCAGGGTGCTCATATATCAAGCTAATCATGCTGTAACTGGCAAATCAGACAAGCAAGAGCTAATCATGCTGTAGAGCAGAGCTAGTATGATAATCAATGATATCAATGCTGTAAACAGGAAATGCTGATAATCACGGAAGGGAAGCCGGATACTCATGACTATAATTGATCATGCTATAATTGATAAATCTGACAAGCAGAAAATGATCATGCTATAAACAAAACTGATATATAACAATGTTGTAAACTGAAAGAGCTGAATAATAATAACTGTAGGTACCCAATCAGTGCCGTCATCAGTCACGAGGACCTAGATCAATGCCAAAGCTGGCACGTTCGGCTGTCATATAACCCGGCACCATCGGTGCACTCAGGGGCACACGTGTCGCCACTCTCGTCCACTATGTGCAGCCTGGGGCTCACGGGTTGCCACTATCGACCACTTCACCGGTAAAGAACGCGTTGTGGGGGATCAATCCCACGGCGTACGTGAAATGAGCAGCTAGTGCTATGGCGATCATAAGGCTGATGCTCAAGCTGAACAATCGGCAATGAGCCAGATAATCCCTGTCGGGATGCTGAAGCTGTAATAATCACGGATGCTGAAAGCTGTAATAATCTCGAATACTGTATAAACGAATCTGAGCAACAGGAGCTGAATAGTTGAGTTGTAACTGAAACTGAAACTGAATAGCAGGACTGTACTCCTATTCTATCATGCAACGTAGAACAGGATATGCTACTATAACTAGGCTGATGACCAAACACACATGGCATATGTCAAGCTGTATATAGGTATACTAAATGCTGAACATGAAATCATATTGAGAACTGAACTGCAAGATCGATACTACATAGCTATACACAGTGAATGCTGGAATGAGAGCAAATAGAAAGACTCAAGCATAGGTTTAGGGCTACACAAAAACAGGGTCGGACCTACCACGGTACCCCATAGGGCCAACCTGATAAAGCCCGGACCGAAGATAAACCCACCTCAATGTAGATGATCATGGTGGCTGCTGGATGGCTCACAAGCCGGCGGCTGACTGCTGGGACCTGAATCATATGCACAGGTCAGAAAATAAACTATCATACCCAACCACTAACTCACTGAGTGCAGACACGCTAAACTGGAAACCTCGCTGAAGTTCTGGGATCTCCAACGAAAGGTTTAGAGATCTTGTGTACGCTGCCTGAAGTAGCCCAAGTGGTCACAATTGCAACTAGGCCCCTAGGGTTTCACAAAATTGCATAAATACATGCATTTTAGGGTCTTTTTCGCTCGTATTAATTCTCGGAGTGTCATTTTAACGAACCGTCACCTCTAGTAGGTGACACTCGACTTTCTGGACACCGTGCTCACCATTTGGCAGCAGCACGGAACCCGAGAAAAACTTCGGGCCATAGTTTACTATACTAACATAGGCTTATAGCATTTTTAATTCTTCAGCTCGACCAAACCTAAATCTAACGCGAGCATCGCGTCCAGTGACCCCAAATTAGCCAGGAACACACTATTGCGGCCTCGAAATCAGCCCAGGACAGACCCTAAGCCAATTAGCCTCATTTAAGGCTTTATACTATAAAACTTTAAATCCACCTGTGCCAAACCCAAACCAACTTGAGCATCTTGCTCAGGGCATCGCAGGGACCCAAGGGCTTGCCCTATTTGCAACCCAGAACTGCTGGATCAAGCAGATCCAAAACCTTTGCTTACTAACATTACAACAATGCTCTATATACAAATCCACACAGATCTGCTTTGATCTGAAATGAGCATCAAGCTCAGGGAACATAATAGAGCAACTTTCATATTTTATTCGAAGCTAAATTCTAAACATTTCTTTACTGTGGCATTTCATCAAACACCTAGGGTGCAACAATATACAACAAGTATACTAACCCATGCCCGAGCTTGATCTCAGCACTTACAGCACCTGGGCCCATATAACTTGGAAGGAAATGTTCCATGGAGTTGCAGAAGCAACCCCAGCGAACCTGGGCCAACCCCACAGCCTCGGTTGGCCGGAATCCCAAGGTTGAAGATGAAGCTCAAGCTTCGAAAATGGTGACCATTCAACCTAGGCTTCTGGGACCCAACCACTTGCTCTAATAATCCCCAAAACACAAGGTGGGAATAAATGGGATTAACTTAGCTCTTTGACCACCACCACCCATGGCTGCCCCTCCAGCTCCCCAGCAGTTTTCGTGGGCTCTAATTGCTGGCAGAAGCCCAACTCCAAAGCCCCAAAGGCTTAGGCCCAAGGAAGATTTAAATTATTGTAAGAAAAGCGATAATTTCGACACTTTTCACATTTTTTGAGACAATCCGATCGTCAAATTGTGAAACGGACTTCCCCACGACGTCCGGCTTGTCGAAACCTTTCAGAAAGTACCCTCACTTGTTCCATTCGGTGCTCAAATAAAAATCTCGGCCATAATATCTGTTATGTCACAGATTGACGCACACACTTCGATGCACCCGGATCGCCAATTGCGAAAACCGTCAATGCCATTGCGTTCAGAACGTCGAAAATAGCTAGAATTGACTACTCATACTGTTAGGTTCGGATCTCAGACAGTGAATTTGCCTACGATCGAACGAGAGGGGACCGGAAATCAGGGGTTACTATTCATTTAAGTCGTGGGGCCCGCCCGCTTCTTCGCTGATTTCTGGACGATCCGACCGTCGGATCAAAGACATATGTATATGAATTTTGCATGTTTCGACGAGACGGTCGCAATGGCGATCTCGGATTTTCGAGATCAAGCCCCGATCAAAAATTGATATTTTCGGGCCACTATTGCACTACTAATAATTCATTTTTTTTTTGCTATTTAAATAACCCAGACAAATATTTAAACTTAAATTTCGGATTTTAAAATCACGGTTACTACACCTTTATACCTAATGTTAACCTCACCTATCATGATTTAGATTGGTGGTTAGATTCAGGAGCCAATGTCCATGTTTGTACTAATAGGTCCCTATTCTCCTCCTATCAGGACTTAGGTGGAGGATGTGTGACTATTGGAGACGGAAAAGCTGTCAATGTGCTGGGGATTGGAACAGTCAAACTGAAGTTAACTTCTGGAAAGACTTTGATCCTTCACAATGTGCAGCATATTCCCGAGATCCGACGAAACCTGATTAGTGGATCATTATTAGTGCAATTAGGTTATAAGATTGTACTTGAATCTAATAAAATTATAATTTCTAAGGGGAAAATGTTTATTGGAAAATATTTTGTATCTGAGGGTTTGTTCAAATTGAATGTACTTTCTTTTGTTGATAATAAAAATTCTTCTCCTTCAGTTTCTACTTCTTCTATTGTGTTAAATACTGAATTTTGTGATGTATGGCATGGCAGATTAGGGCATGTGAGCCTTAAATCTATTCTGAAATTGACCAATCTTAATCTTTTACCCAAACTCAAGATTGATTCCAAATCTAAATGTGAGATTTGTGCCCAAGCTAAGTAGCCTAGGAAACCTTTTAAATCTGTTCCTTATAGGGATACCCAGATTCTTGAACTGATTCATAGTGATGTCTGTGATTCTAATAGAGTACCTACCCGTGGAGGAAGTCGCTACTTTGTGACTTTTATAGACGACTACTCCAAGTATTGTTACACCTATCTCTTGAAGACCAAAGATGAAGTCCTCTATAAGTTTAAAGCCTTTAAAGCTGAGGCTGAAAACTAATTAGATAAGAGGATTAAAAGTCTAAGGTCTGATAGAGGAGGCGAGTATACTTCAAATGAATTAAACCTATTCTGCGAGGAATATGGAATAATTCATGAAATAACTGCTCCTTACTCACCTCAATCTAATGGTGTAGCTGAAAGAAAGAATCGAACCCTATTAGACATGGTTAATGCCATGATATTAAGTTCTGGTGTACCTCAGAACTTGTGGGGGGAGGCTCTTTTATCAGCTTGTTATATCCTCAATAGGATTCCTTCTAAGGATAGAACCCATACACCTTATGAATTTTGGAAAGGAAGAGTGCCTAAGTTGAGTTACTTTCGAGTGTGGGGGTACTTGGCTAAGGTATCTATTCCTGAACCCAAAAGAAAGAAAATTGGACCTAAAACTGTACATGCTATATTTATTGGATATTCTTTAGACATCAATACCTATAGATTTCTAGTGATCAACTCTGAGATTTCTGAAATTTCCAATGACACTTTGATTGAATCTAGAGATGCAACTTTCTTTGAAAATATTTTTTCTTTCAAAACTCGCATCTCTAGATCAGCCCTCGATTATCAGTCTACTATTGATTATGCATCTATTTCTGATCATATACCTGCATTTGATTTGCATTATAGTTTAGATCCTGTAGAACCTGATCCTATACCTGAATTAAGAAGAAGTAAGAAAACTCGCTTTGAGAAAAACTTTTGTGAAGACTTCTTTACTTTCTTAATTGAAAATACACCTTCGTCTTATATGGAAGCAATGAGTTCTCCTGAAGCTTCTTTTTGGAAAGAGGCTATAAAAAGTGAGATAGAATCAATTATTAGTAATAATACTTGTATTCTCACTGATTTACCTCCTGGTATTAAACCCCTAGGATGTAAGTGGATCTTTAGAATAAAACTTAGGACTGACGGATCAGTAGAGAAGTATAAGGCACATCTTGTTGCTCAAGGTTTACGGCAAAAGGCTGAAATTGACTACTTTGACACATATGCGCCTGTTGCTCGCATTGCTACTATCCGAATTCTTCTTGCATTAGCATCCATTCATAAACTTTTGATTCATCAGATGGATGTCAAGACCGCTTTTTTTCATGGTGATCTTGAAAAATAAATCTATATGGCCCAGCTTGAAGGTTTCTCTGTGCCTGGTCAAGAGAATAAAGTATGTAAATTAGTTCGCTCTTTATACGGACTAAAACAAGCACCTAAGCAGTCGCACGAGAAATTTGACAGTGTTATAGCATCATATGGATTTCTAACCAACGATTATGACAACTGTCTCTATTTCAAGAGATTTGATGATCGTTGTGTCCTTCTTTGTCTCTATGTTGATGACATCTTGATTTTTGCACCTAATCTTGATCTGATTAACCAAGTTAAATCCTTCTTATCAAACCATTTTGATATGAAGGATCTTGGTGAAGCAGATGTGATTTTAGGAATGAAAATTTTTAAATCATCTGATTCTATTATCCTGACCCAATTTCATTATACCCAATTGGTACTTGATAAATTTGGATATTCTGATTGTTCCCCTATTTCTACTTTTTTTGATCCCGGTGTTCAACTTGTGAAGCACACTGGTAATCCAGTAAATCAGGAGAAATTTGCTCAGATCATTGGTTCTCTGATGTACCTAACCAATAGAACTAGACATGGCATTGCCTATGCTATATCAAAATTGAGTAGATATACTAGTAGTCCTAGTATGATTAATTGGATTGCTTTGGAAAGAGTATTTGTGACTCCCCCAATAGTCCCACATCGGATGTGGATGGAATTGTTATTGGGTTTATAGGAGACATGGACACTAGTAATAATAACTGGGCTTAAGCATTTTGGGCTGTGGTTTGGGCCCAACGAGTTATTATTGCTAGTGGGCCGGGTCGTTACAGTATTAATTTCGTTATCTTAAAGGTACTCTTTCTTTTGCTCTTAGATTTGTTGGCTATCCTGCTGTAATTGAGGGATACAGCGATGCCAATTGGATTTCTGATTCTTTGTATATTAAATCTACTTCTGGTTATATTTTTATTCTTGGTGGCAGTACAGTTTCTTGGCAATCCACCAAACAGACTATAATAGCCAGAAGCACTATGGAGGCTGAGTTGGTTGCCCTTGACACTACTTGTCTTGAAGCTGAGTGGCTCAAGAACATTTTGTCATCAATTTCATTGATTTCTACTCCTATTCCACCTATTTCTATTCTGTGTGATTCTCGAGCTGCAATTGATTTTTGCAAAAAGAAATTAATAAATTTTAAGGCTAGTCGACATATTAAATTGAGACAAAAGTCTGTTAGATGGCTAACTTCTCATGATATTGTTTCTTTAAGTTTTATCAGATCTGAACAGAATCTTACAGACTGCTTGACGAAATGCCTGAATAGGACCAAGGTCCTAGAGTCATCTAGGGGGATGGGACTTTGCCCATAAAGGGCCTTCCTGCATGGGAACCCAACCTTTGTGATAGGAGATCCCTTGAAGAAAGTTCAATGTGGTAAAACAAGTTGTCAGGTTGGCCAAAGAGCACTTTTTACTGTTTATTCAGAGGAACTTTAGTTCCAATTCCATCCCTATGATGAGTTGTGCTCTATGTAGTGGTTGAGGTTGAGCTTATAGCTCTTAATGAAATATGAGGCGATAATTTTGCGAGATGTGACTCTACACACATCCCTGAAGGAGACCACCTATATAAGAATATTCGTATAAGGCCGCGGCTATGAGATGTGGGCTGTTCATAGAAATTCTTATGAAAAATCAAGATACTGTTCATGGCCTTTAATGCATAGACTCGCGACGGAGAATTCTGTACTGTGTGTGTGGCAGTTGAATTCAGGGTCAAAAAAACGTAGTTCAAGAACTGGTTCACTTCGATTCCTTCTGATGAAAATTGCTTACACTAAGTGAGGTTAAGTCTCTTAAAGACACCTTATCTATTACATAGTATAAACATCCGATTTTATTATTGAGTTTAATTCTTATTTCGAAATTTTGAATTTTGTAGGGGATTGTTGGAATAAAATTTAAAATTCTAAAATTCTTACTAATTATTTTATTATTAATTTTTAATTAATTTATTAAATTTATTCTTATTTATTAATTTTAATTTATTCTCATTTATTGCCATTTATTTATTTTTTTAATTATCATTTGTTTGGGTGTATTAATCACTATTAGAAAGTTGGATTTCAATCCAACGTTCTCTTTTCCTGCACCTATATATAGGGTGTGTATGTAGGGTGCATTAGGCAGGAAAAAGTAGCTTTGAAAAAGTGAGAAAGAAAAAAGAAAAAGAAAGAAAAAAGAAAATTTGTTTTAAGTTTTATATTAATTTTATTTTTATTGTTAATTTTGTTTATCAGGTGTTGAGAGAATTTTCGTTAATCTTTTTCACGATCATGCTAGTAGGAAGAGGAATTTCGGTCATACCTTGGGGTGGTGCCTCCGATTAATCCGCACGAATGACGAAAATATGTCTTAGGGCAGTATCTCGCACGCTTCCGGATCAACCCTATTTCGGTTTCTTTCTTCTACAATTTCTGAATTTTTTATAGCGCTTAACGGTAAGTAGTGTCATTCAATATAATCATAAAATTAGTTAGATAATTTAATCACAATCAGATTTAGGGCTATTATTTTTTCTAACATCTTCGTTATTATGTGTGAAACTCCGGATCAAAATAATTATGTAATTAGTAAGTTCAGCAGTAAAGAGATGTGATCTATTGAGCTATATAATTACTAAAATTAAAAGTTTAAGTGCCAATATACAAACGAGCTAAAGTTCAGGGGTTCTCTGTACATTCTATCATTTTGTTTATTTTTCTATAGCAATGCTATTGGTGCATTCCAGAATGGAATGTATATCTTACATTCTCTCAATCCAAAAATTATTATTTTTTTATTTATTAAATTATTTTTTTTATACTAAAAATTATTTGGAAAATTTTCAACTCTAGAATGGACACCCCAGTAGGAATTTCCTTAGGCCTTCAAATTAAATTTGTTAGTGGCCCTTTATATGAGCTGGACTTGGAATAAAAGAGTGACACAACTGGTAAATAGTGAATTGGATAAATGTAGTAAGGACTTGAAGCAGGTAAATATAAAAAGGCCTGATCCATAGGATTCAAGAGTCAATCCAGCTTGGCCTGTGTCTTGACACTAAAATTACACTTTTGGCCTTCAAACTATAAGGCATCTGACACTTTTGGTTCTTAAATTTAAATTTATTATAATTTTTTGTGTGAATGTTTCATATTATTATTGCAATAAAGTTTTGTAATCAAATTTAATTAACTAAATATTGAAGTGTCGCTAATATAAAAATGGCATAGCAGTATTGATTGATGACATAATAATGATTAAAATGACGTAAAGTGTAATTTATGGATGTTTTGAAGAAATTCTGCTTTGTAACATGATATTTAGTTTGGAGAGCAAAAGTATAACCCAGCCATATTTTGAAGAAAGTCTACTAAATAACATAGTATTTGTCGCAACCTGTACCACTCTTTAGTTCGAGTTGCGACTGCCGTATCTCTGTATGATTCAAATTCAAAACTTTAAATTTGAATTCTATATAGTTGTAAGGCTTTAAGAAAAGTCTACACCTACTAATACTCAGGGATGTATCAGAGTAGCAAAATAGAATGCCTAATCATACAAGCAACACTAATATAGGTCAAGTAATATATGTTATAATTTTACGCAAAAATAAACGCAGCGAAAAAAAAATCAAATAAATAAAAATTTAAAAAATTTGAGATCTGATCTCAAAAACCACGCAAAAATATGATCACTCATGTATTTAAGATTAAAAGAAGAAAAAAAAATCTAATCTTCACCTTTGTGCGGAGAGATCTACACCGCAACGTGCTGATTGTGAAATTTGGTTATCCTGAAACTGTACACACATCCGGCCTCGACGGGTATCCACACGAGGTTGTCGATCTAATCGAAATTCTCACCGGGGGCTATCTCGCTTACCAAGAATGAATCTCTTTCTTTGATCGTGGATATTTAGAAAAGAGAAAGAGGAGGAAAGAGATGACGATTGAGTTTTTCTTAAAAACTCTCATACGTATAAAAAGAGATATAGTTTTTTTTATAATCATTAAGATAAATTTAAAATTAGATTTAAATTTATCTTATCTCTAATCAGTTCAATCGATTAAATTCTAATTTAATTCGACTAGAACTCAATCCTAATTTATTCAAATCAAATCAATAATGCAACATTTACACTTAAGTTCTCTCACAACTCACTAACTATTAGTAAGTCATCTCTTGCAACATTTGCACTTTAATATTCCTAATTTATAACAATTATAAATTAGTCCAATTACCATCAGATTAACAATTAAGTCCTCAGGCAATTCAAAAATTATGATCCAGCTATCCGATCAGTCATAACCTCTTATGTGTGTGCTCCCATAGGTTCTATTCTATCTGGTAGTAAGATATATTGTGATCATCATCAACAATATCACTGAAACTCTTTTCAGTGGGTCAGAACAATTCTAACTCAGCCCAATAAAAATTATTGATCATCCAAATAATTCTCGTGAGTCCCACAATCCACTAGTGACGTCTAGCAGCATGTAATGGTATTCTAGTGCGATATAATCCTTCTATTAGGAGTCCCGACTAGACGGAGGTCATGAAATTGCTCGTCAAACCCCACCGTTTGTCATCTATCAAATTTATTCGACTTGAGTTTCTAATATCGAAAACCCTTTTCGTTATTTGCTCTGTCCTGACCAAGGTCTTTTAAACTCGGTCTCATAAATCATATAGGAGTAACTCCCTTATCTACTAAGGGTGATAGATTCTATATAGATGCACACCTTATTCCTACAATGAACCTACTACAACCAACATGCACCGCAAGGACCCAAATGGCTAGAGAACAAGTGTATGTACAGTCAAACTACAATAACCCCATTGTGAATACCCGAGGCACCGCAGGTCAAATGACCAGTCACACTACTGCAACATCGAGTAAGTCACCGACGAGTGAGCAGACATCCAAGTGGCTTCTCATGTTGGTCACGCTCAATATCCTTATTCTCCAACAACCACGTGCACATTCGCTTCAATGTCCTCACACTATTGACTCGAGACTCATCTACCCTAAAATGGAAGCGACTTGTGCACCAATCTCACCGGATCAATCATTATCCCCGTGGTGATCCATCGATTGGGAGCATTTAGGAATTAATGACTAATGATATGTATCTCAAATTCTCAACTCTTGAGAATACGTATCACATCTTATTAATTTCTTGGACAATTTATGGACGCATAAACAACATGAATGAAAATAAAAATTTAATTATATTCATCATGTAAAAAGTCAAATACAAATTTATATCCTAGAAAGAATATATGTGTCGGTCTAGTTGGTTTCTAGGGCATACATCTAGCAATATAGACATCTAAAGTAAGTGCAACCTACGCAATAAAAGTGTCGTCTCGCTATGAGGTTCGCTTTGAGTATGCTATCCAGTCTTACCTACAAAATATTAGTCACAAAATCCAAATAATTAGGATACAATAAAAAAAGTTAACGACCATATGAAAAGTAATAATTAGAGGGGTAAAGACCAAGAGATGAATCTATCGAGCAATGCTGAGAATAATATGAGGAAATTTTGTCGTGCTCTATGCATTGGATGCTATGCCATAGCACCACTAGTGCCCACAAGATTGACTCACACAATCTATTGACTTGTAGAACAATCTGTCCCAATAGACCAAACACCATAATAATACCCATGCCATCCACCGCCACTCACTAGCATATCTCTTTATCAGGTTTCGTCATAACATATCTGACAATCATTTTAGGCGTATATTATTCAGAGTAAATTTAATAAGGTATCTTGCCCATCATGATGTATCTTGATATTTGTCATCAAGTGTACAACACCCATCCTTATTGAGCTACTCTAAACTGGGTTGTCTTTCCTTTCGCTTATCTTTTGGATCAAGATGTGTCCTATTTCACTGCACTTCTTAGCCAAAATACAGTATCCTGTTTTCACTATCTCACTCTCATTATATCCTAGCCTCCACTTCATAAACCAAAATCTCTAATCATAGTTTTATTTCAGATAAATAGTAAATTTTACTTCATGTCCAAATATCCATGGGCTACTGTCCGATACCATATGATATTCTTAGGCCAGTTACTTGATATCCATATAACCATTGAGTCTCTATCCAGTATCCATTACACATATGTCCATAACATATGTCCAAGGGGTTACACTTGTTTGTTTACTAAAACTATCTCAACAATAGATCCACTCGTCAGCACGCCTAACTTGGGTGGCCCCTGCTAAGCCAACCAACTAAATCAAGCATATTTACCACAACAAACTCAGCGTGCGCACTGAATATAATGCCCAACTCAATCTAACTCACGCCACACCAGGATCAAACTCAACATAATCATTGATGACAACTTTGTGACCCTATAGGTTAACATGTAATATGTCGCGCTACCCAATCAATGTTATAGTGACAGTTCTATTATGTTGTATGTAATTAGATCGGTACAAATAATCAATATAAACTTAAATCTATGAGTACGCGAGTCAAAAACTAGGTAGGGTGTTACTTGGATAGAATGACAATCTCTTCTTGATAAACCATAAGAATATATGTGGTAAACAGAAAAGTATAGTAGATATCAATTTCTTAATATTAATATTATTAGTGGAATATGATTATTAGCAAAATGGATTAATAAGTAGCTAACTCGATAAAAGCGTATGTACTTATATTTTGTCGATACCTAGGAGTCGATAGATGTTATAAAAGAAGTTGTTTATAGCCTCCAGCCATCCTTTGGCCGACCTTGGCTCCAAGCTTGGTCGACCACCCTATAGTATTGATTGCTCTTGAACTGGTTGACCACTAGCTTCTTGTAGTCATCGACCACGAAGGTGCTTCCGGTCGACCATGATATAGACGAAACCACATAAATACATCAAACCAAAGCCAAAATTATGTCAAGACAATAAAAAATTATCAATACTGGGGAATAGAGTAACATTCATAGGGAGTTACTAGCAAGAGTTGAAGAATTGGTAGAAACAGCTGTTGCGATCTTTGCAATCGCAATCGTCGGTCCACAAACTTCGCTAGAGCTCGAGCTAAGGTGGAGGTGCTCCATTAAGGACAGAATAAGAGGTGGAAAGAGGAGGGGGAGAAAAGAAACGAGGGTAGGAAAATTATGAGAATAATGGAGAGAATGAGAGGAAGAAAAAAAGCAAAAAAGATAAGAAATTATATTGAAAGGTGGGGAGGGAAGAGCGTGACAGGCGAAGGAGATGAGGAGGTATCTCCTCCTTACACAAGACAGGTGAAAGAGGAGGGAGAATGGACGAAGGAAGGTAGGCAGAAGTTGCTAGTTTGGCTTAGCCGGCTAACCAGACATTGTCCTCGATCAATTGTCAGACTGATTCGAGCTGAGTTGAAAAGCAGTAACTCATTTTGATGCTGCCTAAAGTTAGCTCAACTTGATTCCGATAACACTCAATTTTTTGTGAAAGGATTTTGATTAAAAATAGTGAAATTCAAATTAATAAAGGATTAGGAGGTTATAGTATTTCATATTGCAGTTTGTACTTGACCAATTTTATTGCATCTTATAAGGTGGTAGAAGTTTATCTATAAAATCTTATTAATCCTCCTAATTTTGACCATGTGGCAGACTTATCTTTACTATTGGCTATGGGGCCCACATCCTTTATTACTCATCTCCTTCTCTTGAATATACCCTCTTTTAAAGATCATTTCATTTCTCTTTCTGTCTCTTCGGTAGAAGAGAACTTTCAAATAGTTTATCGTTTCCCATTCCGTATGTTTAGTTTTTGTGCTCCTCTTCTAAACTCTTCAAAATCTAACTTGAAATGCTACTCCTCTTTTATCTAAACCCTTTACAAGCTCTTTCCTACTTCCCTTATCCTATTCCCCTCAGTGTGGTGGTGGCATGACCGAGATCAAGACCGAGAATGTGATAAGGACCGTGACCGAGATTGATATCGCAAGAGAGATTGAAAACAGCCACACTCCTCGTCTGTCTCCCGCTCCTGCTCTGCTCACCACTCAAGCAGCCATCACGGTGGTAATCACCACCACCATGTCATGCCCCGAGTTTTAAAAAGCAGGCTAAATTTTTTTTTTTTTTTTTTTATAAATCAGAGTTCACAAACCGGGCGTAACAGACCGCCACATGTATAGTAAATTCCCTGCCCACTTAGACAGGGCCTTTGCTATACATGCACGGCTAACAACAGTCAGTCATCCTAGGGTTCAATCCTAACCAAATACCTAGGCATCGTGTACCTATGCTCTGATACCGTCGTGCCCATTGGGATACGTGTACAGTGTATCTCACACCCCCTGGGTGACCATTTTCAGGTCGCTTGGGTGATGGGATGTCGGGACACGTTGGTGAGACGATTGCGATAGTATCGACCCCTATGTAGTCGGTATATTTCATTTTCCGCATTTCAGTTTAATTATTATAAATTGACTAGTCTTGCATGCGTAGTTTAGACTACTCTGGTATTGACTGATTATGGTTAGCCGTGCATGTATAGGAAAGGCTCTGTCCAGTTGGGCAGGAAATTTACTATACATGTGGCGGTCTGTTACGCCTGAACGATTTAAACTCTGATAAAAAAAAAAAATTAGCCTGCTTTTCAAAACTCGGGGCATGACAGATTAGATGGTATCAGAGCCAATAACCAGCCGGAAGTGTGCGGCGAGTCTCGGCTGAGCCTGGGTCTAGATGACAAGGCTAGCGAAACGAGTCTCACATCGCCTGGTGATCTTGGGCTGCTTGTGTGTGTGTTGGGCTGACGAGGACGTCAGGCCTAAACGGGGGGGAGTCTGTGACGCCCCCAATAGTCCCATATCGGATGTGGATGGAATTGTGATTAGGTTTATATAAGACATGGACACTAGTAATAATAACTGGGCTTAAGCATTTTGGGCTGTGGTTTGGGCCCAACAAGTTATTATTGCTAGTGGGCCGGGTCGTTACACACCACCCTCAAAATTGCCGCTGCTCCCTCTTCCCTGAGTCCTATCGCCGCAAGTGCCATAACGAGGGCGGCAACAACCGCCACCCGCCGCACTATTTCATTCCCACATATATAAAAGTATATATATATGATTTAAAATTTTCTATATGAGACAATAATTGCCTAAATTGTCTTCTATGTGAGACGTTTTTTTTTTTTTTTTTTTGCTTTTTTTAGGAATACGAAATTAAGTCTTAAGAATTGATAACAAAGTATATTGGATGAATTTGCATATCTGATTCTTAATTATATTAATATTTTATTAAATCTATAAATTTTTACTCCAATGAAGATCTATATTTTACATTGCGCGGGTCCCAACACTAGTAGAGAACACTATAGGAAATAAGTTATTTAACGAAAGGCGGTACCGTTGTTAAAAATTAGACTTTCCATCGTTAAATATCACTAACGACAGCAAATTCGTCCGTCGTGGCCCGTCGTAAAAAGCCTCCTTCGTTAAAACCAATTCCGACCAAAATAAACTGCCCGTCGTTATAAACTAATAGTGACCATATAATTTGTCATCGTTATTTATTTTCTTTAGTAACCACTCCATTTTACAATAACGACCAATTCGACCGTCGTAATATATATTATAGAAATTATAATTGTTCTATTCATAGTATTAATAACGACCAAAAATTTAGTCGCTAGTATAACTAACGACCATATTTCCGTCGTTAATAGTATTTCGTAAGTAAAAAAAGTAATATAATAACGACCATAATTTTCGTCGTTAATAGCATTTCGTAAGTAAAAAAGATAATATAATAACGACCATTTTTTTCGTCGTTAATGATACAAATATTACATCCAATTATTACTTTTAGCAATATAAGTACATTGTATACACAATAATATATAAATATAAGCAAGCTTATACAAATTCACAATATATGAACAAATTTATAACAATACTTTATTAACAATAAAAGTAATTAGCATCCACAACATTCAAACTTTTTTCCAAACCATTGACCTAACACATTAAAGTTTTCATCACACCATTACTTATATAGTTAACATTCACCAAAAAATAAAATGCCTACTACCATTCACCTAATACATTAAAGTTTTCATCACACCATTACATATATAGTTAACATTCACCAAAAAACAAAATGCCTACTACTCATCATTTTTTTAAAAAAAAGGATTAAAGCAAAAAAGGCATATTACAATTCATTGTCTTTCTTGTCCCCAAAATCACCATGAATTACCTACAAAAGAGAGAAAGAATGAAAGTTAAAATAATATGAAAGTAATTAAGTCATACAAATAGATTTTGAACAAGAAAGCAAACAAATAACTCATAGAATTTAAAAGCAACTTTTGTGTGCCAATATATATACACATGCAAAAACGTTACAAATCTAAATAAGATTAGATTGTTTACTCTTCAAATGAAGGTGGACTATTGGAATGTTGATGTTGAAGCATTTCCTTAATCATTCTTACTTCGGCTTCCATTTCATCCATACGGTTCTTAAACGAATCATTTTCTTTTAGGTTTCACGAAGCTTAGCTTGAAGCTCAGCTCTAGTTCCAATAGTCTTCATATCATTAGGCTTTAAGCCACCACCATAGCAAGTAATATGGTTATGACGTTGTGGCCCAAAACATTCTTCAACTAACTCTATATTGGATAAGGAGGGTCCCCATTGAGTAGCATCAATAATTTTATCCTTCAAGAAATAAGGTAAACAATAGTAAGTTGATAATGCATTAAAAGTAACAAAAATTAAAACAAAATATAAATATATGTTCCACATACATATTGTTTTAAAGTGTCTTCATCTACTAACTTGTCACCCTTTTTTCGAGTCTCAAAAAATATAGTTGCTAAGCTTGGTGGTTGACCGACTGTGCCTCCATTTTGTACAGAAATCAAACCCAAATAATATTTATGATAAATACAAAAACTAGAATTTAAAAAAAGTATGATATTAACTTTCCATTACCTTCTTCCAAATTATGAACTTCAAGGCAATTTTTTAAAATGTAAAGTTGTGCTTGCTCGAACTCGTTCGCATCCATATCATATATAGTACCAGCTCCTAGCGCTTTTCCAAGTTGAGAATAAATAGATAAACCTTCATCAGATATGTTATCTCGACCATCATAATTCCGCTCATGACGATTAAATTTTGTCTCAATGCCATGAAGATATCTTGAACAAAAGGTCATACATTCATTTGCAATGTGGCCTTCTGCAATTGAACCTTCTGGACAAGCTCTATTGCGTATAAACCCTTTTAAAGTATACAAGTACCGCTCTATAGAGTACATTGACCTATATTGGCTTGGTCCTCCAATCTTAGCTTCATTTGCTAGATGAATTGGCAAATGTATCATAACATCAAAAAATGAAGGAGGAAAAATTCTCTCTAATTTACAAAGAGTTATTGGAATTTGATTTTCTATTTGATCCAAATCATCTGCCTTTAGGGTCTTAGAACCTAGCACAGTGAAAAATAAAGATAACTCAAAAAGTGGTTCATAAACTTCTTTAGGAAGTAAACCACATAGAGCAAGAGGAAGTAGGCGTTGCAACATAATATGGCAATCATGACTTTGCAATCCAGAAATCTTA
>CM054932.1:23963805-24026061 GCA_029168755.2 Tillandsia fasciculata
CCTCTTCCCTGAGTCCTATCGCCGCAAGTGCCATAACGAGGGCGGCAACAACCGCCACCCGCCGCACTATTTCATTCCCACATATATAAAAGTATATATATGATTTAAAATTTTCTATATGAGACAATAATTGCCTAAATTGTCTTCTATGTGAGACGTTTTTTTTTTTTTTTTTTTTGCTTTTTTTAGGAATACGAAATTAAGTCTTAAGAATTGATAACAAAGTATATTGGATGAATTTGCATATCTGATTCTTAATTATATTAATATTTTATTAAATCTATAAATTTTTACTCCAATGAAGATCTATATTTTACATTGCGCGGGTCCCAACACTAGTAGAGAACACTATAGGAAATAAGTTATTTAACGAAAGGCGGTACCGTTGTTAAAAATTAGACTTTCCATCGTTAAATATCACTAACGACAGCAAATTCGTCCGTCGTGGCCCGTCGTAAAAAGCCTCCTTCGTTAAAACCAATTCCGACCAAAATAAACTGCCCGTCGTTATAAACTAATAGTGACCATATAATTTGTCATCGTTATTTATTTTCTTTAGTAACCACTCCATTTTACAATAACGACCAATTCGACCGTCGTAATATATATTATAGAAATTATAATTGTTCTATTCATAGTATTAATAACGACCAAAAATTTAGTCGCTAGTATAACTAACGACCATATTTCCCGTCGTTAATAGTATTTCGTAAGTAAAAAAAGTAAT
Source organism: Tillandsia fasciculata (assembly GCA_029168755.2). Lineage (NCBI taxonomy): Eukaryota > Viridiplantae > Streptophyta > Magnoliopsida > Poales > Bromeliaceae > Tillandsia > Tillandsia fasciculata. The sequence goes on from CM054932.1 coordinate 23,964,533, forward strand.
ATAATAACGACCATAATTTTCGTCGTTAATAGCATTTCGTAAGTAAAAAAGATAATATAATAACGACCATTTTTTTCGTCGTTAATGATACAAATATTACATCCAATTATTACTTTTAGCAATATAAGTACATTGTATACACAATAATATATAAATATAAGCAAGCTTATACAAATTCACAATATATGAACAAATTTATAACAATACTTTATTAACAATAAAAGTAATTAGCATCCACAACATTCAAACTTTTTTCCAAACCATTGACCTAACACATTAAAGTTTTCATCACACCATTACTTATATAGTTAACATTCACCAAAAAATAAAATGCCTACTACCATTCACCTAATACATTAAAGTTTTCATCACACCATTACATATATAGTTAACATTCACCAAAAAACAAAATGCCTACTACTCATCATTTTTTTAAAAAAAAGGATTAAAGCAAAAAAGGCATATTACAATTCATTGTCTTTCTTGTCCCCAAAATCACCATGAATTACCTACAAAAGAGAGAAAGAATGAAAGTTAAAATAATATGAAAGTAATTAAGTCATACAAATAGATTTTGAACAAGAAAGCAAACAAATAACTCATAGAATTTAAAAGCAACTTTTGTGTGCCAATATATATACACATGCAAAAACGTTACAAATCTAAATAAGATTAGATTGTTTACTCTTCAAATGAAGGTGGACTATTGGAATGTTGATGTTGAAGCATTTCCTTAATCATTCTTACTTCGGCTTCCATTTCATCCATACGGTTCTTAAACGAATCATTTTCTTTTTAGGTTTCACGAAGCTTAGCTTGAAGCTCAGCTCTAGTTCCAATAGTCTTCATATCATTAGGCTTTAAGCCACCACCATAGCAAGTAATATGGTTATGACGTTGTGGCCCAAAACATTCTTCAACTAACTCTATATTGGATAAGGAGGGTCCCCATTGAGTAGCATCAATAATTTTATCCTTCAAGAAATAAGGTAAACAATAGTAAGTTGATAATGCATTAAAAGTAACAAAAATTAAAACAAAATATAAATATATGTTCCACATACATATTGTTTTAAAGTGTCTTCATCTACTAACTTGTCACCCTTTTTTCGAGTCTCAAAAAATATAGTTGCTAAGCTTGGTGGTTGACCGACTGTGCCTCCATTTTGTACAGAAATCAAACCCAAATAATATTTATGATAAATACAAAAACTAGAATTTAAAAAAAGTATGATATTAACTTTCCATTACCTTCTTCCAAATTATGAACTTCAAGGCAATTTTTTAAAATGTAAAGTTGTGCTTGCTCGAACTCGTTCGCATCCATATCATATATAGTACCAGCTCCTAGCGCTTTTCCAAGTTGAGAATAAATAGATAAACCTTCATCAGATATGTTATCTCGACCATCATAATTCCGCTCATGACGATTAAATTTTGTCTCAATGCCATGAAGATATCTTGAACAAAAGGTCATACATTCATTTGCAATGTGGCCTTCTGCAATTGAACCTTCTGGACAAGCTCTATTGCGTATAAACCCTTTTAAAGTATACAAGTACCGCTCTATAGAGTACATTGACCTATATTGGCTTGGTCCTCCAATCTTAGCTTCATTTGCTAGATGAATTGGCAAATGTATCATAACATCAAAAAATGAAGGAGGAAAAATTCTCTCTAATTTACAAAGAGTTATTGGAATTTGATTTTCTATTTGATCCAAATCATCTGCCTTTAGGGTCTTAGAACCTAGCACAGTGAAAAATAAAGATAACTCAAAAAGTGGTTCATAAACTTCTTTAGGAAGTAAACCACATAGAGCAAGAGGAAGTAGGCGTTGCAACATAATATGGCAATCATGACTTTTCAATCCAGAAATCTTATGTTCTTTAAGATTTACACAATGAGATATATTTGACGAGAAGCCATCTGGAACTCTTAATTGCTTAAGAAAAAGGCAAAATGTGTGCTTCTCATTTGGCGATAACATGTAGGAGGCAGCAGGAAGAACAAACTTATCCCCTTTTTGGATCGGATGTAATTCTGGTCTTATATTCATTGCTTGCAAATCAAGACGAGATTTCACTGTGTCCTTAGTTTTTCCCTTGGTATTCATAATTGTCCCTTGTACATTATCATATATATTCTTCTTAATGTGCATTACATCTAAATTATGACGCAACAAAAGAGTTTTCCAATATGGAAGTTCAACGAATATACTTTTCTTGTTCCAATTATCACCTCGAATGTTATGTGATATTTTTACCCTTTTATTAGGAGCTTTTGTTAAAATGATTCCTTCAAGATCTTGCACTTGTTCGAAGATTTCATCACCGCTAAATAACTTTGGTGCATAACCTCGCTCCTTGGTTCTATCAAAAGAATATTTATCATATCGCCACTTGTGCTTATTAGGCAAATATCGTCGATAGCCCATATAACATTGCTTGCAACCATTAGTTAACATAATAGAAAAGGTATTCTTATTGCAACAAGGACATGCTAGTTTTCCCTTTGTACTCCATCCAGTCAGGTTTCCGTAAGTAGGAAAATCATTAATTGTCCACAACAAAGCTACACGTAATTGAAAATTTTGTCGTATTGATGCATCAAATTTTTCAACACCTACTTCCCATAGTTCCTTCAACTCAGTTCCTTCAACTCTTCAATCAATGGTTGGAGATAGATATTAATTGCATCCCCGGGACTCTCAGGTTCTGGAATAAGCATTGACAAAATGAAATTAGATTGCTTCATACATATCCATGGAGGCAGATTGTAGGGAATTAGGATTACTGGCCAAATGCTATATGGTTTTCTCGAATCTCCAAATGGTTGAAAGCCATCGCTAGCAAGACCAAGTCTGACATTACGAGGTTCTAATGCAAATGGTTCATGTAGTTCATCAAAAGACTTCCATGCCATTGAATCAGCCGGGTGCCGCATCACTCCATCATCTACTCTTTTATCAAAATGCCATCTCATAAAAGAAGCTGTTTTTGTTGACATAAATAACCTTTGAAGTCTAGATTTTAATGGAAAATAACGTAATGACTTCAGTGGTATTTTTTTACCATTTACTTTATGTTCAATTTCCCCACTACATTTGTCATGCTTCCATCTAGAAGTCCCGCAAATTTTGCATGAATCAGATTCTTCATTCTCTTTCCAATATAACATACAATTGTTAATGCATGCATCAATTTTTTGGTAAGAAAGTCCAAGATCATGAATAGTTTTTTTTGCCTCATAATATGAATATGGGAATGTTGTTCCGCTTGGTAGAATATCTTCTTTTAATAATTGAAGTAACATAGTAAATAACGCATTACTCCATCCTCCAAGGCTCTTAATATGAAACAATTTGATTAGCAAAGATAATTTTGAGCATTTCGAACCATTATATAATGGTTGATTAGACTCTTTAAGTAATTTATAGAAAGGCTTTGCTTCGTCATTTGGTTCATCTTCAAAATCTTCATCAATTATCGTAGTATTGTTCTCAAAATTTCTATTCAATTCAGGATATTAATCCCTTAAGATTTCATGCATTTCATCAGCACTATCATCTTCTTCTATTCCCTCATTATCATCATCTGAATCTGAATCCGATTGAGACTCGCCAGATCTTTCACCATGGTGATATCAGAAAGTGTAACTCTGAACTATTCCATAAACTTTCAAATGCGTCTCAACTAGCTCACGAGTTCCTGAATATGTATTATTACATCTAACACAAGGGCATCGAATTTTATTGTTATGTCCTGTACGTTTAAAAGCATAATTCAAAAAAATTTTAACTCCATTTTCATATGCTTCACTTAATCGATCATTAACTAGATCCATCCAATATTTACTAGGTGCCATTTTCTCATAATCGAGTAGAGATAATCCAAAAAAATTACCTACACAAACAGATAGTATAATGAGTAATGTTATACAATATTTTCTGAAGAATGTAAATAAATAATTATTGTTAGAATTCATTCATATTAAAGAGACTATTAAGAAGGCTAGCATGCATTTTAAATATATAGAAGCAGAATTTGATATTCTTTCTATTCATAGAAAGGGACAAACTTTTTGCAACTTGTCAAAAGACTTAGTAGCAATTTATGAAAATCTATAAAAAGTTTAAGATATAATGTGATTTCACTAATGACACAAAACTAATTATGAGAAGTTTTTGATAAATAATCAAAATTTGAAATCCTAATAAATAAAAAATAGTGAAAGTTAAAAAATAAAGAACAAAATATAAGCAATGTCTTAATTAAACTCTCGTTGCATACAACTAAAACTCAAATGTTTCGATTATCTTGTCAATCATTGACTCATCCATAGCTAAGTCTATTCTAAACACTAACAAATTATTCTAGCAAAATAATATTAATGAGTAAAATAATATTAACAAGAAACAGAAAAATGTTTCGATTATCCTGCCAATCATTGACTCATCCATAGCTAAGTCTGTTCTAAACACTAACAAATTATTCTAGCAAAATAATATTAATGAGTAAAAAAAAAATTACTCAGAAAATCGGCACGACGACGGGCTGCGGCACGATGATGGGCTGCGGCACGACGACGGGTTGCAGGGGCGCGGGCGCGACGAGTTGTGGCCGTGGGCGCGAACGCGACTGTCTGTAGGTGAGGCGATGGACTACAAGGGCGGCGACTGGGGGCTCCGGGCCGTCAACTGTGTATCGCGTGCGGTGATAGTGGGCCGATGACGGAGGGCTATAGGCGGAGCTTCACGCGCGCGTTGAGAGAGGTCCGGCGACAAGGGTTGCAGGCGGAGCTTCTCGCGCGCGGTGAGAGGGGATCGGCGACGGAGGCCTTCTCGCGCGCGCGCGTTGAAAGGGGCGGGACGGATGGCTTCGAACTTGAATAAAATAGAGAGAAGAAAAATTATAGAGGTTTTTTTTGGTCTCTGTAGGTAGGTGGGTAAGAGAAGTATTTTGGAGGAAAGTGACGATAGGAAAAAAAAGAAATAAATAAATAAAAAATAAAGAGAGGTGCTGTGTCGGTTTGGGAATTAGCAAAAGTGGGAATTAGCAAAAGAGGAAGGTGAATGGGTTTTAGGAGAGAGGTTGCATGTGAGAGTAAAAGAAAATTCTTGCTTTATCAGAAAAATATCAAGATTTTATACTATTAACGACCGGATAACTTAAAAAATCTAAATTAATTTGTCCCAGCCGCAGGAAACGTTTATATGTATGTTTTTAATGACCAAAATTTTTTTCCTTCGTTAAAATTTGGTCGTTAAAAATAATAATTCTTGTAGTGGAATGATATGATAACTTCTTATTAAAATGACAAAAAAAAAAAAAAAATACATTTTTTGTTTAACATATAAATTAAAAATATCTTCACTAGCTTAATTTCTTTTGCAGAAAAATAGTTACTTTGCTCACTTTTTTTTTTTTAATTTGTATTATTTCATATGGTATTAGAGTGTATGTGTGAGATACTGGACTTTTACAAATGACAAAGTTATAGCATTGTTGGTCGGTCGACACGTTAGAGGAGTGTTGGGTAGAGTCAGAACCATTTTAACATGAATAGGTGCGAAAAACGAAGCTCAGGATGCTTTTGGAGGCTTTTTCAGAGGGTTTCGGGCTTTCGGGCGCAGATACGGGCTCAGATCCGTGCTGTAGCCACTCGAATGGTGGTTGGTAGGAGGACGAGTGGGGCGAGCCGGCACACGAGCGTGGCAGCGCGGGGTGTGTGGTGGGCCACGTGGCGTCGCCCCACTAGGCATGGGAAAGCTGAGAGGCGCGAGTGACGCGTGACGCGATGCGTGCGGGCAACACATGGCAGGTTCGGGTTGTTTCAGGTGCCCGAAAGGAGCCCTATAGCGGACCGAATGTTTCGGGCCACCCTTTTTGAGTTTGGGCTGCATGAAATGGGTGTTTCGGTCGCCCAAAAGTTGGTTTTGGGTGCCCAAATCGCCTATTTTGGCCTATTTAACGCACGTAGTGTAGAGTACCGGGACTTCGGATAGTGCACCGACCTCGCAGGATGGCGTGGTGCAGAGAATTTGCTTTGGACGAGTTCCAATTATGTTTTCAGATGAGTTCGGGTTGAGTCGGATTGACGCGGAAGCCCCAGCTTGAATCGGAGTTTTTCCGGGCATTGTGCGCCGTTAGAGGACTGGTTTGCTAGAGCCGCGATTCCACTGTTGTTTGCAGAAAAATTGGGAAAGGTTTGGAACATGTGTATTTTCTGTTTATAGTGAAGTTCGGTAGGTTTCGGACTGGTGCGGAGACCCCGAAGGCGAAAAGTGAGTTGGAGTCGGCAGATATGGGAGCCGGTTTTTGGATTGAGCACCTTGACTCTACGATTGAGCTTTTTGAGTGGGAAAAACTTTGGACATGTGTATTTTCAGATTACAGCGAAGTTCGGGGAGTTCCGGACCTGTGCGGAGGCCTCGAGGGCAAAAAGTGAGTTGAAGTGGGCTTAATTGGATTATTTAATTGATTAATTAATTATTTAGTGTTGGCTGTGGAGGAATTAGTGAAAGCAAGAGTAAAGAAAGAAAAGGATTTAAAAGAGAGTGTGTTTGGTGTATGATTGGATTTAGTGTTGGTGTTGGGAGAGTGTTGGAGGATTATAGGGCCCTTTACACCATGCACCATGCACCAACACTAATTAATTAAAGTGCCATGTCATCGTCTCCTCCAAAACTCAAACAGAGGATTTTTCCTCAAACAGAGGAATGAGAGGAATGGGAAGGAGGAGAGAAAGAAGAAGAATTGAGGTGAGGAAAAAGAGGATTTTGATCGTCTTGACGGCGCGAATATATTGCTAGTAGTCGCGTGGTGCCGAGCGGAGCAAGCGTGCGTCGAGCCTCATGGAAGGTTGTGCTGTTTTTTTTTTTAAGTGAGAGAGAAGGAGAGAAAGCTTGGATGGTTTTGTTGATGGTTTTGATGCTGAATTTGTTGGGTTTGCTGTCCAGGAGTGGAGGAGAGGCCAGCGGAGGGTGCCGCGTGGGCGCGCAGAGGCGCCGCTCGCGGCTGGTGAGGTCGCTGCGCGGGCGCGCACGGGCGCCACGCGCAGCCGCTGCAAGCGGGCGCGCGCAGGCGGGCGCGCGTAGTAAGCGGGCGCCGCGTGGCGCGCACATGGGCACCGCGTGGCTGGAGCTTGGGCGCCGCGCGTGCTGCAATTTGCTTTTTTTTTTTTTTTTTTTCTTCTTCTTTCTTTTTCTTTCTTTCTTTGGCTTGGCGTTCTGGAACAAATAGTGGGGTTCCGGAATAGGCCTCTGGGTACCGGTACTAAATGGAGAGTACCGGTACCCCAATGTGCTGAATGCAGTTTTTGGTGGATTTTGCAAGGGCAATTCGGTCTTTTCACTTTTCTAACCCTCTATTTGACCCTGTGGACCACCTCTCATCTATATATGAGGACTCCCCCACCTCCTCTCTTCTCAGTATGGATCAGAGAAAAGAAAAGAGAAGAAAGAAAGGAGAGAAAATAGCTGAGAGAAGTAAGGCAGTTGAAGGAGGCAGCTTGGAGTTCTTGCTGCTTGGTCCTGTTTGGAGCCGCGCGCGCGTCGAGCAATGTACAAGGTAAGTTGGCAGATTTTCGTGGTTAGGTTTTTGGATTTCTTGAGTTGATTTTGAATGGGATTTTTGAGTGGAAATTGGTTGTTCTTCCATGTCTTCGTGTGCACCTTGAGAGGGAACAAGCAAGCAAAGGTGCTGCTCGAGAGGTCTTGCGGCTTGGAACTGAGCGGGGCCGCGCACGCGTCGGCCGTGTGTGAGGTAGGTGACAGTTGTTTTTCCAGTGGGATTAAGATTTTTCCTTAAATAGATTTTATGGGTTTTGAGTTTGGATTTGGTTGTATTTCTTCTCCTTTGTGCTTTTGAGCTGAGGGTGTGGCTGTGAGCTTGGTTTTTGCACTGTGCAGAGCCGAGGGGGCACGCGCGCATGCGTGCATGCTGTGAGCGGACGGCGAGGGAGTCGGAGCGCACCGAATTTTTATTAGAGGACAAGGGGGATCCGTTCGAGCTTCCAGGGACTTTTCCGAGGATCGTGAGAGCGCGCGCGCGCGGCGCAGTTTTGGGTGTTTTCCGGCAAATTTCGACAGTGAGCGGGCGACACTTCACCAGCTTCAGCATTTACCTACGGAGTGCTTTTGAGGTGGGTTGGAATTTCTCCGAAATATATGGAATGCCTTCTAAGCTTCTGTAAGCATGTGGATCATGTTTAGTCTATCTGTTTTATGCTTTATAAATCTGATAGTTGCCTAGAAAATTGTAGAAATACTTTCCTGAGCCCTGATATTTTTTAGCATGATCTAGAGGTGTCTTGACACTAGGCTGCATGATTATTTTGCATTGGATTGGTATCTGAACCATTTTAAAATCTTCAGACATGTTTAATGAAAATCGGGCTTCTAAAAATGTTTCTAAAACTGTGAGCTCACCCAGAGGGGGTCGAGTTGGTTCAGATTGCATGTATGCTCGTGCCAGAGGGTCGAGCGGATTTTTAGTGCATTGTGTGTTGGGTTTCTAGTGTTTTGAGAGTTGCATTTCCTGGTTGGGATTGTTGGGTTCATTCTAGATCACGGGTGGTATTTCTGTTTTAGTCGTGGAGGTTTTCCGACTTCGCCATGGGTTGTGCATTATCAGATTGAGTCGTAGAGAGTTCTCCGACAGATTATGTGAGGATTGGGCATTTCCCGATTGAGTCGTGGTTTCTTTTTCCGACCGAGTTGTGATGTTGAGCACTGAGTTTCCAATCTGTTTGATCGTAGATCATAGCCTGCATGTGTCGCTTATGAGACATTTGAGATTGATGAGATACTTGAGTTCGGTGAGGTCGCTCCCCTCGAGCTACGCCCCGGGTGCGTGTTGTTGATGCGCCTAGTTGATATACTAGTGGTCGCTTGATACCCCTGGCCGAGTTACCATGGGGTCACTTTGTGTGAGATTGAGATAGTCCGTGTGGGACGCCCTACGTAAGTCCCGTCCCAGTATGGATGAGGTGGCAGTAGGTTTGACGCAGGCTTGACTGGACCCTATGAGGCAGTCATTGAGATTGGGTGTTATGAGATAGTGATTGCATAGCATGTTCTTAGATGAGTTTTTCTTTGAGCATGATACTCGAGGCATATTAGCAGTAGCGAGTGTATGCATATTTCATCTCTAGTAGAGTTTCCTGAGCATGATGTTTGAGACTTGGTAGCTATAGTTTCCTTTCAGCTTTTATCTATCTATCTATCTGCATACCTATCTACTGTGCCTCCAGTAGGCTTAGTGGGCATACCGTGGATATTGGTGACGGTACCCACTGAGATCTACCTTATGCAGTAGATCTCATACTCGCTGCAGTGGCAAGTTCCTGAGATAGCTGTTCCGGCTTGTGTCGCACAGAGACAGCAGATCGAGGTGAGGACGTGGCCGATTAGTTTCTTACCAGCATTGAGAGTCTGAGGTAGATGTACCCGGTATTTTATTTTATGTTTCCACTTTTGTACTGGACATTCTGAGAGATCTGTGAGGTTTGTACTTGTATTAACAGCGAGAGACTTGTGTTTGAAGATTATTGTGTTTATTCAGATGTTCAGTTGATTTCTTTAGCTTTTGGGTTTTAGTTCTATTTCAGCTCTGATACATTTTTTAGCTTTAGATCTAACCTTGCAGGGTAGACGCTTCGTCTGTACAGCAGTTTCCGTACAGATGGCGGATCTGTTGGCGAGCCCGGATCGCAGTTTCGACCCCGGGGCGTGACAGATTAGTGTGGTATCAGAGCCTAGGAATATAGGTCATTGAGGACTTAGAGACCCTAGGCTATTGGTTGGACAGTAGGATGACTGTCGTGAGAGACGTGAATTTAGCGAGAGTCCTGATTGAGTTTGTACCTCCCCCAGAGGATTGGGGCGATGATCTTACATGTTATTCCTCTAAAGATGATTATGTTGGCTGCAGACAACATAATACTTTAGTATGGGTAACATGTTCTAGACTTTCGCTTGATTGGGTCGAGAAAGTTCTTGGTCCTAATGTTTGTTCTGTTGCAGTGGTTTTTGATGCCTCCGAGACGCCGTGCAGCGGCGAGGGCGTATTTGACCTTGGGTGAAGAGCCCGAACAGCGGGAGGCTGAATGGACAGAGCAGAGTGAGGTTCGTGAGTTGCGAGCCAAGTAGCTCAGTTGTTTGAGGCGATGCGGCGCCAGGAAGAAAGCATGGAGCACGTGATGTGCATACTTGAGCTGAGAGCATCTCCCGGGGTATCGCCAGTAGTACCTCCGGCCGCGACATCATCGACTTCGACCCAAATCGCACTGTGGATAGTGCTGGAGCAGCAAGACATTGTCAATCGGTTATGTACCTCATCCAGCTCCATCCCCTATAGATTTTAGGGCGGAGTTGGAGCCTTGGGAGGCCGAGAACTGGATTGCTGTTTGGGAAAAGTTGTTTGAGGACTTGTTCATCCAGGTGAAGCATCAGGTGCACTTGGTTGCATACTTTTGGATAGGGACACCGAGAGTTGATGGCGTCGAGTTCGTCCTGCTGGACCACCGGGAGCGCAGTGGATGACCTGGAGCGAGATTCTAGGATTGATGAGCAGTGTGCCGCATGTCGCCCAGGGTGAAGCCCAGAACGTGGATTATGTTTGAGAGGGGACTGCATCGGGATATCTATCTCTTGTGCATTCTCGGCGAGTGCCGACTTCAGATGCAGCGATTGTGCATACTCGATGGATTGACCGAGGATCAGTGATCACGTCCAAGAGGGACGAGGAGCGAGGGACCAGCTCCAGAGAGAGAGGCGTCCAGTACCGCCTGATTTTGGGGACGGTCGAGTGGACCAAAGTTGCCATGATTCCAGTCTTAGGGTCATGGGTCTCAGAGGAGACGGAGACCAGGAGGTTCTCGACAGTCGAGACACCAGCGGCAGTATTGGTATGATTGTGTCTTTTGCGGTGGGCCGCATTCATCGCCATAGAGTGACTTCAGGAAAGAGCGATGCTTTTCACATGGATAGTCAGGACATTTCCAGGCAGAGTGTCCTAGAGTGGTGCTCGTGGATTTGTCGCTTGCGACGGCACCCCTCTACCCCTTCAGGATTTAGAGGTTCATCCGACTTACCGGTAGGCCGATAGAGCCATGACGCCGAGACAAATGGAGCGATGGCCACCAGCATCTAGTGGATGAGATTATGTAGCTGGTTGAGGACGCCAGGATAGTGGATCGTGTCTTACCAGGTGTGGTTCTGCTGACGGTTGTCAGAGTTGGAGCATGTTTGATGCCGACACCGCATGCGCGTGTTTTAGTAAGCAGGAGTAGCTTCGCGTGGGCCTGAGATAGGATGGTTGGCTTGTGCACGTGAGGATCAGGTTCTAGATCACGTTTAGCACATGGTTGAGTGTTGCCAACCCCGCCCAGTGCAGTTAGGACATTGGATTTGATCCATTGAGTTGTTAGGCCTTCATCAGCTCTGAGATATTGATACGAGGTTAGTTTGGGATTGGATATCCCATGTTATGCTATCATGGATTGTTGAGAGAGGACAATGACCTCCGAGGACCTTGTCAGGAAGAGTACGCTTATAGAGGAAGCTAGAGCACGACAGAGTTTGAGTCGTGGTCGTTTCGCTTTGCTAGCGATTGTAGAGAAGGTACCTACGGTGGCATCGGGACCAAAGAATATCCTTATCGCCCGTGTGATCCCGAGTATGAGTCTACCTGAGCTGGTATTGAAGCCGCCGTCTAGTGAGTTTGAGATCGAGATAGCGATTGACGTGGTTTTGGAAACTGCGCCTGTCACGCCCCGAGTCCGCCAATTTGTACGGTTCGGGCACGCCAACAGACCCGCCAATCGGGTAAAACCTTTTTCTACCCGAAAGGAACGGTAACATCCATAATAACACAACAAGTGTATGCGGAAGCTCAATATCAGAGTACTAAAAATCACTATAAATTAAAACTTTCATTTAATAAACCAACAATTAATGCGGAAATGAAAGCATACAGGAGTGAACCATAAATTAAACTTACTACACTTTACATTTCTGAACTTGCAAATAAAATTATTACATTTCCTTTACATAAATTCCTCACTATACAAGGTTCACTCAAGAAATACATAAATGGGATACCTCTGCTAGACCCTCTAGGTCACTATGCTGCTGGGCCCTTGCCCCTGTCGTATGCCTCGCTGTCGTCTGCATCTGATCTGTCTCGACCGCTGCACCCATTCCCGAACCTGTGGGGGGTCACCCAAGGGGTGTGAGAACTCCGACAGAGTTCCCAGTGGGTTCAACCACCGAGAAAAAGTGTCCTACACCACTTGGTCCAATGGAAGCAATAATAATAGTGCTAGGAAACTAAAATCCTCAATATCAAAATGCTGCTATGCAATATAATATATCACTGCACTATACTATCTGTGTCTAATCACCAACCATCACTACTCTTGTCTAGCCACACTAGGCTGCTAAGCACCAACTCGGCCACTATGCCGCTGTATATAGGGTCAAACTAACCCGGCCACCTTGGCCACTCTAATTTCTCTTTATTCTTTAAATTCTGGTGCTTTAGTTCAAGTTAACCCTCAGAAATTCTTATCCAACGGGCCCCAGCCCGGTAGTCCTGCTACCATAAGATAAGATTTCTAAGGTTGCCGATAGCACCCGCAAGTGCTACCCCGCCCAACGGGGAACTTGTCCTACGGGTCTCTGCCCGGGAGAGGGACACTGCCCTTAGCTCCGACAAGGCTACTTTTTACCCCCGAAGGTACGCTCGTTTTATCTTTATATTTTCTTTCTTTTCTTTTCTTTTTCTTTCTCTTTTTGCTTTAGTTCTTAGCCTCTTTGCCTTTGAACACTTGCTTTTCTTTCTTATTCGAGCTTGTAGCTCCCTTTTGCCACTGGCAAATCTCTTTCTTTTTCCTTTGAGCGTTTAGCTCTTTGCTTTCACTTTAAGCCTTTCGAAAGTACCTCGTCCGACGGGTCACTGCCCAGGGAGCCCTGCTCCACTTGACGAGTCTCAAATTCGAAGGCGCCATTTACATTTTCTTTATACTTTTTAGCCACTTTTAGCTTGCTTTTAACTTTGCCTTTTTACAACTTTTTACCTCTTATCCTAGGTCTCGCCATAAGGATAACTAGAGAGTCTCCTGGACTCTTAAAAATTTCTCTTTTATTTCTTTAACTCAAATTGAAGTTAAAGTTATTATCCATTTGCCCAGACACCCTATGACTTTCTAGGGTTGTATTTGTTTAATTCTTTAACCTTGGGATCTCATCCCCCTTTCATGATTCCTCACTGAATCCTAGAGTTAACTTAACTCTATTTTCCAAATTTCACTTTTAACTTAGAGTTACACTGACTCTAATTTCCTGTTTTCCCTTTCATGTCTCCATACTTGATCCACCTTTTCCATCTTTGTGATTCCTTACTGAATCTTAGAGTTAACTTAACTCTATTTTTCTGTTCCACCTTTAACTTAGAGTTACACTGACTCTAATCTCCTGTTCCACTTTTATCTTAGAGTTACACTGACTCTAATCTCCTGTTCCACTTTTATCTTAGAGTTACACTGACTCTAATTTCCTGTCTGTGAGTTTAAACTCCTCTGGATCACCTTAGGTTCCCTTTACCTAAGTTCCATGTCATACTCATCCTAGAGTTCCTTGACTCTATGTTGATCACTAGCTCTCCTTAGGTTTCCTTCACCTAAGTTCCATGTCACATATGTCCTAGAGTTCCCTGACTCTATGTTGATCACTCTATCCAATGTCCTTAGGTTATCTCCTAAGACAATGCCACTCGTTAATTCCTAGGATAGCTCCTATGTTTGATGTCACTCGTCAAACCCCTAAACTAGGTTTTCTCCTAGTCTTACTACCAACAAGTTCTGTTCCCTTATGTCACATGATTCCTAGGGTTGTGCCCTACATGATCACAGTCATCAAGTAATTACTCATTTCTACGCATGCAATTATTTTCATATCCATCATAAAAATAATATTTATCCTCTAAGTCCTTTTTGCACATGAAAATAAATTATCTCCTTTTGGCAACTGACAGTTGCATTTATCATCTGTGTCCATCTACACATACAAATTTATCCCCTATTGTGGATAAATCATAAATATCACTTTTCCTCTAAATTTCTCTACACATGCACATATATCATCTGTAATTGGCAACCAACAGTTGCTCTTTTCATCTGTGTTCCTCTAAACATGCAATCTTATTCATAATTACCTAACGCCTCTAACAGGCTACTATCATGCTTCGAATCGAAAAGCAAAGGAGCAAGGGGAGAGGTCACCCAATTTCGGCAGAATTCCCCACCTTGTAGTATACCCAATTGCTTGTAGACACTTGCAATTGGTCTCCGCGCGATTCCACTTGTCTCCTCGAGCTTGCACGCAAAACGGCGCACTTCCCTCGGGTCCGCACGCAAAACGGTGCGCGATAAAATGATCTGCACGTAAAACGGTGCACGTACCTCGGATTGGCACGCAAAACGAGGCGCGCCAAAATTGTCCCCGACAGTCTGCGCAACAAAACGGCACAGTATAACTCGGTTCCTAACACGCAACACGATAATGGGGTCAAATCTAAACCCAAAGAAAGCATAAAAATTATGCCAAAAATACCATGAAAATAACGTTACCTCGTACAGTCGCGCTGTCCATCGGCTTTTTGGAACGCCTCGCGCGCTCCACGAGGTTCACGGCGTGCTCGCTTGCCCCACAAAATCCTCTCTTTTTTTTTCTTTTCCTCTCTCTCTATCTCTCTCTCTCTCCCTCACTCACTCACGGTTGGAGAAGAAAGGAAAGAGGAGAAAAATGGAGGTGCGGGAGAAAGAAGAAGAAGAAAAGGAAGGGAGTGAAGAAAGATGGTCCACGGGCCACTGGTCTATGGTGCACCCGTCGGTCTACAAGACCCAGCCGGGTGCACCCGGTCCACGCACGCACGCTCACCTGGCGCCCATGTTGACCCGCGCCCAAGTGCGCTCCAGCTGTGCGCCTCGCGCAGCGCGCCGCGCGTCTTGAAAAAATTCGTTTTTGTTCCGTTTTCTGTCCGTTTTTCGTCCGTTTCCGTCCAAATTTGACAGGCGGCTTCGTTTCGGCTTAATTTACCACAGAAAAATTTTAAATTTTCAGTTTGGGCCATTTCTGGGCCACCAAAAGTCTCGCTGTATCTAGAATCATTGGCGGACCCCGTTCTCACAATCCGGGTATCCTATCAACCCGAAATTTTTACTGTGACCTTAAAACATAATTACGAAGCTCCCCAAATTTTCTCAGAATTTTTCGACACTGTTGGCGGAGCCCGTTTTCACTATCGGGTATCCGATCAACGCGAAACTTTTTCTGTGGTCTTAAAACATATTTACGGGGCTCCCGTAATTTTCTCGGAATTTTCCGACACTGTGAATTTTCCACTAAAAATCTGGGCCCCCTTTCTCAAATAAATTTTTAAATGTCTCCATTTTAACCCGATTTGGGCCCAACTCGCGTCCACATATTCTTTACTTCCCTAACTTTCATAACACTAGTATTTCATACCACCTTTATTTATATTTATTTATGTGCCGAAAATTCGGTACATTACAGCGCCGACTTCGGTAGCACCTCTTGGAGTATCACCCATAAGACAGAGACAGATAGAGAGCTGGTAGCGCAGTTGCGGGATCTGATAGATCAAGAGGTCTGTGTGACCCAATACCACGTCGTGGGAATACTATGGTGAGTATCCAAGAGATTGATACTTGAGTATGATGCCACACCATTGATATACGGTGGTGATGCCACGCCATTGGTACACGGCAGTGATGCCACGTTGTGAGTACACAACGGTGAGGGTTCTATGATGGTTCAAGCACAAACAGGTTTGGATTGTTTTTCGACAGATACCCCTTGTGAGATTGAGAGCGTTATGGAACCTTACAGCCGAGGGCTGTGCCCAGATAGTGTTCAGAACCAGGTAGGGGGCATTATAAATTCACAGCGCGGTCAAATGGATTGACTAATGCCCTGCCGCCTTTAGGACTTGAGGAAATTGGGTATATTCCAGCTGTGTTTGCACGGGTTAGTAGCAGTACCCGTCGTGGATATTTGGATTTATTTCCGAGGTGACTTAGAGTATGAGGAGCACTTGAGGATAGTGCTACGACTTCTAATAGAGAAGAAGTTGTTGCCGAGTTGAGAGAGTATACACTTTGACTTCGGAAGGTTCTGTTGTTAGGCCATGTGATTTCAGTTGCAAGAGTGACAGAGGACCCAACAAAGAGTAATGCCGTTGAGGACTAGCTTAAGCCTATGTTAGTGGCAGAGGTCAGAAGCTTTTGGACTGAGTAGTGGCGGTGAAGCTTCGAGGAGATAAAGCTGAGGATCAAATCAGCATTGATTTGGATGATTGCATGTGGGCAGAGTCATTCGAGGTGTATGATTGATATCACAGTATTATTCCGGCGAGGACATTATGGTCAGTTACGCCTTGTCTAGGCGAGCAGTGCAACCTTGGATTGAGGTGATCGATTAGTGGGTGCCACTTTTGGAACTTGGAATTTGAGAATCGAAAATTTGGAAAAATGTTCCCGAGGTTGAAATTATTCCCCTGTCAAGGGATGTGAGAGTGTATTTGTGGTATTTTGAGCATGTGGTTGCTAAGGAGCAACAAAGGAGTTTTGCCTATTGGATGCTTGGAGTTTAGATTTGGAGACTTCGATTTTTTTAGAAGCCACCAGCCGTGGAGATATATATATATATATATATATATATAGATTTGAGTTTATGGGGGGGAGTTTGAACTGCGAGTTTTATCTGACTGGAAGGAGTGTATTTGATCACCCTCATATTTTGGATTTCACTTCCTTGGAATTGGACGAAGATTGAGAATCCGGAGCCATCATGATGAGTGAGAACGGCCACTTGAGAGTCTGAGGATGAGTTGTGTGTTTCCTATCCCCATTGGTTTGAGTCACCCCCCTAAGTTATGGATTTATTTTGGTTTCGAGGACGAAACCTTTTTAAGGAGGGGAGAGTGTAGAGTACGGGAACTTCGGATAGTGCACCGACCTCGCAGGATGGCGTGGTGCAGAGAATTTGCTTTGGACGAGTTCCAATTATGTTTTCAGATGAGTTCGGGTTGAGTCGGATCGACGCGGAAGCCCCAGCTTGAATCGGAGTTTTTCTGCGCATTGTGCGCCGTTAGAGGACTGGTTTGTTAGAGCCGCGATTCCACTGTTGTTTGCAGAAAAATTGGGAAAGGTTTGGAACATATGTATTTTCTGTTTACAGTGAAGTTCGGGAGGTTTCAGACTGGTGCGGAGACCCCGAAGGCGAAAAGTGAGTTGGAGTCGGCAGATATGGGAGCCGGTTTTTGGATTGAGCACCTTGACTCTACGATTGAGCTTTTTGAGTGGGAAAAATTTTGGACATATGCATTTTCAGATTACAGCGGAGTTCGGGGAGTTTCGGACCTGTGCAGAGGCCCCGATGGCAAAAAGTGAGTTGAAGTGGGCTTAATTGGATTATTTAATTGGTTAATTAATTATTTAGTGTTGGCTGTGGAGGAATTAGTGAAAGCAAAAGTAAAGAAAGAAAAGGATTTAAAAGAGAGTGTGTTTGGTGTATGATTGGATTTAGTGTTGGTGTTGGGAGATTGTTGGAGGATTATGGGGCCCTTTACACCATGCACCATGCACCAACACTAATTAATTAAAGTGCCATGTCATCGTCTCCTCTAAAACTCAAACAGAGGATTTTTCCTCAAACAGAGGAATGAGAGGAATGGGAAGGAGGAGAGAAAGAAGAAGAATTGAGGTGAGGAAAAAGAGGATTTTGATCGTCTTGACGGCGCGAATCTATTACTAGTAGCCGCGTGGTGCCGAGCGGAGCAAGCGTGCGTCGAGCCTCATGGAAGGTTGTGCTATTTTTTTTTAGTGAGAGAGAGAGAAAGCTTGGATGGTTTTGTTGATGGTTTTGATGCTGAATTTGTTGGGTTTGCTGTCCAGGAGTGGAGGAGAGGCCAGCGGAAGGTGTCGCGCGGGCGTGCAAAGGCACCGCGCGCGGCTGGTGAGGTCGCTACGCGGGCGCACACGGGCGCCACGCGCAGCCGCTGCAAGCGGGCGCGCGCAGGCGGGCGCGCGCAGCAAGCGGGCGCCGCGCGGCTGGAGCTTGGGCGCCGCGCGTGCTACGATTTGCTTTTTTTTTTCTTCTTCTTCTTCTTTCCTTTTCTTTCTTTCTTTGGCTTGGCGTTCCGGAACAAATAGTGGGGTTCCGGAACAGGCCTTTGGGTACCGGTACTAAATGGAGAGTACCGGTACCCTAATGTGCTGAATGCAGTTTTTGGTGGATTTTGCAAGGGCAATTCGGTCTTTTCACTTTTCTAACCCTCCATTTCACCTTGTGGACCACCTCTCCTCTATATATGAGGACTCCCCCACCTCCTCTCTTCTCAGCATGGATCAGAGAAAAGAAAAGAGAAGAACGAAAGGAGAGAAAATAGATGAGAGAAGTAAGGCAATTGAAGAAGGCAGCTTGGAGTTCTTGCTGCTTGGTCCTGTTTGGAGCCACACACGCGTCGAGCAATGTACAAGGTAAGTTGGCAGATTTTTGTGGTTAGGTTTTTGGATTTCTTGAGTTGATTTTGAATGGGATTTTTGAGTGGAAATTGGTTGTTCTTCCATGTCTTCGTGTGCACCTTGAGAGGGAACAAGCAAGCAAAGGTGCTGCTCGAGAGGTCTTGCGGCTTGGAACTGAGCGGGGCCGTGCACGCGTCGGCCGTGTGTGAGGTAGGTGACAATTGTTTTTTCCAGTGGGATTAAGATTTTTTCTTAAATGGATTTTATGGGTTTTTGAGTTTGGATTTGGTTGTATTTCTTCTCCTTTGTGCTGTTGAGCTGAGGGTGTGGCTGTGAGCTTGGTTTTTGCACTGTGCGGAGTCGAGGGTGCACGCGCGCATGCGTGCATGCTGTGAGCGGACGGCGAGGGAGCCGGAGCGCGCCGGATTTTTATTAGAGGACACAGGGGATCCGTTCGAGCTTCCAGGGATTTTTCCGAAGATCGCGAGAGAGCGCGCGCGCGGCGCAGTTTTGGGTGTTTTCCGGCAGATTTCGACAGTGAGCGGGCGACACTTCACCGGCTTCAGCGTTTGCCTGCGGAGTGCTTTTGAGGTGGGTTGGAATTTCTCCGAAATGTATGGAATGCCTTCTAAAGCTTCTGTAAGCATGTGGATTATGTTTAGTCTATCTGTTTTATGCTTTATAAATCTGATAGTTGCCTAGAAAATTGTAGAAATACTTTCCTGAGCCCCTGATATTTTTAGCATGATCTAGAGGTGTCTTGACACTAGACTGCATGATTATTTTGCATTGGATTGGTATCTGAACCGTTTTAAAAATCTTCGGACATGTTTAATGAAAACCGGGCTTCAAAAAATGTTTCTAAAATTGTGAGATCACCCAGAGGGGGTCGAGTTGGTTCAGATTGCATGTATGCTCGTGCCAGAGGGTCGAGCGGATTTTTAGTGCATTGTGTGTTGGGTTTCTAGTGTTTTGAGAGTTGCATTTCCTGGTTGGGATTGTTGGGTTCATTCTAGATCACGGGTGGTATTTCTGTTTTAGTCGTGGAGGTTTTCCGACTTCGCCATGGGTTGTGCATTATCAGATTGAGTCGTAGAGAGTTCTCCGACAGATTATGTGAGGATTGGGCATTTCCCGATTGAGTCGTGGTTTCTTTTTCCGACCGAGTTGTGATGTTGAGCACTGAGTTTCCGATCTGTTTGATCGTGGATCATAGCCTACATTTGCCGCTTATGAGACATTTGAGACTGATGAGATACTTGAGTTCGGTGGGGTCGCTCCCCTCGAGCTACGCCCCGGGTGCGTGTTGTTGATGCGCCTAGTTGATATACTAGTGGGCGCTTGATACCCCTGGCCGAGTTACCATGGGGTCACTTTGTGTGAGATTGAGATAGTCCGTGTGGGACGCCCTACGTAAGTCCCGTCCCAGTGTAGATGAGGTGGCAGTAGGTTTGGCGCAGGTTTGACTGGACCCTATGAGGCAATCATTGAGATTGGGTGTTATGAGAGAGTGATTGCATAGCATGTTCTTAGATGAGTTTTCCTTTGAGCATGATACTCGAGGCATGTTAGCAGTAGCGAGTGTATGCATATTTCATCTCTAGTAGAGTTTCCTGAGCATGATGTTTGAGACTTGGTAGCTATAGTTTCCTTTCAGCTTTTATCTATCTATCTATCTGCATACCTATCTGTTGTACCTTCAGTAGGCTTAGTGGGCATACCGTGGATATTGGTGACGGTACCCACTGAGATCTACCTTATGCAGTAGATCTCACACCCGCTGCGGTGGCAGGTTCCTGAGATAGCTGTTCCGGCTTGTGTCGCGCGGAGACAGCAGATCGAGGTGAGGACGTGGCCGATTAGTTCCTTACCAGCATTGAGAGTCTGAGGTAGATGTACCCGGTATTTTATTTTATGTTTCCACTTTTGTACTGGACATTCTGAGAGATCTGTGAGGTTTGTACTTGTATTAGCAGCAAGAGACTTGTATTTGAGGATTATTGTGTTTATTCAGATGTTCAGTTGATTTCTTTAGCTTTTGGATTTTAGTTCTATTTCAACTCTGATACATTTTTAGCTTTAGATCTGACCTTGCAGGGTAGACGCTTCGTCTGTACAGCAGTTTTCGTACAGATGGCGGATCTGTTGGCGAGCCCGGGTCGCAGTTTCGACCCCGGGGCGTGACACGTAGACCCCTCTTCTTCTCCTTTTTCTTCTTCTGCTCGCGTCCGAGGGCTTTAGAGAGAGAAACAAAGAGCGAGGGAGAGTTAGAGGGAGGTTGTGAGAGCGAGGAGAGTGCCGTGGAGAGAGTAGTTCGATCCGAGGAGTCGAGCACAGGCGCACGCACATGAGATTTGATGGCGCGTCAACCTTGAGGTAGGTTTTTTTTATTTCATTATTATTTATTGTGTTTTTCGGTGCAGTTTTAGTTGTTATAGGTTTAGCTCGTTAGAGTTTTGGATTTGAACTCTGTGCCTTTTTGGACTGTTAGGGTCGTAGTTGTCTATATTGCGAGGTTGACCGAGGTGCTGCAGGATTTTTCGAGTTTGTGCCGTTCGCGCGTGGTGATCATCGTCGAGCGTGCAATCTTTTTATCATCCGTGTTTTACCAGGAGTTTCTTTCCTGGTGGGTTCCGTGTTGCCGAGAATGACGGATTACTTAGTATGTATACTTGCTAGACATAGGGACTTTTCACTATTTTTATATTGCTTTTTTGTTGTAGAAATTTCATACTAGTGTTTGGTTGATATTTTATTTATATTTTGGACTGTTCGGGTTGGGGTTTGGATTTATTATTATTTTATTACTAGGGGACATACGAGGATTGTGTGTTGCACGGATATCGGGATAGGTGTTATTATTATAGTATGATTGGGTTAGTTTGGGGAACCATAGTGTCAACCTGAGTTGACTTTTCGTCTTGTGTTGTTGGTTATTAGAGATAGGAGGTACTTAGGTAATGATATTTGTGTTACGTCATACTATCAAGGAGTTTACATTGTCTTGAGGTTTCGTGGGCCGTGGGCCAGTGTGTGAAAGAGCGTGTCCCTAGGGCACTGTGTTCGAGATTTGTGATATTTTCATGTTGGGGATTCCTGAGTTGACCTTGGGATGTCTGTTTTGTGTCATCTGTGATATGTGGAATCATTGTTGACCATAGTCTACATGCCACTTCGAGTTTTATTGGGGATTTATCGGCACAGGGCCCAGCATGATGGGTGGGAGAAGGTAGGCTGGTGTCTTCTATTAACGGGCCACCATCTGGGGTGCAACCCGAACAGTAAGGAGAGATGGACAGCGACCTATTTATTGCGGCGTAGATTTGACCGGGCTATTGAGACGGTCAGTTCAGAATTAGGTCCAACGTACTATTGGGACGGCTAGTATTAGGTTTGCTGTTCTGTTCGGGTTTAGATAGAAATGTCTTGAATTTTTAGTGTAGATGTATGATTGTGTAGTGTTTGATTTTAGTTTATTTTCTATTATGATCTTTCACTCACTTATTTTGTAGTTTCACTATCTTGCCTCTAGTAGACCTAGTAGGTAGGCCGTGATTGTCGCCGATCATACCCACCGGGAACTACTGTTTTGTAATTCTCACACCCACTTGTAGTCTATTTTTTAGGATCTCCGAGCCAGCTTCGGACCGAGGTAAGAGGATTGCACCATAAATAGCGGCACCTACCCAACATTATTTTGATAGAGATGGTCCACCCTATTAGTAGTTTAGTTTTGAGCACTGTACATCGGGACTGGTTAGGTCAGGTTCTTTTACTTGTATTTATTTTCTTTGAGAGGTGAATTTGTATGTACTCTTGTATAGTGATGAATGTTGGTATAGTTTTACTTTTCCGCTTTGATACATGTTTAGTTGTAGATTTTAGTTCTTTTGTAGATAAGCTTGAACACTTCGTGTGTGGGAGTGCGTCCTCACACACGTGGCGGGTTTATTACGTGTCCGAGAGCGTCCGTTGTGGGCTCAGGGCATGACAGTATAGTCTTAAATTTGAATCCCCATCTGATTTTGTGTTGCATCTTCCCATTTAGTGATGCTTGGTTGTTTGCAAATGCACAAACAAAAGTGGCACATTCATTGTTTGATTTTTCAATGTGAATTATTAAGTCACTTTTTAAAAGTGGATAGCAAAAATTTTTCAATGTGAATTATTAAGTCACTTTTTAAAAGTGGATAGCAAAAAATGAATTATAAACTAAATCCCACTTTCTTGATTTTGGCTTAAAAAATTTTGAAATTATTGAAAGTGGACAATTTATATAAAGAAGTAGAATTTGATGGAAAATAAACAAATTTTGTTCTTAATAGTTAATTGTTGATCTCTATTTAAGTTATTTGAATTTAAATAGTAAATCTAATTTTTGCCTTTAGAATTTAAATTATAAAGTCAAATTGCAAATTATTATTTTAATTTCAAACTATGATTTGAGATTTGAACACAAAATGTGTATCTAATTTGCACTCAACTACTAATTTTTGGATTCAAATTTGAATCCAAATTTTGAATTTTGAGGCCGCACTCCATTTGGGAACTTTTAACTTAACATTGAATTAAAAATCTAATTGTAAGTTTTCAATTTGAATTGTAAATTCAACATAAATTCAAATCAAATTTAAATTTAAAATTTAAGAAATTCACCTTTAACTAAAATTTTATCTTCAAATTGTTTGTTGATTCGAATTTGAATTCAAGTTTTAACTTTCAAGTTTGAATATGAATTTTAATTATAATTCAATTTATAAATTTATTTTAGTTATGTTTGTTGATTTGAATTTGAATTCAACTTTTAACTTTCAAGTTTGAATTTGAATTTAATTTATAAATTTAATTTAGTAATGAGTTTCAACCTGAACTTTCAATTCAAATTGTGAGTTCAATTATATATTATCAATTTAAATTATAAATTTTGAATCTAATTAACTACAATTCCAAACTTTACATTCAAATTATGAATTCAAGTTTGAGTTTGTACTTTTAAGATCTAATTGCAAATCCAAATTTAAATTGAAAGTCAATTTTTAATTAAAATTTGAATTTAAATTAAAACTAAATTTAATTAATGTTTAATTTTAATTTAATTTTAAATTTAAAATCTAAATTTAAATTTAAATTGAAGTTTGATTTTTAAATTTGATTTTAGTTAAAAGTTTTAATTTAATCTTTAAATTCAAATTTAGAATTCAATTGTACATTTTGAAATTAAGTTACAAATTTAGAATTTAAATATAATTTCACATCCAAATACAAATTTTAAAGTAAAATTGTGATAAATTTGAATTTAAAACTATGAATTATGTATAAGGAAACAACAGTAACTAGGAGATTACAGTTTTCTTTTTTTCACTTTACAATTAATCCAAAAACTGATGTTAAAAGTCATTTTTTAGAGGTGATGTTTTGTATTTTTTTTTTTTTTTCTTTTTAATCCAGTGACTTACGGATAGGGATGTCAACGAGCGTCGGCTCGTGTTCGGCTCGTTTAAATATACGACACGAGCCGAACACGAGCTGATTCGTTTAAATATCGAACTGAAAAATTCGGCTCGTGTTTGGCTCGTTTATTAACGAGCCGAACACGAACTAGCTCGCGAATAATAAGTTTGATCTTCATTCTTACTATTAGATATAAAGTTAAAAGAAAATTAAAAAATTAAAAAATTAAAATTTTAATCTAATAATTAAAATTCATAAAAAATTAAAGCCTAAAATATAAATAGTAAAGTAGTAAAGTTTATATATATATATATATATATATATATATATATATATAGAGAGAGAGAGAGAGAGAGAGAGAGAGAGAGAGAGAGAGAGAGCCCGGCTAGAATACTATCGATAGTACCAAACAATTGGTGCTATCAAGTTTTCAGCTGTTGGATGAAAATATATGCGGTTGGGATTATAGTGGTCCCCTAAGATTTTTACTATTCAACCAACCACCTAGTAAACCCTAGGGGCCCACTATAATCCCAACCGCATATTTTTTTATCCAACGCCTAAAAACTTGATAGCACCAATGACTTGGTACTATCGATAGTATTCTAGCCTAATTATATTTATATATATATATATATATATATATATATATATATATATATATATATATATATATATATATATATATATATATATATTCGATCTATTATCGAGCCGAACACGAGCGAGCTGACTCTAGCTCTTGTTCGGCTCGTTTATTAAACGAGCTGAAAAATTCGGCTCGTTTACTAAATGAGCGATTCGATCTCGAGCTCATTTCGAGCCGAATACGAGCTGGCTCACGAACAGCGAGCTGAATTGCCATCCCTACTTATGGGCAACCAAACATGGTAATTTAAGTCTATAAAATACTGTTCTTTTATAATTTAATCTCTAAAATAGTTATTTCATACATTTCTCTTGGCAACTACGACATGAGAATTCCACTATTTAATACAAATTCAAAATAAATTTTCTCTCCAATAACAACTAATTGATCAATTTTTTTTAAAATTAAACATAAAATTATATATGGTACATTGGCAAACCAAAGTCTTCAAAACTAAATTGTATGATAAAATTATGCTTTTCAATAACCAAATAGCCACTTACACAAGAAATTCAAGCTCAATGTGTTTTCTTTAACATAGATGGTTTCAGACTTAAAATATGGTGATTAAAAACATTTATTTATATTTTTTAAAAATAAAAAAATTGGAAAGTGCTTATAATTTTTTTTTCTTTTAATATTATAAAATTATGATGATAACCGCGTCACTCTCCAATAAAAATTTCCACCATAATTATACAGAATAAAAGGATGAAAAAATAAAAATAGTTTCAAATTTTACCTACTTTCAAAATATAAAAGATGATTTTAACCACCATATTACCAAATTAGATATTTTTGAAGAAGCTAGTAGGCTTTAGAGGGGCTGAAGAGAATCTTACAGAACCATAACAACCAAACCCGACCCGTAAACCCAAGTTACATTTACACCCGGTCAACCGAACGGGTTCGGATCACAACTCCGAACCCTAGATTCAACCCAAAAAAAAAAGAAAAAGGAAAAAAGAAAACTCAGACAAAGGAAACCGGAAAAGAAGTGAATAGTAGTAATAAGAAGCAGAAGTTGTCCATTTGGGGGGCGGTTCGGATTCTCTCTCTCTCCCTCTTCTTGCTTCTGGGGGCATTTTGCGATGTCTCGCCAAGCGTCGAAGCTGCTCGGATCCGCCGCCTCTCGCCTCTTCTCTCTCCGCTCCCCCTCCACCACCTCCGCCGCCGCTACCCAATTCCGGCGATTCGCGGCGGCGCCGCCGCCGCCTCCGGCGGTGTTCGTGGACAAGAACACCCGCGTCATCTGCCAGGGCATCACCGGCAAGAACGGCACCTTCCACACCGAGCAGGCCATCGAGTACGGCACCAAGATGGTGAGATTCGGATTGCTCGATCTCTTGTTGTTGTTGTTGTTGTTGGTGGTGGTGGTGGTGGTGGTGGTGGTGATGATGTTGTTGTTGTTTTTGGTGTGGGATTGTTTGATCGCGGTGGATCGGATGGGGACGAAGCTACCATCGATTTTTTTGTTGAGATGCGGAGTAGATGATTTTTTAGGGTTTTAGAATAGAGCGGTGATTTGGGGTTGTAAATTAGGCGCAACGGATCTGAAGACATCTAGGATTTTGAGATTTTGAGGGGACTATGTTTTGTGTTATTGTTTGTGGCAGCTTGTGTTCATTGTCTTAGAAGAAGTATTTATCGAGTGTAAACCATTCCTTCTTTGCATGATGATGCATTCATGATTGCTTGCGCAAATGAAAGCAAATATACTGCAGTTCACTTGGTAGTAAAAAGAGAAGGAATTTTGGTTTAGGTAATTTGGATATTATGAATAACACATGTTAGAGAAATGTAGGCAGGAATATATGCTATTGCTTGGAGCATTCCTCACTTTTGATACTTTGATGTAGTTATCGATGATCCGGCCAAGATATAGGTGTTTGTTCCATGGCTAGTTATTTATTGCCAACTTGTTTGTTGCCTGTTCATCATGCTCTCAGAGCATTGGAAGATGATGGATTTATGTTGATTCGCCTTTTTGCTGACAGAATTTTGAAAATCATGCTTATCAATTGTAGATGCTTGATAAAAGTGCTGCCTCTCCTCTGAAATCAAATTTGCAATGTTAGGCTTTCACCTATGTAGAGTTTGCAAAGAATTTACCTGAGTGTAGCCTGCTTTCTTGAATGATGATTGATTGCATCTGAGATATCTTGTTTTCTTACTTATGGCAGGTAGGTGGGGTGACGCCTAAGAAAGGTGGTACTGAACACTTGGGTCTTCCTGTGTTCAACTCAGTAGCAGAGGCAAAGGCTGAGACAAAAGCTAATGCATCAGTTATTTATGTTCCACCACCATTTGCTGCTGCTGCAATTATGGAAGCTATGGATGCGGAGTTAGATCTTGTCGTATGTATTACTGAAGGAATTCCTCAGCATGACATGGTCAGTGAATTTGAAAAAAAAAAATGCTTGATTCATTATTCATTTTGAACAACTAGCTTATATGTTGCTTGTGGGTTTTTTTTCTTGTTGCATATTTCTCTACCATATTATTACAGCATTATATGTGTTAGTTTTTCATTAGCCATGTATTATGCAGCCATTATCTTTTCTTGTAATCCGTTTGTTTATGAGGTCATTGGAGAAATTCACTGAAAAGTGGAAGAAAATAGTAACACAGATAACAAGTGAAGTTAAAAAAGGGAAAGGCGCAGAGAAGTTTCTGTTGGCGGCATGCAATGTTTTGGGGACATGAAGTCCCAGACACTTGTTTTAGGAGTTCTTAAACCTTTAAACTCGAGGATTAAAGTGTCGTGGTACGGGGGTATGCCGCTGTCTGCCTGGCACAGTACGGCACAGGCACGCTTCTGTGCCGACATGTGGCACGCTTGTGCGTTAATGGATACGCATGACCTTCCAGTGGCACGTTCTGACACGATTTTTTAAAATATTTTTGTTCCCAATAAGCTCTTTAATATTTTTTTAAAAAGTTTAGTTAAATAATTATGAATATTGGCTATATATAACTTACCATACTCACCAATTAGCATACCATTAACTTTTTTTATATATAACTACAACTATACATCATAGAGAATGGAAATAACAATATAATAATAAAAATTCACAAGTACAATAATTATTAAAATTAACATATTTACAGAGAGATGACTGCTTAATTCCACATAGATCGTCGTGGTGAATCATATGGTGTATTGTAATCTTTAGATATAAGATTTATTTGACATTGTTGGTATGATATCGCTGGTACTGTGGAAAAGTCATATATTGTTGATATATTTATTCAAAATATGAATAACTTTTTTTTTTCAAAATTTTTAGAAAACTTGTGAGAATTGATTAATTTTTAAATTTCTTTTGATTTTATCTTCCTTTTCTTCAAATTTTTTTTAAAAAAGCATAAAATACAAAATTAGAGGAACAATTTTTCTTAAATTATTAATGAACATTTGCAAGATTAATCTATATTGTTTTGACGAGGGATAGGATGATAATTAGATTAACTATAATTGGAGCGTATGATAATTAAATTAAGTAGATCTATTTTCAACTTTTTATAAATTATAAATAAAAAATTGACTAATTTTTTATTTCTTTAAAAAAGAAACTTTATAATTATGAAATATTCAAAAAATATAAATAATAATTTAAATTATAACATTTTTTACTTACCTAATAAGTAGATCTTCGATTTGCAATTTCTTTACCTCTGAAAAAAGGAAAATTTTTTTTTAAGAAGATATGTAAGAACTAAGAAGAAAGGAAAAGAGAGAAAGAAAGAGAAAGAGAGTAGAGGAGAAAATTTGTTGCGGAAGGGGGAAGGAGGAGAGGGAAGAAAGAAAAGGGAAGGAAAAAAAGAAAAAAAAAAAGATTCGATTCACAGTTGGAAAGAGAAAAAAAAGGAAAAAAAAAAACAAGGTGTTAAGATGAAAAAAAAAAAGAAAAAAGATGGTACGGTCCAACAAAAAAATAAAAGAAATAATAAGTGTGTTTTGGAAAAAGAAAGAAAAAAGAAAAGGAAAAGAGACGGCACGGCACTTGCCGGCGATACCCTTGTGGGTATCGTGCTATCTCACGCGATACCCACAAGGTATTGCCGGCACGGGAGGTCCTAAGAGACCCCCCCGTATCGTGCTCCTATTTTAGGGGCACAGTACGCGCCGCCCCGTGCCGAGCGGCACTTTAAACCTACATTTAAACCTATTCCCATGACATGAAATTTCAGATACTTTGTTTAGAAGTTCTTAAATCTTCAGTCCTATTAACATCCCTTCGTTATAAGTTAAAGGCCTTAACGCAGGTCCGTATAATGCATTAAAGATTAGGTTTTTCGGTTAACATGATTAGAACAGCAATTTATTGTTTCAAGTACTTTATAAAAATGTTTTTTTATGCATAGAACCTATTGAGAGGATTGTCTATATAGTCTGAAGAAGAACCTTAAGGAGTAAATGTAGATCTTTTAATTTAAAAATCTCAGATATTACAGATATTATTATTAAATTGTTAACCTTTCTAATTTTCATTATCCAAGAAAACTGCTGTTCAAAGTAGTGGTAGGACTGCCAAGTAGAGAACCTTATCTCTATGAAAATCATTGATACTAAACATGGGTTAGAGGAATATGTTCAGGAAATAGAGTTATCAATTCGTGCAAATCCAAATGAATCAAGGATCTAAGTGTCGTGGCACGGTCGTGCCGAAAATTTGCTGGCACGGTCGTGCCGAAAACTTGTTGGCACGGTGCGTACCGAGTGCTAGTCACAAAAAATACTTGTGTGCCGACATATAATGGCATGAAATATTTATTATTTTTAGCAACAAATTTTTTTAATTACTTATGTTTTTTTATCAAATATTTTGAATTTTATTAAGAAAATTATTTAGTAATTTAAATAAAAGAGGGTTTTCAGCTGTGCCATTGACATGGAGACTGTATCGTGCCGGTATCTTGTTGGCACGATACGGCACGGTGGATACGGATTGTGTCGATGGATACTTAAATCCTTGAAATGAAGTCGTGGTTGTATGTGTGGATTAATTTTTGTATTTTGTAGAAGAACAAGAGGTTTAGTTCGTGTGAGGGGGAAGAAGTGATTAAAGCAAATTGTAAAGCAAAAGAATGGTCGAATGTTTAAAGTTTACATAAATGGATGTATAAAAAATGAGAAAAGGGGGGGGGAGAGAAGATGGTGCTTTGATAGTTCATGAAATTTATTGTATTTCAGTGTCCGTATATAATCTGATTTGTTTTTGATACTTACACCCCGTTGGTTGGGGTACAAAGGGGGAATAACCCCCCTTTGTACCCAAACAAAGTAAGGCTAAAGGGGGGAACAAGGTGGCATATTTGTTCCCCCCCCTTAACGGGTTGTCCCGGGTAAACTCGGGACAACCCGGTATATTGTTCCCCCTCCAACCCGGAACTACTCTTTTCTCTTTTTTTTTCCCTTTTCTTTGCACGCTCTCGAGGCAACCTCTTTTACTTTATTAATTTTTTATTTTTTTAAATTAAAATTTTTAAATTTTAAAAGATATTTAAATTTATAAATTTTAAAAATTATTTTTTTATTTTATAAATTTTAAATTTTTTTAACTTTACTTTTTAATAAATCTAAAAAATTTATTTTATTTTATTTTTGTAAAAAAGATTTATTAATTTTAAAATTTTAAAATTTATACAATTTTTTTGTAAAATTTTTCAAATTTATATAAATTTAAAAATTAAAATTTTTGCTCTCATTTAAAATTTTAAAATTAACTTTTTTTGCTCCCACTTCAAATTTTTATAAAAATTAAAATTAATAAAAATTAAAATTTGAACAAATTTTTGAAACTTTAATTTTTAAGAAAAAAACTAAGAGGGGAAAGGCATTTTAGTCTTTTAACACAAAAGTCAACTCTCTATTCCTCTTAATCTTCAATCACTTCCAAACACTATTTTCCTTATACCTGGTACTAACCTAAAACCCAACCAAACACAAATTTACAATAGTTCCAGCTTGTTCCAAAAGTTATACTTATCCCTGGTACTACTAGTTCTCTCTTATACCTCAACCAAACGAAGCCTTAGTATATTAGCATATTAACTAATTTTAGAATAGATTATGATCTGCACCTGCATATTAACTAATTTTAGCATATAAACAGTTTCCATTATAATGCATTAGTTATAGTAAATGTTCCAATGCCAATATAACATAAACATCACCTGCTTCATATTTAGAAGATTCAAGCATCAGGTTCTGCTATCTTTATGTTTCATTAAAATTATTTTTTGTTATTTTCTTATGACTGCAAACTGTGTAATTTCAGGTTCGAGTGAAGGCTGCTCTTAACAGGCAATCAAAAACCCGTCTAATTGGGCCAAACTGCCCTGGCATCATCAAGCCTGGAGAATGTAAAATTGGCATTATGCCTGGCTACATCCACAAGCCAGGGCGTATAGGGATTGTATCTCGATCTGGTACCTTAACATATGAAGCGGTAAGAGGTTAACTTCATGTTAATAATGCCCTTAATACTAAGAGGATTATGTGAAGATTGTGTTTTTCTGTCTTCAATCGGCAGGTTTTTCAAACAACTGCAGTAGGCTTAGGGCAATCAACTTGTGTAGGTATTGGTGGGGATCCGTTTAATGGAACAAATTTCGTTGATTGCATCACAAAGTTTCTCGATGATCCTCAGACCGAAGGTAATTTGTTTACACTTAGATTCTTGCTGTAATTTTTATCTGGAAAGAGCCGTTGCCTGCCAATGTTGATTTCTGAAGCTATTTCTCATAGTTAATTTCTTAGCTGTAGTATATGCTGCTTTAGCATGATATCTTCATTACACGAATATTTGAAATTAAGAAATATAGCACACCATAGTTGTGTTGTCAGTATCTAAAGAATTCATGTTGAATATGCATCTGAACCAGGTCTGTTTGAACTAAACTAATTCCTTTAGGCATTGTTTACCTAGATTTCCTTCCTTTTGTGATAGTTAAACTCAAATTCACGTGTGGAATGTGCTGATCGATAGGCTTGTATGTTCTTCTTATTATTACTAGTTAGCTTGCAAATTCATCTTCTGTAGAAAAGAAGCAATTTTAAAGAAGCAAACACTAAGGAACAATTATCTTTCCTTGTTTGTATCAATTACATTTTTGGTTGTTAATAAGTCATGGCAATGGTTTGTTTTGTGTATCCTATAAAAATCTCGCCATGACTATTTGTAAAAGAAAAAATGGCTCATGGTTGGCATAACTCTGCCATCTTCCAGTGATTGTCCTTTCTCTATGAGAAAAAGTTGGCTTTGGTTTACAGTAAATTTCATTTATCTAGTAGTGTGGCCAGAAAGTGATGAGGGAAATAAGACATCTAATCAAATAATCTGGCAGCAATGGAATTTCATGGACTGCTACCCTATTTAACCAGATTTGCATTTGCTGGTAGTGTTCCAGAAAATGCGATTTAGTTAGATCTCTGATCTTTTTTGAATCCGTAGTTTGTTATTGAAGTTTTATCAATTTAGGTTGGATGCTAACCAAAAACCTGGATGTTTACATTATGTCCCATATAAAAGTGTACATATTTTTATATTTGTATCCAGATATTCATTTTTGGTTTATTGATGGATGTAGATTGTGTACATCTGGCCAAAAGATGAGATGTCAACATTTTTTTTTTTAACTTTGTTTATTAGTCTATACCAAGCAAATTTTAGCAAATTGCCTGATACTCGGACCATTGTATCTGTGAATTGTGACTATTAACTAGAAGCAGTAGCTTTCACTTTGATGTGTAAACTATGAAACAACTAGATAGTTTTGCGGAAGGTCATTAAAGGATATTTGTGACAATAAAAAATGAAAATTTTCAAATAAGGGGTTACTCTTTAACTTTATTTGGGAAATGGGCTTCCCATGCCATGCTGCTAAGGGTCTGATACTCTCGCTACAATACTCTTGCCATTGTGGGCCCTTTTTTATTGACAAGTTAGTTTGGTTGTTGAAGAATCAACTAAACTTGGTTGTCCAATGGCCAATTTGGGATTATTAAAGGCTCAGTGCCGAGGGTTGATGGGGACGACATGGTCGTAGAGGGTTAAGGGGATTGCATGAGACTTTTTTTTATTAGGGGTTGGGGATGGGTAGGGTTGCTAGTGGGTTGTTGGAAGTTTACAAGGCTGGCCCTGATTTGAGCAAATGCGCCATTAAGAAAAGGACACTTGCCCCATTGGCAATGGTACTAGCACCTCACTCTGCAAGTTTCACCAGGGAAACTAAATCTAAAATAAAATTTGGGGAACCTACTTGTTGATCTTTCCTCAAATGTATGTTTTTAGAAAAAATCCAACACTTGTGCTTTGAAGATGAAATATTAACAACAAAAACTTGCATGTCGGAAGAATATTAAACCATCTTATACTGTGGTCATGTTCTCTTGTCTTTTATCCTGTATATTATTCCTAAGTTTGCTAACTTCATCTGTTATGAGAATTTTGCACTAAGTATGGCATATCTGTATTTAGGCTGGTTAGCATATGTCGCTCCATGATGAATTAGTGGATCCAATCAACCCCTCTTTAGTAATTACTACAAGCAGACTAAGCTGAAGGTCAACTGTAGTTAAACCTCAGCCTTACATGATGTCCCAATCATACAATTTTCTTTGGACATCTTCCTGGATACTCTTGTTAATGGAGATATTGTGACCAACTCTCAGAAATAGTACCAAATTGATTTTAGTTTGAATTCCAACGCCGCAACCAAACAACAGAGGAGCTTGTCATGCTGATCTACCCTGTTGCTTTATTGTTTCATTTTACTCTCATGCGATCTAGGAACACTCCTGAAAATATCCTCTAGGCGTAGAAAATGTCCGGACGTGAGAAATGGATTGTTAGGGACAAATGGCGGTCTCTCATTTATTGTGTTCAGAACCTTGGCTGTGACAATTATTGTTCAAAAACCTTTTCTCCATGCATGCCGTGAATGGTTTACCTTGCAGCATTGGATAACATGTTGATTATCTGAGCATATTACATACGATTGATTTTAACTTGTATGCATATTAGGTATTGTACTAATTGGGGAGATTGGAGGCACTGCGGAAGAGGATGCGGCTGCTTTAATAAAGGTAAAAATAATGGCATGATAGCACAGAATGACATTTTACTATATTTTGTCTGTATGTAGATATGGATTAACCTATCTTTCTGAATTCATTATTTAAATCTGTAGTTTGATATGTTTAAAGAAGAGACCTTGTTGTCGTATGAAATTGTTTGCCTCCAAGTTTTTTGGGAGTAAAATTGCTTCTCCAGTTTTTCTGCAAAATATATATTTATGGAGTAGAACTACTGGTTGCAGTGCATGTGAATACTTTTGGAACTTCACTAGCCTGTAGATGAATGTTTTCCTTTTCACTCTTCTACAAAAACTCTCTTGCTGATGCATACTCAGTGTTGCCAGTGTTTTTATTTGCTGTGCCATGATATGTAAGTCAGTTGACTCTGTTTTGAGCAATATATAGAGCATTTACATCAAAAACCATATTCTGGTGAAGTATATCAGGTATTCTGCTTGTCCATCCTGTCTACTTTGTTTACCTAATATTTACCTCAACTCTGGGCAAATAGTATTAGTTGTGATTCTTTGGTATATTGTGGGTTTACTATAACAAATACCTAATTTTGTCTAGATTGTATTCACTTATTTACTTGTGAAGGGAAGAGTCATTATATATTGATCTATGGATTTTGATTTTAGAAAAATGTAAAATCTCATATGTCTGAGGAAGTATAATCTATAATGGTACAGATTAGAAGGACAGTATTATAGGATGATTAAGCGCTGAAATGATGTTTTTGAAGATTATGTGCTGGCATTGTAGTATTTCTTTTCTAGTTCCTTTGCATCTTCTTTTCAAGGTAGAATTTGATTGATGTACATAAGTGAAAGTGAATACTGATGATTTTTGAAGGTTAGCTAAGTTAAAGACATTGCTTGAACCTATTCAGTGTGCTTGTTGTCTGTTGACTCCCTCTATAGGAAACATCTTAAATTTCACCGTCAAGTGTTTTACGTTAACTTTACCGTTGCCAAATGCAGGAAAGCGGTACCAAGAAGCCCGTTGTTGCGTTCATAGCTGGACTTACTGCGCCACCTGGTCGTCGCATGGGTCATGCTGGAGGTACGTTTGTTATCCTTCATGTGATAATTGTGCAGCACCTTTTCTTCTTTATATGTGCTTTTCGAGCTATCTATTTATGTTATTCAGGAAGTAAAGCATATGACAGTTTTCTTAGAGAGGAGGGCTTCTGTGTATGTGTGTGTGAGAGAGAGTTATTGACGAAGTAAAACATGCGGCGATTGTCTTATTAGAGAGGAGGTGTTGTGTATTTATGTGCGGGAGAGAGTTATTCATGGAGTAAAGCATATGTGGCAATTGTCTAAAGAGATGAGGCCTTCTGTGTATATATGAGAGGGTGGAGCTTGGAGGGGACAGCAGCTGTGGAGGTATTAGGAGGGGATAGAGGTTACTTTGGCAGCAGATTGCGCATAGAGGATGCCAGCGATCAACGATGGCTACAGTCATCAGAGCAGCAGTAAATAGGCAAAGAAAGGGATGGAGGAAGAGGAAGAAGGAAGTGGGAAAAGAATAAGAGGAAGGAGATCGTTAGGTTCTCCGCAGATTTAGCTTAATCAGGCAGAGAAAATGTTTTCCTGCATCCGGTGCTCCATGAAGGATAAAATTGAATGCCGTGAACCAGCTAACTTTTTATCGACCATTCTATCCATTTTCCTCCAACTTTATGATTGTGCCTTGGTCCAGAGGAAGATGTCAAATGAATCACCATCTTCTTAAGAAGTGAATGTTTTGTTGTTTTTTCATTTCTAAATCACAAATACAAAAAGAAAGGATTAGTTTGCTAGATATTATTTTGAGAAATTTATTTTTCAAATTTATGATTTTATTTGAGTTGAATTTATAAAAAAGCCCTAACTATTTGGTTACTTCTGCTCTTGTGAATTCCTTAATGATGTCCTCCGTCCTTCTCTACAAAGCATCATAAACACCATTGATTATGAGTTATAATTGGAAACCGATAGCCCAATAACTGGATAATGTTTCGCTCTCTTTGTTTATATACTCTCGGTGAACCGGTCTTAACTGTTTTGATTTTGGATTCGTGCAGCAATCGTGTCGGGAGGAAAGGGCACCGCCCAAGACAAAATCAAGACTCTGAGAGAAGCAGGCGTCACCGTTGTCGAGTCCCCAGCCAAGATTGGTGCCGCCATGTACGACATTTTTAAGGAGCGTGGGATGGTAGAGTAAATAGGCATTCCGAGCATTTTTATGGCAGACATCTCGACTACTGATCTTTTGATTTAGTGCTCTGCTTTGAGATATCGCATTCGCTGAAATTTATGGTATGTTTCTGTTTTTTTGATATTTACGCTCAACGGTCATTTGGTGAGCTCAAAGAGTAGTAGGCATCTAATATTCTTGTTAGTGCCTAATAAAATCTCTCTTTCATTTATATGAGAACATGCTCAGCACAAGTAACTAACTATCCGGCTATTCATTCGAGCCCTTCGGAGGAATGTTCCTTTCTGTTCTAATACACAAATAGTTGGTTTTTGCATAGAGAATATGATGAGCAAAACTTAGTTGTTCGCTTACTGCTGTTTTGATGGACCTTCTGGTATTTACTGCATTTGCTTTTGCAGGTATGAGCATCAGAGTCAACTTCTTGACTCTCTCATCAGTGGCTAAAACGGGTAAAAAAATGTAGACCCAAGTAACCCGGCCGAATAGTCTGGGTTCGGATATTCCGATTTCAAATTTTTTTTTTTTTTTTCAAATTTAAATTTTATAAATTATGTATAATTATTTATTCACTAAATTGTTTTTAGATATATTTTTTTTTTAAAAAAAAGTATTCATAATTTTAATAGTGTTACTTATATATTTATAAAAGGATAAATTACACCTTTGGTCCTCAAAACTGCCAGGCGCGTGATACTTTGGTCTTTAAATTTTAATTGTTTTTATTTGTAGTAATCAAGTTTCACAATCTAATTTATTTAGCAAAATATCGATAAGAAGTGATATAATATTTTAATCACTATTACATCATTAAATTTAATATTGTTATATTATTTTTATTTGAATAATTTGGTAATATTTAGTAAATTAAATTAAGTTATGAAATTTGATTGTGAAATAATCAAAACTTGAAGACCAAGTGTTACGCTCCTAAACAGCTGCTTATGGACCGAAAGTGTAATTTATTTATTTTTTAAATATAAAAACTATTAAAGTATTAAAGAAATAAAACATAAAAAATATGCCGGGTCGGGTCGGGTCGGAGCACTGTTCACATGGGTCGTACTGACTGCTACTAAGTAGTGATGGTTAAGACTCAAAAAAATGTTGAGCGAAAAGTAGTCCAAAACATTAATTAACACTTGCGAGCATGTTGTGGGCAGTAGACTAATTTATTAAGATAAAAAAAGCACAAGGGCTCCTAAATAATGGGCAATTTTGAAATAGACCCCTAAAAGCCCCCCAAGTTTTATTTTCTTTATTTATATTATTTTCATCACTTAATTTGATATATATATATATATATATATATATATATATATATATATATATATATATTTGTTGAATTTAATGCTGATCATTTTCAATCTTTTGATCATATTAGTTTTTTCAACCATCCATTAAACTTTATGGCTCACTATTATACTAAATACGAATCCTTTCAGCTGAGAGTCAAAAACTTAATAGCATTAATAATTTTGTGCTATTAACAATATAGTAGCATAGTTTTAAACGATAAAATTAGTCAAAAAGGTTAATCTAATAGTAAAAAATTTATAAGTATCAATTATTTAGTGCTTTTAAAAGTATAGAAGCCGGGCTCATGTATATAATTGAGCTTCTATATTTTTAAAAATATAAAATTATTGGTGCCTATAAATTTTGATTCTTGAATAAAAAAAATATGCGGTTAGAGTGATAGTACGCCTCTTAGATTTAATAAATGGGGTATTTACAAAACTAACCACCCCAACATTCGATATTACAAAAATAATCTCCTAAAAAATTTATTTACAAAAATAGGCCTCCCGAAGTCAGGGGACCCAAAAGCGGTGAACCATTTGCAGCTTTTTTGAAAAGCGGTAAATGATTCACCGCTTTCAAAAAATTTGTCGTAGTCCCGTAAAAGAGGCAAATCATTTGCCTCTTTTAAAAGCGGCAAATCATTTACCTCTTTTAAAAGAGACAAATGGCCGCTTTTAAAAAAGAGGCAAATGAGGAAACTATTTTTTATATTATTATAATTAAGTTTTATAATCTAATTTATTGATTAAATAATAAGAATTCCTCTTATGTTCTTCCGAAAGTGAGGAAACTATTAAAATTATTGAAAAATTAAATTTTTTAATTTTTTAATATTATTTACTAAGTAATCAAAAGATTTTTAAAAAATAACTATTTTAACTATGAAGCGTTTGAAGTTTAACGGTGTAGAATAATTCAAGTTAGATGAAACTTTAATAGAAAAATTTATTTAATATTAAAATTTTTTTCGTATAAAATCAAAGAACTAAGATATTCTTTCTATTGAGGAGATCCGTTTTGAGTCATTATCTATATTGAATTTCTGATCAATTGCTTTTTTCTATTTTTTTCTTATTTTTCTTAGTTTAAATTTTAATAGCTATTTAAAAATTTTCTATTATTTATTAGAATATTTCGAATTTCTATTTTAATAATATAATAAAATAATATTTTTTTTTATTAAAATAGAATAATATAATAAAAAAAATAATAATAATTTTGAAAAGTTAATAAGATTAAATAAAAAAAAATCAAATGAAAAAAGAAAATAAAGAGAAGAAGGTGGATTTTTATCAATCTTTAAATAAAAGTAAATAAATCATAAAAGTTAAATAAGATTAAATAAAAAAAAATCAAATGAAAAAAGAAAATAAAGAGAAGAAGGTGAATTTTTATCAATCTTTATTTCACGTACTTTTAGCTCAAATAATAATATATTGTTAATTTGTTAATAATGTTGTTGCACTATAACCGATTATAGGATAATTACTAAATTGCCATCTCAATAAAAGCGACAAATCATATGCCGCTTTTAAAAGCGGTGAATCGTGTACCTCTTTCAAAAGCGGTAAATGGTTTACCGCTTTTAAAAGCGGCAAACCATTTGCCGCTTTAATAGGCTTTGATATTTTCTGTAAACTTATGAATGCGGCAAATGATTTGCCGCTTTTAAAAGCGGTAAACCATTTGCCGCATAAGACTATTTTTATAAATTTATTTTTCAGAAGCCTATTTTTACAATTATAAAAAATTTTAAGATTATTTTTAAAAAAAATTCTTTAATAAATAGTGGGTGGAATAGTATAATCTAAATAGTAAAATTAGTCGAAGGAACAAATTTATAAGTACCAATTAAATATTAGTTTTCATGCAAAAAAAAAAAAAAAAAAAAAAAAAAAAAAAAAAAATTGTGGATTCAATTGCTTTTTGTCCACGTCATTAGTATATTAATTGCTAAAAAGATTTCTCAACTTTGTATACTTATTAGCTCACTATCACTTAATATTAAATGTGGACTTCAATTTAATAAAAGAAAATTAAATAACTTTATTTTTTTTTCCCACCAGAAAAGTGTTTTCTGGAGTATTTTCCAAAAAATCAAATACCTGGAAAACCAAACACCACCTTTTGATTTTCAAAAAAAACATTCTAAAAAAAAAAATACTACTTTTCCAAACAAATGGAAAATACTTTGCCAACCAGAAAACTTTTATGGAAAAGTAGTATTTTTTTTTTTTTCAATAATGGCATTATATATGACACATCATCATATGATATATATATATATATATATATATATATATATATATATATATATATGTGACAATAATTATTTTATGATCTAGTAATATTTCAAAAACATTTAGCAAGGAATGAGCTAAACAATATGATTAAATACATAATAATAGGTGGAGATTTATTAATTCATTTCATAAGAAGAATAAATTTAGTATTTAATACATGGTCCTAAGAAATTGTGACGCCCCAATAGTCCCACATCAGATGTGGATGGAATTGTGATTGGGTTTATATGACACATGGACACTAGTAATAATAACTGGGCTTAAGCATTTTGGGCTGTGGTTTGGGCCCAACGAGTTATTATTGCTAGTGGGTCGGATCGTTACATTTGGTATTAGAGCCAGTAACCAGCCGGAAGTGTGCGGCGAGTCTCGGCTGAGTCTGGGTCTAGATGACAGGACTAGCGAGACGAGTCTCACATCGCCTGGTGATCTTGGGCTGCTGTGTGTGTGTGTGTTTCGGCTGACAAGGACGTCAGGCCTGAACGGGGGGAGTCTGTGACGCCCCCAATAGTCCCACATCGGATGTGGATGGAATTATGATTTGGTTTATATAAGACTTGGACACTAGTAATAATAACTGGGCTTAATCATTTTGGGCTGTGGTTTGGGCCCAACGAATTATTATTGCTAGTGGGTCGGATCGTTACAGAAATTTAAATGACTTAGACTTTAATTCTTAGGTCAAAAGGTGTTCACCCTCATTCTCGCATGCTAAATACGTAACATTTTAGTACATACGCTTGAATCAATCCAAAAGCTTAAAACTAATAGAGATATATATATAATTCATAGTGCATGTGAGAAAATTAAATAAAATAAAGTGTTATTTGGTGAAAACTCTTTTATTCTAATATCATATTAAATAACATAAATTAAATATTTTTAATAATATTTTAATATTTTATATTTAACGTACTAATACTATTTTTTCTTATAATTTTCACATCAAATATTATAAAAGTAAAGAAAAGATTAAGTAAACATTGGTCCTCTACGTTACCAATTTTTTACTTTCACCACCAACATTTTCTTTTTCGGCAATTATATATACTTAACTTTTAGGATTATAAATTAGCTCCATCTTTTTATTTTGGTCTCTAATATCTTTTCATGTTATTCTATGAAATTATGATCAACTCAATCTCACACTTTATATCTGTTATCTTTTTTGGAGCATCCAATGTTATTAGTGTCAAACTAAACATGTTGAATGTGGCCTACGTAATTTATTCAAGACGATCTTTAAAGATACAGTCAATCTAATCGGTTAGAATGTATTTGGACATATTTTTGATGGACGGATGTGATTAAAACATACTTACATTAGGTTTTATATATATGATATAACTGAAGTTTCAGTCTAATCATAATTCAAATTTTCTGAAACGATTTCATCTCCGGGAATAAGAGTATAAACAGAAAACATCATGTTTTTTACAGATTGCGTACGAGAACGAATCGAAAGAAAGAACCGTCGTCTACAATTAATTTTAAAAAATTAAAAATTATGACAGAATATACGATCTAAAATTTTATTTAGTTTTACAAAACATGCCATCAAATTCTTTTGAAAAGTAAGTTAAAAAATTTGGTTCCGAGATTGATGGGAGGCTGTCAAATTATGATCATAGTTTGTATGAGCAGACATGGCTCTATTTGGAGTTGACATGGATTTCACTACCAAAATTAGCAAAAATTTAGATGATTAAAACATAACTACAACAAAATATAAATAATAGGGATGTAATAGCATAAAAATAGGTTAAAAACCAATAATATAATTATTCCACAAAAAATTAATGAGCAATACTATCTGCACACACCAAAATAAATATACATTAATTTACACCTTCTCATCCAAGAGCAAATAATTAATTTTTATTTTGTCAATATTTTTTTAATATTAATATTTTTTTAAAATTTTAGAACTAAGAGGATATATGATGTACACTATAAAATCAAAATGTAAAGATAATATTTTTTTAAAGAAAAAACAAAACAAAAATAGAAAAGAAAGGAATAGCTACATTGCAGGGAGCTTTCACTTTCTTTGGGTGTATGGACTACATCTTTGGATCCTCTTATCATTGGTATATAGTGAATGACAAAAAGTGTGACATAATTATATAATGCCAACTTTATTATTGACACCATTATTAAGCAAAGGTGTATGTGTAGTATTATTTTATTTGTATTTATCTGCCTATCAATTTAACTTATCAATCAATTTGTCAACTGATTCATCAATCCAATCTAATCAACCTGTCAATCAATTTAACTTATCAATCAACCTGTACTTGCGTGCAGTTTTGGTGTAATTAGTATTGAGCAATACTATCTTAGATGGGGTGTAAGATGTACATCATATTTTAAGTGTACAATTAGATCTCGTTTGGTTCGGTTATAAGCGAAAATTAATTATTCTGGAAATAGGTATAAGTTCAGGTACAAACAAGAATTATAGTAATTTTGTGTTTGGTTGAGTATAAGGATTGTACTGAGATAAGAAAAATTATGTTTGATAAGTTAAAGAAAAATAAGAATAATAGAGGGGATTAAAATTTATAAAATAAAATAAAAAAATTTAAAATTTTATAAATTTAAATATCTTATAATTTAAAAAATTTTAATTAAAAATAATAATAATAATAATAAGCAACAGGTGGAACAGCTGTTCCACATGTGGGGTGGAACAGCTGTTCTATCCTTATACCGGAATAACCTGATATGGGGGGAACAGCTGTTCCCCCCACACTTAAATATTGTTTGGATATAAAAGGGGAAATAACCCCCTTATCCCCTCTTATACCGGTTGTCAAACGAGGCCTTAGCATTTTCTTATGATATAACTGCTATATGATAGATTTTTCAGATCCTAAATCTTCTCCATCCAAATTAAAGGTAAAAAGATTAATCATTTTTTTGTCAACTTTTTATTTTTTTAATAAATACTAAAATTCTAAAAATTATTTAAATTCTTAAATGAAGAGAAATAAATTATACACTTTTTTTTTTAAGCATTATAGTATTATTTTTCAACTAATCAATAATCCCACAATTGCTCTATACCATATTGTACATGTTCAGTCAATTACTTTTATTTTTGAGACAAAAGTTGAATAAAAATATTTTTTTTTTAAATAATGC
Source organism: Tillandsia fasciculata (assembly GCA_029168755.2). Taxonomy (NCBI): domain Eukaryota; kingdom Viridiplantae; phylum Streptophyta; class Magnoliopsida; order Poales; family Bromeliaceae; genus Tillandsia; species Tillandsia fasciculata. The sequence goes on from CM054932.1 coordinate 24,007,233, forward strand.
TGGGATGGATAAACTTTGAGGGAGCAATTTGATTTGCTAGAGATACCACATTACTCTATGGCCTCGTTTGGTAACGAAATAAGAGAGAACTAGTTATTCTAGGAATAAGTATAAAAAAATATTTGGTATGATTTCAGAGATAAAAAATTTTGTATTTTGTATGATAATGAGGAATAAGAAAAATAAAGAGAATTAATTATTTTAAATAATCTTTTTGCTCTCAAGCTTTATTATATAATAATGAGGTGAGGGATGGTGCCTTGGAAGATATGGGAGGATATTCAAGAAAAAAGCAAGGGAGTGGTTAGGAATAGTGAGAACAGTAGTTCCCACTTATTTTAGTTATACTGGAACAAAATATTTCTGTAGTTCCTGATATATTTGGGGGGATAAGGGGATATCCCCTTATCTCCCAAATAATTCCAATACCAAACGGGCTCTATGTGATTACTATATTTTAAACTTTTCTTTTGTAAGCTTTATACTCTTGTTCGAGTGTACTAGGAGCATTACTCTTGTTAGTTTTCTTTTGAGTTATTTACAATTCTATCTTGTTCTCACTTTAGTCCTTAATCTATTTTTTTTTTTGCTACTAGGTTTCTAAATTTATATTTTATTTCAATTAGGTTTCAACCATCTCAGCTTATATTAATTTTGATAAAGCAGACCACATCAATTCTAATAAAATTCTTATTTACTAATATAGATCACGATCATAAATATTTTCGATCGATATCGACAGTAGTTTTAATTTTTTAATTTTCTGAAGAATCTAGTAAATCTGCCGTCATGTACGCCAGATGCTCTAAAAAAAAAAAAAGACAATAAATATTATGTTGAAGGATGTAAAATATTAAAGATAACGATATTAGATTTCATATGATGGACGTGCATAGTGAAGAAATATTGGTAGAAGATTCAAAAATTTCTAATTATTATATTTACATAATTTTCTTTATTAATTTTATTTACATATTTAATAAATTTTTATTATTATGCGGATGTTTTGGTGAATTTCTATTGAAATTTCCAACGTTCCTCTCCACTTTCGCTCTATAAAATCTTCATATTATTCATATAGTATAAAGAAGCATATGGAGGTGTAGAAAAGTGAGAAAGAAAAAATAAATTTATTTTAATTTTATTTTATGTTATTATTTTTTTTTTATCGTTGGATGCTGAAAGAGTTTATGTCAATCTCTTATGAAGAAAAATTTCAGTCGTATTTTGGAGTGATTTTCTCTATTAATCCGCTCGAATAGCGAAAATATGTTTTAGGACAGTATCTCACACGTTATCGGATTAATTTTGTTTCAACTTCTTTTTTCAGTAATTTTTGAAATTTTGGTAACATTAATATATGAATTTTATAATTATATTTTAATTATAAAATTATTAAATAATTTAATCATAATCAAAATTTTTTTGTGAGGTTATTATTATTATTTTTTTAAGAAGGGGCTGCAAAATAATAGTACAATTAATTTTAAAATTTTAAAATTTAATTAAAAAAAATTGAAAAGTTGGACCAAAAGTGTCACGCCCCGGGGTGCCACCCAGTCCCCGGGTCCGTCTACAGATCCGCCGTGCACACGGAACTTTCCGCGTACACGAAGCGCTGGTAACTTGCTCAGATATTAAATGTACAATAAAAGAGCATAATACAGAGCTGAAATAGAAGAACCACATAGTATCTCAGACTGGAATTATAAGTAAAGCTGTAATATGTACAATAATCTCCCAGCTCACTAAAATAATACAGCCAGCTGGCGAAAGCCAGACTCAAAATAAAAGGAGAACACCACAGTCTGAGTGAGGGGTACAACGTCTATCTACAGCTCTCAGTCTCCCAGGAGATCTATCTATTCAGCGATCCCCTTACCTCGATCAGCTGCCGATGGCCTAGCAGCTCCCGCAGATGATTCTGCAAAAAATAAGGGAGAAGAAAGAAACAGAAAATAACAATGGGGGGTGAGAACTACCAGATAAACCAGCAGCCTTCCCTAGTGGGTAAAAACCTCAACTCTGACGCACCCACTAGGACTACTAGAGGCAAAAGGGAAAAGGAGAAGTGGTAGATACAAAAGATGCTGAAACAGGAAAACTATCACTATTATGCTGTCAAAACTGTATGCATGCATCAGAAATAGTATCTGACCAAATAAACCCAATCTAGCAACCGATACACGATCGGTATTGCCTGCTCAAGAACCAGTATCTGATCGGCACACGGCACGATCCCATAATATCCAATCGACCGGCACACGGCTCGGTTCTAAGCCTACTCCGGAGCGGCACTCGAGGGGAGCGACCCACACGAGTAAAATATCTCCGTCATCAGTATCACAAGTATCTTTGTAGCACATGTCTCAATATAGCAGGACTGGATCATGACTATGATCATGACAAGTATCTTTGTCCTGTTAGTTGTCCTGTTAGTAGTCCTGTTAGTAGTCCTGTTAGTTTGTCCCAATGGTTCTCATTAATTGTCATATTTTAGGGAATTTCTAGTAATCCCAGTGAGCTTGTCAAAAATGAGGTAAGCAACAACCGCCCACCTTGAACAGCTCAAACAACACCCCAGGTAGTCTCCTGGTTGTCCACAGTCCTCAAATCCTGCAAATCAATGCTCCCGGTATAAATACAAATCCCAAAAAGTATATTATTTACTGTTTTTCAGACAGCAAGAGAAAAGAGGAGTTTTTCACCTCTAAAATGAGCTCCTAAAATCCTAGAAAAATTACGGTTACGTTCCTCGCGAAGAGTAGATCAAAATCGACTCTTTGAACGCCTCGATCTGATGCTCCTACGCCAAGATAAAAATCGGAGAAGTCGGTGCTGTCCAAAAATTACCACAGCAAAAAGGGGGGTCAAAGAGGACTTGGGAATCGTGCCAAAAGTACAAAACGGAGCAAAATGATCAACACGGAAATCGAAGCCCTACCTCTTACGGTCGCGCTGCCGCAAAAATCGTCCAAAAATTCCACCTGGTTAGCCCGCAGTGAATTTTCGACGGAACTGCGACGGGAAATGGGCCTAAAAAGAAAATCGTCGCAGTGTGCCGTGTCGCAGATAACTCTCTATCTGTAACTCCTAAAATTCTGAGATTGTAGAGAGAGATTGAGAAGAGAGAGAGGAAGAATTTTCATAAGGGGCACATGCCCTAATTCTCTCTCTATGGCCCGCAAATCAAGGTGAGAATGAGAGGGGGTGGGGGTTGCTATTTATAATGGGCTGGGAATCTTACAAAGGATCGGGCAAAACAGGAAACACCGAAACGGGCCAACCAAAACGCGCCACGTGTCCAAAAAACAGGAAACACCGGTGCAAGGGCCAATGAAAAATTGCCACGTGGCCACGTGGTCCACGTGTTCGGTCCGCGCTCCGGGTCTTCCGGAAGATGTCGGCCAACGGGGTGCTGCCACGTGTCACCTTCCCACGTGTTTCTAGAAGCCGGCCATCCAATGGGGAAGCGACACGTGGCAAGGGGGGGTGTTCGGTGCTCCCGGTGCACGCCAGGCCCATGGACCGCGCACCCGAGCCTCCTGCCCGCGCCTGCCCGCGCCTGCCCGCGCCGCGCTCCTCCGCGCTCCGCCGCTGCCCCGCCGCTGCGCCGCTGCCCGCCGCCGTGCGCCGCCGCCCGCCGCCGCTCGCCGGTCGCCGGAACAGTAATTCCGGCGGCCGGAGTTACTGTTCCGGCGTGAACAGTAACCTAGTGCCCAAAAATAAAGTGAATATACCATTTTGACCGTTTTCGCGTGCTGAGTCCGATTTCGCCGTCCGTTTCGCCAAATTCTCATCCGAAATTTTGCCGAAAGCTCCCGAAAATTCCCGTTTGCCCCGATTTTCGCGCCAAGTCTATTTTAAATATTTAATTTCAATTCTACAAGCTCCGATGCACTGTACAAGCTCCCCGCAGTCACTGTTTAGTGTTGTACAGTTCCTGCGGGAGTCCGGATCATCACATCCTCCCCCACTAAAAGAGTTTCGTCCTCGAAACGAGACTCAACCACAGTCCTTAGTCCAAAGTCTCAAATAGGTAGGGGTAGGCGTCCCTCATCTCCGACTCGAGCTCCCATGTAGCCTCGCGCTCGTCATGATTGCCCCATTGGATTTTCACATAGGGAATAGCCCGATTGCGCAATTCTCTCACCTCTCGATCCAGAATTCGTAGTGGGCGCTCCTCATACCTCAAATCCTCGCTGATCTCAAGCAGTGTGAAGTCGATGACGTGTGATGGGTCGAAAACATACTTCCTCAAAGTAGAGACATGAAATACATTATGGACACCAGCAAGCCTTGGAGGGAGTGCAAGTCGGTAGGCAACTGGCCCGATTCGTTCCAATACCTCAAAGGGTCCAATGTATCGGGGGCTAAGCTTCCCACAAATGCCGAATCTCTTAATTCCTTTGGACGGCGAGACTTTTAGGAATACATGATCACCAACCTGAAACTCTAAGTCTCGTCGCCGAACATCGGCATAACTCCTTTGTCGGCTTTGGGCGGTCTGAAGATGCTTCCGAATCACTCGGACCTTCTCTTCTGCCTCTATCAAGACATCTGGTCCCAAGGTCCGCCTCTCGCCCACGTCACTCCAATAGAGCGGTGATCGACACTTGCGTCCATACAATGCTTCAAACGGAGCCATCTGAATGCTCGCTTGAAAGCTATTGTTGTACGCGAACTCAGCCAAGGATAAGTGTCGAATCCACCCTCCGCCGAAATCCAAGACGCAAGCCCTAAGCATGTCCTCCAGGATTTGTATCGTCCGCTCTGACTGCCCATCAGTCTGCGGATGGAAAGCCGTACTGAACCTGAGTTCAGTCCCCAAGGCTGTTTGCAAACTTTTCCAGAAATGCGAAACAAACCTCGGGTCTCTGTCTGATACAATGGAGGCTGGTACTCCATGTAATCTTACTATCTCATCCAGATATAGCTGGGCTAGTCGCTCAAGTGGCCACGTAGTCTGCATGGGCAGAAAGTGCGCCGACTTGGTAAGTCGATCCACGACTACCCAGATAGCATCTGCTCCTCCCTGTGCCCTCGGCAATCCGACCACGAAATCCATCGTAATGTGGTCCCATTTCCACTGGGGAATTGGGAGACTCTGTAACTTGCCAGCTGGCACTCGATGCTCAGCTTTCACCTGCTGACAAGTTAAACACTGAGCCACAAATCTCCCGATATCCCTTTTCATGCCTTTCCACCAGAAGTGTGCCTTGAGGTCTTTATACATCTTAGTCCCACCAGGATGTAGGGTATAAGGTGTATAATGGGCCTCTCGCAATATCTGCTCTCGGATCTCCGCATCCGCTGGCACACATGCTCGGTTCCTGTACCTCAGTACTCCCGAGGCATCCACCGTAAAGTCCCCAGACTGATTACTCGGAATTTGATCTTTAATCTTGATCAAGTGGGGGTCCTCACTCTGTTTCTCCCTGATCCTGTCCAGCAAAGTGGGCTGCACGACTAAAGATGTCAGTCTAGCAGAGACCCCAGGGGACACAACCTCTACTTCGAGCCGTCTCATCTCTTCTAATAGCGGTGCCTGGTCTGTGATCAACATAGACAAACTTTGCACCGCCCTTCTACTCAAGGCGTCAGCGACTACATTAGCCTTGCCTGGGTGGTAGAGAATATCCACATCATAATCCTTTAATAGCTCTAACCACCTACGTTGCCTCAAATTCAACTCCTTCTGCGTGAACAGGTACTTTAGGCTCTTGTGGTCGGTGTAGATTTCACAGTGCTCTCCATAAAGGTAATGACGCCAAAGCTTTAGTGCAAACACTACAGCAGCAAGCTCCAAGTCATGGGTAGGGTAATTCTTCTCATAATCCTTGAGTTGCCTTGAGGCATAAGCAATTACCCTCCCCTCTTGCATCAACACACAACCAAATCCACTGTGTGATGCGTCGCTGTAGATCACATATCCTTTCCCCATAACAGGGAGGGAAAGGATAGGAGCGGTCATTAATCTATTCTTTAGCTCCTCAAAACTCCTCTGACAATCCTCACTCCAGGTAAACTTCACTCCTTTACGCGTTAAGCGAGTGAGGGGTGTGGAGAGCTTCGCAAAGCCTTCCACAAACCGACGATAATACCCAGCTAAACCCATAAAACTACGCACCTCCGAAACGGTCGTCGGTCGGGGCCAATCCCGGACTGCCTCAATTTTCGCCGGGTCTACCGCCACACCTGCGGCGGAAATCACATGGCCCAAGAAAACTACCTCCCGAAGCCAAAACTCGCATTTTGCCAGTTTGGCAAACAACTTCTTCTCTCGCAGAAGTTGCAGCACAATCCTTAAGTGCTCCTCATGCTCCGCATCACTTCGGGAGTAGACCAGGATATCATCAATGAACACCACTACGAATCGGTCTAAATATGGTCGGAAGATTCGGTTCATTAAATCCATGAATGCGGCAGGGGCATTAGTTAGCCCAAAAGGCATAACTGTAAATTCATAATGCCCGTACCGTGATCTAAATGCCGTTTTAGGAATATCCTCGGCCTTCACCTTCAACTGGTGGTAACCGGACTGCAGATCTATTTTAGAGAAGACACAAGACCCTTGCAGCTGATCAAAAAGATCATCGATGCGCGGCAAAGGGTACTTGTTCTTGATGGTCACTTTGTTTAATTCCCTATAGTCCACACAAAGTCGAAGTGACCCATCTTTCTTTTTCACGAATAGCACCGGCGCTCCCCAAGGCGACACACTCGGCCTAATAAAGCCCTTGTCCATCAAATCCTGAAGTTGCGCCTTAAGCTCCCGCAACTCAGCCGGTGCCATCCGGTAAGGAGCCTTAGAGATTGGCGCAGTTCCTGGAACCACGTCAATCACGAACTCAATTTCCCTATCTGGCGGCATGCTAGTCAACTCAGGTGGGAAAACATCCGGGAACTCGCAGGCAATGGGAATACCCTCGAGTTCCGGCGCCGCCGTAGGCCCCTCAACGACACTAGCCAAAAAGGCTACACATCCTCGACGGATCATTTGCCTCGCTCGGGAAGTCGAAACCATAGAGGCAAAGAAAGCACTCTGACATCCTCGATATACTAACATCTCCTGGCCTGGCTCTCTAAAAGTGACAGTTCTTGCGGCACAATCAATAGTCGCAAAGTACCGAGCCAGCCAGTCCATTCCGAGGATCACATCGAAGTCCTTCAGCTGTCTCAAGACCAACAGGTCTACTGGCATAATCCAGGACTCGATTTGCATCGGGCAGGACCAACAACACTCCTCCACGTGCAAGGTGTGATCGGGGATCTTAACCTCTAATGCACGTGGCAAAAGTCCTACCTCTAACCCATGTAATGATGCAAATGATCTACTAATGAAAGAATGTGATGCTCCTGTATCAAATAAAGTACGAGTCCTAATGCCAGAAAGCAAGGTGATACCTGCCACCACATGATCTGCTGCCGAAGAGTCCTCTACCTGCGCAGCATACACTCGCCCACTTTGAGCTGGAGGGCGATAATCCGTGGGATGGGAAGAAGATGGCCTGCTCGCTGGAGTGTAGGGCCGCTGCGCTGTCGACCGCTGCTGCGATGAAGATGGAGCCGATGCTGAAGAAGGGGTGGTGGGGGCCGAAAAGGGGCACGAAGCTCGAATGTGCCCGGACTGTCCACATCCATAACAGCGACCCCACCGCTGGTCGCGTTTGCTGGAAAAATGCTGGCCTCCACAGAAAATACAATTACCGGGGGTTCGTGGTTGTCGGGGTTGCTGTTGAGACTGCCGCTGTCGCTGATGCTGCCGCTGCGACCCACGCTGCGACGACTGTGATCTTTGCTGCTGCTGTCGCTGCTGGGGCTTCTGGGATCCACCAGGTCCTCGTCGCTCGGACCGTCCTTGGCCGGGGAACCGTGGCTGCGGCGGTCGTGGCGGCTTCCACGAACTAGATTGTCCCCCAACCTCCGGTGCTGGTCGTTTCGCCCCCGGGATTACTACGGGAGCTGGGGCTACTGTCACGCCCCGGAACCCGGGCTCGTCAATAGATCCGCCGTGCACACGGGATTTCCCGCGTACACGAAGCGCTGGTAACCTGCTCCGATATAATATGAACAGTAAAAGAGCATAATATCGAGTTGAATAGAAGAACTACATAGTATTTCAGACTGGAAATACAAATACAACTGTAATAAGTACAATAATCTCCCAGCTCACCAAAATAGTACATCCAGCTGGCGGAAGCCAGACCCAAAATAAAAGGAGAATATCACAGTCTGAATGGAGGGTGCATTGTCTGTCTAATAGCTCTCAGCCTCACAGGAGATCTATCTATTCAGCGATCCCCTTACCTTTATCCGCTGCCGATGGCCTAGCGGCTCCCGCAGACGACTCTGCAAAAGAAAGGGGAAGAAAGGGACAGAAAAAAATAACAATGGGGGTGAGAACTACCAGATAAACCAGTAGCCTCCCCTAGTGGGTAAAACCTCAACTCTGACGCACCCACTAGGACTACTAGAGGCAACAGGAAAGAACAGTTGTAAGCTATAAAGACTGCTGAAAAAGGAAACTACCACCACCATGCCTCTAAATGCCAAGCAATAGAATAATTAAATGTATGAATCAGTGTATAAATGCCTGTCTGAATGAACTCAATCTGGGTCACTAGCAAAACTGGTACTTCCTGCTGTGCCTTGCCAAATCGGGTATAACGCCGATGGGGATAGTATTTGCCAAATCGGGTATGCCGATAGGGGATAATGTTGGCCAAATCGGGGGTGCCGATAGGGGATAATGTTGTAACACACTCCGGAGTGGCACTCGAGGGGAGCGACCCACACGAGTAAAGTATCTCAGTAATAAGTATCAGAGGTGCCATAAATTAGCAGGACTGGATCATGACTATGATCAAAGTGGGAAACCATCCACTAGGAAACCCGATCCCAACTGACGCAATAAACCAGACTCAACCCCAATCTGATGCAAGGATAATCATCTGGTCGACCGCCTACTGTCCGCGGTCACCGCAATACCCCACAAGTCCACAATCTAGCACAATCTTGGCTACACTATCCCAAACCCCTGCTCACACTTGAGCAACAACATCTGAATGCAAAGGACAACAATAAAACATGTTCAAATCCCAATATGATAGTGTAGCAATGAATAGTGGCCTTACCTGATGTCCGGGCATGCATGCAACTGTTTTTATTTTTAAAAGTTGTAAAATAGAGTCAAAGGTTTAAAACAATTGATTTACTGAATAAAAGTCATTTGCATGCGAGATCATAGCCTTTGTCTCAATCACAGTGTCCCAATATAAGTTATCATATCATTTGTGGGGTTATAATTTTTAGGGGAGTTTATCCCAGCGGTCCTTGTCATTTGTCATATTAATTTGTCCCAATGGTTCTCATTAATTGTCCTGTTAGTTGTCCTGTTAGTAGTCCTGTTAGTAGTCCTGTTAGTTTGTCCCAATGATTCTCATTAATTGTCATATTTTAGGGGATTTCTAGTAATCCCAGTGAGCTTGTCAAAAATGAGGTAAGCAACAACCGCCCACCTTGAACAGCTCAAACAACACCCCAGGTAGTCTCCTGGTTGTCCACAGTCCTCAAATCCTGCAAATCAACGCTCCCGGTATAAATACAAATCCCAAAAAGTACAATATTTGCTGTTTTTCAGACAGCACGGGAAAAGAGGAATTTTTCACCTCTAAAATGAGCTCCTAAAATCCCAGAAAAATCACGGTTGCGTTCCTCGCGAAGAGTAGATCAAAATCGACTCTTTAAACGCCTCGATCTGACGCTCCTACGTCAAGATAAAAATCGGAGAAGTCGGTGCTGTCCAAAAATTACCACAGCAAAAAGGGGGGTCAAAGAGGACCTAAAAACTGTGCCAAAAGTACGAAACGGAGCAAAATGATCAACACGGAAATCGAAGCCCTACCTCTTACGGTCGCGCTGCCGCAAAAATCGTCCAAAAATTCCACCCGGTTAGCCCGCAGTGAATTTTCGACGGAACTGCGACGGAAAATGGGCCTAAAAAGAAAATCGTCGCAGTGCGCCGCGTCGCAGATATCTCACTATCTGTAACTCCTAAATTCCTGAGATTCTAGAGAGAGAAAGAAGAGAGAGAGAGGAACAACTTTCATATTTGGCACTTTTTCTGATTCTCTCTCTTGGCTCGGAATCCAAGGTGCAAAGAGAGGGGGTGGGGGACCCCTATATATAGTGGGCCAAAAGGGAATATTCCCACACGGGATCTGGATCCAAACACGAAACACCGAAACGGACCATCCAGGAAGCGCCACGTGTCGCCCAAACAGGAAACAGCTGGTGCAGGGCCAATGGAAAAGCGCCACGTGTCCACGTGGGGCGTGTGTTGCCCCGTGCTCCGGGTCTTCCGGAAGGTTGTCGGCCTATAGGAGCATGCCACGTGTCACCGTCCCACGGGCTTCTAGAAGCCGGCCCACCAATGAAAAGCTGCCACGTGGCAGATGGAACCTCGGTGCTCCCGGTGCACGCTTGGCCCATGGACCGCGCACCGAGCCTGCTGCCCCCGCCGCCCGCCCGCGCCTGCCCGCGCGCTGCCCGCGCCTGCCCGCCGCCCCCGCTCCGCCGCTGCCCGCCGCTGCGCCGCTGCGCGCCGCCGCCGTGCGCCGCCGCCCGCCGCCGCCGGCCGGAACAGTAATTCCGGCCGGCCGGAACAGTGTTCCGGTGAACAGTACCAAAGTGCCGAAAAATAAAGCGAATATACCATTTTGACCGTTTTCGCGCGCTGAGTCCGATTTTGCCGTCCGTTTCGCCAAATTCTCATCCGAAATTTTGTAAAAAGCTCCCGGAAAATCCCATTTGCTCCGATTTTCGCGCAGAGTCAATTTTAAATATCCAATTTCGTTTCTACAAGCTCCGAAGCCCTGTACAAGCTCCCCGCAGTCACTGTTTAATGTTGCACAGTTCCTGCGGGAGTCCGGATCATCACATCCTCCCCCACTAAAAAGAGTTTCGTCCTCGAAACGAGACTCAACAACAATCCTCAGTCCGATGTCTCGAATAAGTAGGGGTGAGCATTCCTCATCTCCGACTCGAGCTCCCATGTAGCCTCGCGCTCGTCATGATTGCTCCATTGGATTTTCACATAGGGAATAGCCCGATTGCGCAATTCTTTCACCTCTCGATCCAGAATTCGTAGTGGGCGCTCCTCATACCTCAAATCCTCGCTGATCTCCAGCGGTGTGAAGTCGATGACGTGCGATGGGTCGAAGACATACTTCCTCAAAGTAGAGACATGAAATACATTATGGACACCAGCAAGCCTCGGAGGAAGTGCAAGTCGGTAGGCAACTGGCCCGATACGCTCCAATACCTCAAAGGGTCCAATATATCGGGGGCTAAGTTTTCCACGAATGCCGAATCTCCTGATTCCTTTGGACGGCGAGACTTTCAGGAATACATGATCACCAACCTGAAACTCTAAGTCTCGTCGCCGAACATCGGCATAACTCCTTTGTCGGCTCTGGGCGGTCTGAAGATGCTGTCGGATTACTCGGACCTTCTCTTCTGCCTCTATCAAGACATCTGGTCCCAAGGTCCGCCTCTCGCCCACGTCACTCCAATAAAGCGGTGATCGACACTTGCGTCCATACAATGCTTCAAACGGAGCCATCTGAATGCTCGCTTGAAAGCTATTGTTGTACGCGAACTCAGCCAAGGATAAGTGTCGAATCCACCCTCCGCCGAAATCCAGGACGCAAGCCCTCAACATGTCCTCCAGGATTTGTATCGTCCGCTCAGACTGCCCATCAGTCTGCGGATGAAAAGCTGTACTGAACCTGAGCTGAGTCCCCAAGGCTGTCTGCAAACTCCCCCAGAAACGCGAAGCAAACCTCGGGTCTCTATCTGATACAATGGAGGCGGGTACTCCATGTAATCTCACTATCTCATCCAGATATAACTGGGCTAGCCGCTCAAGTGGCCACGTAGTCTGCATGGGCAGAAAATGCGCCGACTTGGTAAGTCGATCTACAACTACCCAGATAGCATCAGCTCCTCCTTGTGCTTTCGGTAGTCCGACCACGAAATCCATCGTAATGTGGTCCCATTTCCACTGGGGAATTGGGAGACTCTGTAACTTGCCAGCTGGCACTCGATGCTCAGCTTTCACCTGCTGACAAGTTAAACACTGAGCCACAAATCTCCCGATATCCCTTTTCATGCCTTTCCACCAGAAGTGTGCCTTGAGGTCTTTATACATCTTAGTCCCACCAGGATGTAGGGTATAAGGTGTATAATGGGCCTCTCGCAATATCTGCTCTCGGATCTCCGCATCCGCTGGCACACATGCTCGGTTCCTGTACCTCAGCACTCCCGAGGCATCCACCGTAAAGTCCCCAGACTGGTTACTCGGAATTTGATCTTTAATCCTGGTCAAGTGGGGGTCCTCACTCTGTTTCTCCCTGATCCTGTCCAGCAGAGTGGGCTGCACGACTAAAGATGTCAGTCTAGCAGAGACCCCAGGGGACACAACCTCTACTCGAGCCGTCTCATCTCCTCTAATAGCGGTGCCTGGTCTGTGATCAACATAGACAAACTTTGCACCGCCCTCCTACTCAAGGCATCAGCGACCACATTAGCTTTGCCTGGGTGGTAGAGAATATCTACATCATAATCTTTTAATAGCTCTAACCACCTACGCTGCCTTAAATTTAGCTCCTTTTGCGTGAACAGGTATTTTAGGCTCTTGTGGTCGGTGTAGATCTCACAGTGTTCTCCATATAGGTAATGACGCCAAAGTTTTAGTGCAAACACTACAGCAGCGAGCTCTAAGTCATGGGTAGGGTAATTCTTCTCGTAATCCTTGAGTTGCCTTGATGCATAGGCAATTACCTTCCCTTCTTGCATCAACACACAACCAAGTCCGCTGTGTGATGCGTCGCTGTAGATCACATATCCTTTCCCCATAACAGGGAGGGAAAGGATAGGAGCGGTCATCAGTCTATTCTTTAGCTCCTCAAAGCTCCTTTGGCAGTCCTCACTCCAGATAAACTTTACTTCTTTACGCGTCAAGCGAGTGAGGGGTGTGGAGAGCTTCGCAAAGCCTTCCACAAACCGACGATAATACCCAGCTAAACCCATAAAACTACGCACCTCCGAAACGGTCGTCGGTCGGGGCCAATCTCGGACTGCCTCAATCTTTGCCGGGTCCACCGCCACACCTGCGGCGGAAATCACATGGCCCAAGAAGACTACCTCCCGAAGCCAAAACTCGCATTTTGCCAGTTTGGCAAACAACTTCTTCTCTCGCAGAAGTTGCAGCACGATCCTTAAGTGCTCCTCATGCTCAATATCACTTCGGGAGTAAATCAAGATATCATCAATGAACACTACCACGAATCGATCCAAGTATGGTCGGAAGATCCGGTTCATTAAATCCATGAATGCGGCAGGGGCATTAGTTAGCCCAAAAGGCATAACTGTAAATTCATAATGCCCGTACCGTGATCTAAATGCCGTTTTAGGAATATCCTCGGCCTTCACCTTCAACTGGTGGTAACCGGACTGCAGATCTATCTTAGAGAAGACACAAGACCCTTGCAGCTGATCAAAAAGATCATCAATGCGCGGCAAAGGGTACTTGTTCTTGATGGTCACTTTATTTAATTCCCTATAGTCCACACATAGTCGAAGTGACCCATCTTTCTTCTTCACGAATAGCACCGGTGCTCCCCAAGGCGACACACTCGGCCTGATAAAGCCCTTATCCATTAAATCCTGGAGTTGCGCCTTAAGCTCTCGCAACTCAGCCGGTGCCATTCGGTAGGGAGCCTTAGAGATTGGCGCAGTTCCTGGAACCACGTCAATCACGAACTCAATTTCCCTATCTGGCGGCATACTAGTCAGCTCAGGTGGAAAAACATCCGGAAACTCGCGACAATAGGGATATCCCCGAGTTCCGGCGCCGCCGTAGGCCCCTCAACAACACTAGCCAAAAAGGCTACACATCCACGATGGATCATCTGCCTCGCTCGGGAAGTCGAAATCATAGAGGCAAAGAAAGCACTCTGACATCCCCGGAATACTAACATCTCCTGGCCTGGCTCTCTAAAAGTGACCGTCCTCGCGGCACAGTCAATAGTTGCGAAATACCGAGCCAGCCAGTCCATCCCGAGGACCACATCGAAGTCCTTCAGCTGTCTCAAGACCAACAGGTCTGCTGGCATAATCCAGGACTCGATTTGCATCGGGCAGGACCAACAACACTCCTCCACGTGCAAGGTGTGATCGGGAATCTGAACCTCTCGTGCACGTGGTAAAGGTCCTACCTCTATCCCATGTAATGATGCAAATGATTTACTAATAAAAGAATGCGATGCTCCAGTATCAAATAATGTACGAGTCCTAATGCCAGAAAGTAAGGTGATACCTGCCACCACATGATCTGCGGCTGGAGAGTCCTCTACCTGCGCAGCATACACTCGCCCACTCTGAGCTGGAGGGCGATACTCCGTGGGATAGGAAGAAGATGGCCTGCTTGCTGGAGCATATGGTCGCTGAGCTGTCGACCACTGCTGAGACGAAGAAGGAGCAGATGCTGAAGAAGGAGCCGTCGATGGTGCATATGGGCAGGCAGCTCGGAGGTGGCCAGACTGTCCACATCGATAACAGCGGCCAAACCTCAGATCACATGTATCAGAGTTATGCTGTCCCTGACAGAAAATGCACCTAACCGTAGCCTGGGGCTGCCTCGCCTGCTGCCTCTGTCGCGGAGGCCCTTGCTGCCGCGACTGCGATCTCTGTTGATGCGAATGCTGTTGCTGCTGATGTTGCGGTGGCCTCTGGGATCCACCAGGCCCTCGCCGCTCAGAACGTCCGCGGCCGGAAAACTGAGGCCGTGGCGGTCGCGGCGGCCTCCACGAACTGGCCTGCCCCCCGTCGTCCTGCGCTGGTCGCTTCCTGTCAGCGCCTTGAGCGACCAGGCCCCCACGTCTGGCGACGACGTGGTCTCCCCTCTCAACCCACTGGGCATGCTCTGCTGCCTCCTCCAAGGTCTGTAGTCTCTGAGCATGCACCAGAGTATAGATCTCTGGGCGCAAGCCCGACTCAAAGAGCTCTACCTGGTGGGGTCCGTCCCTGGCGACATAAGGTACGCAGTTGAGTAACCGCTTGAACTCCTGAAAATAGTCCAATGCTGTCCGGTTGTCTTGCTGGAGATTCTTCAAATCATCTTCCAGCTTTTTCTTCATACTCGTGGAGAAGTACGTATCTAAAATCATCTTCTTGAACTCAGACCAGGGTAGCTGTCGAGTGTTTTGAAATTCCAGGGGCTCCACCCGACGCCACCATGCATCAGCATCCCCGTCTAAGCAGTGTACAGCCATATGTACCCTGTACTTCGGGTCAATGAAGAAGTCCCGAAATAACTTCTCCATCGAGGAAAGCCAAGTCCCGATCTCCCAAGGCTGAGTATTTTGCCCTGAAAACCTGGGCGGTCCCCGCTTACAGAATTGAGTAAGTTTGTCAGAAAACTCCTGCTCCTCCGCAGGAGTCAATGGCCGGATTGCTCCCTGAGCAACAGGGGATGCCAGGGTCACTGGTACAACTGGGGGATTCACGGCAGGGGAAGAAGGTACGGGAGAATTCTCCGAGGGTGCTACAACAGGCTGCGCCCTCTGTTCTAACATCTGCGTCAGCCGGCTCATGGCCTCCTCCTGACGCCGAACAGCTTCAGACATCTGGGCCATCTGAGCCTGCAGCTCTTGCACCTCACTCTGCTGGCCCTGCTCGGACTCCTCCTGATCGGGTTCAGGGGAATCAGGCTGAGAACGCGTCAACATTCTACGTCGCGGAGGCATCCTACCACAAGAAACCATACTCAGTATCATCACCCCACACGACCCAATCTTAGCGAAAGTCAAAGACATTCTCCTATTTCTGTGACTTTATGTTGTCTGCAGCCAACATAACTGTCCACCAGAAATTTGGGTATGTCGATCTCCCTTCTCTCACTGGAAGAGTCAAGCAATAAATCAACGACTTTCGCAAAATGTCACGTCTCTCATACCCTATTATCCTAGGGTCTGCCAAAAGCCTAGGGTTTCCTAAGTCCCAACTGAACTATCCCTAAGCTCTGATACCAACTTTAATCTGTCACGCCCCGGAACCCGGGCTCGTCAACAGATCCGCCGTGCACACGGGATTTCCCGCGTACACGAAGCGCTGGTAACCTGCTCCGATATAATATGAACAGTAAAAGAGCATAATATCGAGTTGAATAGAAGAACCACATAGTATTTCAGACTGGAAATACAAATACAACTGTAATAAGTACAATAATCTCCCAGCTCACCAAAATAGTACATCCAGCTGGCGGAAGCCAGACCCAAAATAAAAGGAGAATATCACAGTCTGAGTGGAGGGTGCATTATCTGTCTAATAGCTCTCAGCCTCACAGGAGATCTATCTACTCAGCGATCCCCTTACCTCGATCAGCTGCCGATGGCCTAGCGGCTCCCGCAGACGACTCTGCAAAAGAAAGGGGGAGAAAGGGACAGAAAAAAATAACAATGGGGGTGAGAACTACCAGATAAACCAGTAGCCTCCCCTAGTGGGTAAAACCTCAACTCTGACGCACCCACTAGGACTACTAGAGGCAACAGGAAAGAACAGTTGTAAGCTATAAAGACTGCTGATAAAAAGGAAACTACCACCACCATGCCTCTAAATGCCAAGCAATAGAATAATTAAATGTATGAATCAGTGTATAAATGCCTGTCTGAATGAACTCAATCTGGGGTCACTAGCAAAACTGGTACTTCCTGCTGTGCCTTGCCAAATCGGGTATAACGCCGATGGGGATAGTATTTGCCAAATCGGGTATGCCGATAGGGGATAATGTTGGCCAAATCGGGGGTGCCGATAGGGGATAATGTTGTAACACACTCCGGAGTGGCACTCGAGGGGAGCGACCCACACGAGTAAAGTATCTCAGTAATAAGTATCAGAGGTGCCATAAATTAGCAGGACTGGATCATGACTATGATCAAAGTGGGAAACCATCCACTAGGAAACCCGATCCCAACTGACGCAATAAACCAGACTCAACCCCAATCTGATGCAAGGATAATCCTCTGGTCGACCGCCTACTGTCCACGGTCACCGCAATACCCCACAAGTCCACAATCTAGCACAACCTTGGCTACACTATCCCAAACCCCTGCTCACACTTGAGCAACAACATCTGAATGCAAAGGACAACAATAAAACATGTTCAAATCCCAATATGATAGTGTAGCAATGAATAGTGGCCTTACCTGATGTCCGGGCATGCATGCAACTGTTTTTATTTTTAAAAGTTGTAAAATAGAGTCAAAGGTTTAAAACAATTGATTTACTGAATAAAAGTCATTTGCATGCGAGATCATAGCCTTTGTCTCAATCACAGTGTCCCAATATAAGTCATCATATCATTTGTGGGGTTATATTAATTTTTAGGGGAGTTTTATCCCAGCGGTCCTTGTCATTTGTCATATTAATTTGTCCCAATGGTTCTCATTAATTGTCCTGTTAGTTGTCCTGTTAGTAGTCCTGTTAGTAGTCCTGTTAGTTGTCCCAATGGTTCTCATTAATTGTCATATTTTAGGGGATTTCTAGTAATCCCAGTGAGCTTGTCAAAAATGAGGTAAGCAACAACCGCCCACCTTGAACAGCTCAAACAACACCCCAGGTAGTCTCCTGGTTGTCCACAGTCCTCAAATCCTGCAAATCAACGCTCCCGGTATAAATACAAATCCCAAAAAGTACAATATTTGCTGTTTTTCAGACAGCACGGGAAAAGAGGAATTTTTCACCTCTAAAATGAGCTCCTAAAATCCCAGAAAAATCACGGTTGCGTTCCTCGCGAAGAGTAGATCAAAATCGACTCTTTAAACGCCTCGATCTGACGCTCCTACGTCAAGATAAAAATCGGAGAAGTCGGTGCTGTCCAAAAATTACCACAGCAAAAAGGGGGGTCAAAGAGGACCTAAAAACTGTGCCAAAAGTACGAAACGGAGCAAAAATCAATACGGAAATCGAAGCCCTACCTCTTACGGTCGCGCTGCCGCAAAAATCGTCCAAAAATTCCACCCGGTTAGCCCGCAGTGAATTTTCGACGGAACTGCGACGGAAAATGGGCCTAAAAAGAAAATCGTCGCAGTGCGCCGCGTCGCAGATATCTCACTATCTGTAACTCCTAAATTCCTGAGATTCTAGAGAGAGAAAGAAGAGAGAGAGAGGAACAACTTTCATATTTGGCACTTTTTCTGATTCTCTCTCTTGGCTCGGAATCCAAGGTGCAAAGAGAGGGGGTGGGGGACCCCTATATATAGTGGGCCAAAAGGGAATATTCCCACACGGGATCTGGATCCAAACACGAAACACCGAAACGGACCATCCAGGAAGCGCCACGTGTCGCCCAAACAGGAAACAGCTGGTGCAGGGCCAATGGAAAAGCGCCACGTGTCCACGTGGGGCGTGTGTCTGCCCCGTGCTCCGGGTCTTCCGGAAGGTTGTCGGCCTATAGGAGCATGCCACGTGTCACCGTCCCACGGGCTTCTAGAAGCCGGCCCACCAATGAAAAGCTGCCACGTGGCAGATGGAACCCTCGGTGCTCCTGGTGCACGCTTGGCCCATGGACCGCGCACCGAGCCTGCTGCCCGCGCCTGCCCGCGCCTGCCCGCGCTGCCCGCGCCTGCCCCGCCGCTTTCCTCCGCGCTCCGCCGCTGCCCCGCTGCTGCCGCCGCTGCCCGCCGCCGTGCGCCGCCGCCGCCGCCGCCGTGCCGCGATACCAGTAATTCCGGCCATTTGGCCGAACATTTTAATTCCAATTTCG